>VZTD01001192.1:1804109-2208077 GCA_013397725.1 Rhagologus leucostigma | reverse complement strand
CCCTCTCCCGCCCTGCCGGGCCGGACGCGCGGAGCTCTCGCGAGAGCTCCAGCCCCCTTCCCTTTCCGGCGCGTGGCGCGGCGGTGGCGGTGGCAATGGCGCTCTACAACTTCAAGAAGATCACTGTGGTTCCGTCTGCCAAGGTATGGCCGCGCTCCTCCGTTCCTGCCCCGGCCCCTGTCCCTGCCCCGGCCCTCAGCGCCCTCCGCACCGGGCCGTCCTTCCCGCCCAGCGGCTCCCGAGGACCGCGCTGCCCTCCTGCCCCTTCGGCGGTGCCGGCCTGGTGTCGGTCTTCGCCTTCTCCCCCACCCGCGGGAGCCGTGGACTCGCCCTGGTCTGGTGCTGCTGGGCCCGGCGGCCCGTACCATGTACAGTGTCGGGGGGGTCCTGTCGGAGAGGATCCTGAGCAGGGATCCTGAGGCTGCGCTTCTCCCTGCTGGGATGTCGGGGTGGCCCCCACAAAAATCCCTCCTGTTTTGCAAATCTGAGTCATACCGAACCTCATCGCAGGGTCTTCCTTCAAAATAGAGTCCTCTGCCAGTCCGAGGGAGGGGTTTTAGATTAAGCACGGTGAGGAGAACTCTCCGCAGGGCTCGGGCTGGCTGGGGCGGCTGGGGCCGGGGACAGCCCGCGGTTCATTGGAACGGCACCTGGACAGGGAATGTGCAAACTGCTTATTCCTGCCTGTCCTAAAACATACGTGTCAAACTGTGGATGCACTTAACTCGTCAGCTGCTCCTTCACCAAGATAAAGTTGTTGCCTTTACAAGAACTTGACATTTTGTGTAATTAATCATGTTTCCTTGATTGCAGGACTTCATAGATTTGACATTGTCAAAGACTCAGCGAAAGACCCCAACTGTCATTCATAAACATTATCAAATCCATCGGATTCGACATTTTTATATGCGAAAAGTCAAATATACTCAACAAAATTACCATGACAGACTCACTCAGATCTTAACAGATTTCCCTAAATTAGATGTAAGTGTTTTCTCATTTGCTGATTTCACTGTGTAGACAGTTCAGCTGATTTCCAGTAGACTTTATTGTGAGTAGTTGTGGGCAAAGCCTGTACTGCAAAAGTAGTATTTTCCTACTAAGAACGGAAGTCTAAGTTGTGCCCGTGGATGGTCATTAAAGGTTGGGTTTTTTGAGCTTTTAGCTGATCAAATGTGTTTGCTAGAAGTTGCTGTTGAATGAAGAGAAAATGTGGGGGTTTTTAAAAGTATGTTGTGTCTGCCTGTTTCTTCTTTGTGTGTGCATATGGACATTGTGCTCAGGGCTAGTCTTCCCAAGAAAATACATCCAGAAAGCAAGGAATATCATAATATATCACATTGCTTTCCATCTTCAGGAGTTACTTTGACAACATAAATGTTGTTCTTGGCCTCATAAAGGGTTGCATTGGAAACACAGTATTAACTTCCAACAACTGCCACTGGATCCATGTGTCCAGTGGGACTTTTTTATGGCCAGTTTTCTGCTCACACTGAAATTGTGGACCTGTTAAATTGTTTTTCTTGATAATTTCATAATCAGTGAGTATTGCTCCAGAATTCCCAGAAATATCTTCTGGGTTTTTTTTTTAACATCACATGATGAAATTTCTTCAAATAAATACTTATCTAGCTGAAATACTCTGTTTAAAAGATTTCCACCAGAGATGCCACTTCCTTGTAAAGGTGGGGATTTATTTGGGCATTTAAAAAACCCTTTTAATGCAGTCTTGTATAGCATTTAATGCAGCGCTCAGGAAAAAAAAGGAATTAATAGTATTGCTGTGTTTCTGCTATAATATGAATTTCCTTTTCGAGAGAATTTCTGTTGGCTTCTTGAAGTTTTTTACTTGAAAAAAAGACTTCAAAGTTGTAATATGAAGTATTTTAGACAGCAAAAGATCAAATGGAAACTCTGTATGAATAAGTCAAAGACGTGTTTGCAGAAGAAATTCAGAGCGATTAAGATTCATGCATTAAATGATCAAGCAGATTATTTTTCTTACATAAGATAGTAATGAAAACTCTTTGGCTTTTAGTGTCATTGTATTGCTGTACTGGAGAAAAAAGTAGAGCTTACATAATGTCCAAGAAATAGTCCTCTTGAAGAAAGAAAACGCGAGACTTAATTTAATCCTATGCTTTTGTTTTAGGATATTCATCCTTTTTACGCGGATCTGATGAATGTTCTGTATGACAAAGATCACTACAAGTTGGCTTTGGGGCAGATCAATATTGCCAAGAATCTGATTGACAAGTAAGGGACACTGATTTGTTTGCTTTTGTACGTGCCTGGTGGATTGTTGGCTGAGTTCTGCTTTCCTGCGCCTGCAGTGTTGCCAAGGATTACGTGCGGCTGATGAAGTACGGAGATTCTCTGTACCGCTGCAAGCAGCTCAAGCGGGCGGCCCTGGGACGCATGTGCACCATCATCAAGAGACAGAAACAAAGCCTGGAGTATTTGGAGCAAGGTTGGTGCCATATCTGGGCTAAAAAAAGGCATGTGAATTTGATATAAAGTTTATTACGCTTAATAGCGTATAGAAAAATGTGTTTAGTACAGGTTACAGGTCCAAGAAACATGGAAACAGTTTTAAAATCCCCAGATACTTAGTGTTTATTTTTCAACAAAATAGTTTTTTCTTTGAATATTCTTTAAATGTTATGGTATTACTAACAGTGATAAAACTTTTTTCTTTGTTTGAAAGTCACAGCCATGCTTTTACTTACCATTCTTTTCACTAACATATATGTGAAAAATAATTGCTAAAGATTTTGCAAACATTACTCCTTACTTCAGACTTATTAGTCCTTCAGGTTACATTACCTTGTTTGGTGGGGTCACTCTAGCTATAAGACAGTGGTCTTCATTTCTTAAATATTTATGAAATTTTGTTTTTGTTATATGTAGATACTTGTGGAGTCTGTAAACTATTACACGCTTTCATAAATGATCGTATTATATCAGAAATGTTACTAATTTTTATGTAAACAATTCAGCATGTGTATTTTTATTCCATCTCAGTAAAACTGAAACTATCACAGATATTTAAAAAATCTTTTAACATTTCAGTGCGACAACATTTGTCTCGTTTGCCAACCATTGATCCCAACACACGAACTCTTCTGCTCTGTGGCTACCCAAATGTTGGGAAATCCAGCTTTATAAATAAGGTATGTGAGTGGTTTTTCCATAAATAATACTGAGATACCATGTAATTAAACTAAGGTAACTTCTAAACAATTTGATATCGTTGTGGCAGTGTCTAATGTGAACAGTAGCAAGTTCAAATGTGTGAGGAGAGGTTGAATGAAATTCCTGGTGGAATAAATGGAAAATTATGATAGATTTCACTCTTAAAAAACCTTATCTTTTCCAAAATAGCATCCCATTAGCATCTTTTCTGACAGACAAATGCCTGCAGAGAAGCTAGAATAACCATTTTTTAGCTTTTTTTTTCCCCCTGTGTAGCAAAGGAAGTGTATAATAATTATGATATACTGCTTGCAACTTCAGAAAATTTTAAATAAATGTGTGTGACTAAATCTTCTTTCAAGGTTACAAGAGCAGATGTAGAAGTGCAGCCTTATGCCTTCACCACGAAATCTCTCTTTGTGGGACATATGGATTATAAGTATCTACGTTGGCAGGTAAGAACTGTTACTATTTTGCATTTTCTTGAAAGAGCGAGCTGGTTGTAGTCTGATTTGCCTTTTTGCCATGGGAGTTGCATTTTTGTGTCTTGATGAGACATGCTGTGTCTGACAGCTGCTGTGCAAGGTACAGTGTGCCAAATGAGGGCAGCAGTCAAAACCTGTTCTAAAAATGTACATGTATGGCTCTGTTTTTGATTGGAGGGAAGATGGGAAATGGAATTACTGACTAAAGCTAGATCACTTTTTATCATTGCTAAATTCTGGGCTAGGTTGGGGCAGCATTTTCCCTTCTTCTGCAATACTTGGAGTGTTGGTTATGCAGAAAACTCATTCTTCTCCCATTTCTCCATTTTCACATTCTCAGTTTGGCAGACCTCACAGTCCTGTTTGTGACTGAAAGGAAAAAGTATCTCTGTCTTAAAAAAGAAAATATTGATGAACAATCAAGCATGTGTTGTGCAATAGCTGATCAATAACACCTGACTTAATGATGTTCATTTTAGGTTGTAGATACCCCTGGCATTTTGGATCATCCCCTGGAGGACAGGAACACCATTGAGATGCAGGCTATCACTGCCCTGGCACATCTGCGTGCTGCTGTGCTCTACGTGATGGATGTGTCTGAGCAGTGTGGGCATAGCCTGGAGGAGCAGGTGGAGCTTTTCAAAAATATTAAGCCATTGTTTGCTAACAAGGTGTGTTTGGTTCACATTATTAATAAACCCCAGGGTTTTATAGCATAGTAACTTGAATTAAGATTTTTTTTTTCCTTATCAGCCACTTATAATCGTTGCAAACAAGTGTGATGTGAAGAGGATTTCAGAACTTCCTGAAGAGAGTCAGGTTAGGATATTTCTTTCACCTCTTTGTCTTCTGGTGTTTACAAAAATATTCTCTTTCTGTGTGTGTGCTGTGGATGGTTATAATTTGTACTGGGCAAAACTTTTACGTGATGATTTCTCTCTTGACCTGCTGCAGTAGTGCAGTGGAAAGTAGCTTTGCAGGTCTTGACTCTATCTTTCTTTACTACTGTCTAATACAGGTCCTTGCCTGAATATTGTAAATGCTAAACAGAAGGCAGGTTCTTAATGGTTTCAGAAATCTCTGATGCTGTGAGAACTTTCAATTACTGCTGTGATTGGAAGTTAGACGATAGCCTTACTCACTCATCAGTTCAGTGACAGTTCAGAGACAGCACTACACTGAGAAGTGCCGCTGAACAGTTGCAAAGAAGGTCCAGCAGGCCTCATTCTAATTCTATTGTATCTACAGGTTAAAGTACATAGAATTTGTGTTTCTCTCTCTTTTTTTTCCCCTTTTGGGTCATTTATAGGTGCTTTTTATAAAGTAGTTACTTGCTTATAAAAGAAAGAGAATAAATAGAACTGTAATTGTAAACTTTCTGTCATCTTTTTAGAAACACCTTCTAATAAAATATTAACACATTGCATCTGTTGATACTTGATTAAGATTTCTGGTCTTAATGTATTGGTATATTAAGAAATGCACAGGATGTCATTATTTGGGATAATTTTTCAATTTTTAGAAAATATTTGAAGCTTTTGAAGCAGAAGGATTTTCTGTAATAGAGACAAGTACTCTAACTGAAGAAGGTGTAATCCAAGTTAAAACAGAGGTAAGTGCCTTGTCTTAGTTTCATCCCAAATGAACAGGTAACATTTTGCTTCACTTGTATGAATTTGATCTCAGTTAAACTGCATTATAGTGATAAACTTTAAAAATGTTTTCCTTGTTGCACCTCAGTGAGCTTGGGTGAAAATGGAAAATAATGTCATAATAATTTTTTTTTTAATTGTGACTTTTTTCTGAGTCCAGTTAAAAAATACATACCTGCATATGCATCTCCCCGTGGTACTTTTTATATAAAATAATTTTATGCTTTCTTGAGAGTTAGAGGTATAAGACAATAAGAGAGTAAGATGTGAAGCTAGGTATTTGGAGTTGAATGCCTGCTGTGTCTAAAAGGCTTCATTCCTCACCTTACATTGCCATGTGCACTTTCAGGCCTGTGACAGACTCTTGGCGCATCGCATTGATACTAAAATGAAAGGAAACAAAGTGAATGAAGTACTGAATAGATTACACTTGGCCATGCCAACCAAAAGAGATAACAAGGTATGCCACATGCTTACACTATTTTATGTATTTCCCAGTACTTCTTAAGTAGGATAGTAATTCTGTCAATGTTAATCTGTGAACAGATTCATATGATGAAGTTTTTCAATTTATTATCTGTAAGTGCCTTTTCTGGTGGGAGCTTGGGATTTTGTGTTCTTCAAAGATACATTACAGTGCAGCTGGTGATTTATAGCAGTGTAAAAAAAATTGATGTGAACTTCTTTTCCCTTTTTTGTTGGGGTGGATTTATTCCAGGAGCGACTGCCTTTTATACCTGAGGGAGTAGTGGCACGTAAGAAACGCATGGAAGTAGACACTCCCAGGAGGAAATTGGTAAGTGGCTTCTGTAAATCAGGAAATCAGCAGTGGGATTTTAAATTTGCTGTATTAGTCCATAGCTTCTAAATTAGATGGTATCTAAAGCCATGTATGTCTTTGCAGGAGAGAGATATTGAACTTGAAATGGGAGATGATTATATTTTGGATCTGCAGAGTAAGTATGACGTAAGAATTGGTAGTAGTATTATTATTAGTAAGCAGTAAAGTCTAGCTGTTTCAGCCTTAAGGGGGAATACCTAAACCTGATTCCTTTCAACTAAATGCCAGTGCCACCATTTCATTGCATACTATCCTTCTGTTCCAGAACTGGTGATCTTCAGTGATGTGTTTTGTGATGTCACTTAGTTGTTTCCCATTTATGTCACAGACATAAAATGACTGGTCTGAGGATTCAGACCAGTGATTTTTTTCTTTCCATTCTCTATTGTAGTACTTCATTAATTCCTGATGCTCTCTTTGTTAAGAAAGTATCAATACAAAAGAAACTGCATGTATTGTGTTTCAGCTGGGTATTTGTTGCCTAGCCTGTCTTGGGGCAGTGGGTCATGCCATTACTGAACAATCTTTGGCAGTAGGATGGACATCAGAAATATTTATATGGCAGAGGTGCTGCCAAATTCTTAGGGATAGTGCACTTCTTTTGTGTGTGTGTTCTGAGTGTTGTTTTTTGTCACAGAACATTCTTTGAAATTAATTTTTGTCTCTTTATCAACTTTTGTTGTATTTTTAAGAATACTGGGACTTAATGAATTCATCTGAGAAATACGATAAGATTCCAGAGATATGGGAAGGCCATAATATACTTGACTACATAGATCCAGATATAATGAGAGTGAGTTTTCCATTTTTTGCTTTACACTTTTCTTTCCTCTTTATCTCTTATTTGTTTAATGTCAATTACTATTTGTAGATTGAAAATAATATATCATGAGAACCCGTTCTTTTTTACATTGTCTGCACTTGCCATGGGAAAAGATACTATTTTTTGAATGATCAAGGGCAGAATTTCAGAAGAATGGAAAATTGCTTCACCTTGTCAGAATGTCTTTGTTCTTTGACTACAGCTACAGGAATGTAGCTATCAAACTTTATTTATTTTAAATAATATGAAATTCATCCATCAGATTTGTGTCTATGGGGCAAATGGACTGAATGCTCAATTTGTAACATTCGTATTTAATAACAATCACTGTTTGGATTTCCTGCTAGTTGCTAGGAGGAGTGGTGAGTGCAGCCCACGGAGCCTGCCAGTTATGCAGTTGGGTTCCTCTGAATTGCTGGTGTTCTGGACTCATGCTGCATGTCAAAAGAGAAGGGGTTTTCAGAGTCTGTTTCCAGAAATGGCACAGCAAGCACAGCTCACAGGACAGTGCAGCTGCTGTCGCACACTGGGCAGCTTTGGGCAGCCACACAAATTTAGCCAGGTGATAACGTGGTGCGATGGAGTTAGTCTGCACAGCGCTGTGCCATGGGTTCACAGTAATCTGTATCTCCAGCTCCATTAGGTGTGGCTCAGAGGGTCAGTATCAGATAATGTAGTTGCTTCTTTGAAGGGCCTGTATGCTGTCATGGCCCAGGACCATGCGAAAATGTAATGTTCGGGATTGTAAGTCAAAGATCTGATCTCCATTTTACCTCTTCAAAATCTAAGAAACTGGAAGAATTGGAGAAAGAGGAAGAGCTGAGAGAAGCTGCTGGAGAATATGACAGTGAACCAGAAAGTGAAGATGAAGAAATGATGGAAATCAGACAATTGGCAAGACAGATCCGAGAAAAGAAGAAACTGAAAATCCTGCAGTCAAAGGAAAAAGACGTTCATGGTCCAAGGATGCCTAGAACAGCTAAAAAGGTGAGTATTGAACATGTTCAGTAACAAAATGCTGCTGTGTAACAACATCATGAAAGCATGTATCACTGTCAGGTAGTGGAACTGGCGACTTTTTCTCATACTTGGCCCTCTCACTGCTTGCTTCCTTCTGTTCTCCTGGGAATTCTGGTCACTGCTTAGCTGTGGAGCCCACACCAAGTGACGGATAGTAGCCCTTTTTCTTTTGTGTCACTGTGCACAAGTGCATCTTGTAAAATTCCATATATATTGCAGAAAAGGTTTTTAATATGATTTAGTTTGTTTAACTGGGTTGTTTCATTGTATATTGTTATTACTGGTTTTTTGCTTTAAATTCAAACAATTATTCTAAATATAATAATTATTATCTAAAGAATTAGATAATTACTTAAAATCACAATAATGTAAAATTTGTTGTGAGACCCTCCCAGTTCTGGAAAAGGTCATGTGTCTTTTTGGAAGCCAGGTATCATGCTTTCTGATGGCAGAGTCTCTTCTGACCAGTCCAGGACAATTGCAAAGTAATAAACTGATAACTAGACACTTTGAGAATATTAATCTAGCTGCTGTTGCCCCCAATAGCTCGTACCTTTTCCAGAGTGTGTGCCTTTTGGGAGAAAAGCAAACATTTTTGACCGAAATACCTCTCCTTGTCAGCTTCCCCCAAAAAGGCAAACTATTTATAAGATCTTTTGGAAATGCTGGGCCGTTGCAGTCCTGTGAAACAGAATTTATAGGTGAAGAAAATTAAGTTGCAAAAAATGAAATGTGAAGGTAGGACTTCAAGTATCTGCTTGTGGATGTGATAAAGCTAAAAATATATTGTGAATATAATGGACTTGTGGTGGTGCATTGAGACAAAAGATAAGGTGGGACCATTCTTTTTTGAAAGAAACCTGTTTTAACTGTGTTTTTACAGGTCCAGCGGAAGGTGCTGGAGAAAGAAATGACTGATCTTGGACTTGACATGACTAATAAAGATGATGTAAGTTTTTGCTAATTAAACATAGTATTTCTCTAAAAGAGACTTAAATTTCTTTGAGCACAGTTGAAATGCTTATAATAGTTGGCACAAGAGAGAGGTGGGATCTATTAAGGATGAAATAGGAACTGCAGATGAGGCAGCTGGTACTGGAATTTTTTGAGTAACATGAGCAAAGCACATTGGGTAAGCTGAAAAAATAAACATTTATCAAGAATCATATATATGTGCACTGCTTTCTTGGAATTTGTGTAGGATTCAGGAACAGGCTTGGCTAAACATACTTCTTAATTTTCAAGTCTGCTTTGTTGGATGAGACTCTACTATTTTAGAAATAGTGATAACGACAGGTCAGGCTTATGTTTTTATAGTTCATTAATTCCATGAGCTGCAATTGAAGTTTTTGAGGGCAGCTGGCATGTTTAAATGTAAGGCAGATAAGGTACTTCAGAGACTGGCCTTCAGGTGACATTTCATTTTAACAGAAATCAAAAAAAGTCCATTTTGTGCAGCAAATCCAGCAGTATTACAGCTCCTTGGATCTTGAGACCTCTAATATTTTAGCTAAACAAGGAGTTAGGAAACAAGGACTGTCAACACTACACATCTGAAGCAAGCATTTATGGTTCTCAGAGCTGCCATGCCATGTTGATGTAGGAGTGATCTCAGTGAGAAGGAATGTAATACTTAGCTGTAACATGATAAGTTTTCACGTCTGAAATTCTTTAGGGCTTTGCCCTGTACACAGGACACTAATTGGAGTAGGTTTCTTCATTGCTTTTTTGCTGTTGCAAAATTCTTTCAGTGTTGCTATCCATTAATTTGTGTATTTGTATTGATTATTTATGAGTTTACGCCCCCTATCCCAAAAGAAAGAGAAAACCAGAGTTAGTAATTATGGAGGAGAAAAAGCTAATATTCATTGAAATTTGAGTGTTCCTGTAGGACAGAGAGGCAGTGACCAACAGCTGTCAAGGTCTTTACGTTACTGTGGAATAACCAATATAATTTATCACAGCAATCCACTTCCTGTTTTTCCTATTACTCTGATTAGAAATGAACTGATTGTTTCTGGCTTTTATGGTTAAATGATGTTTTCAATTTCAGGCACATTATGTGAGAAGGTCCCGCAGTACCACGAGGAAACGTAAACGGGATGAGTCGGAAACCCCCAAGTCGGTGTCGCGCAGTCGCAGCTGCTCTCGCACACCACGGGATGTGTCTGGCCTTCGGGATGAAAAGGTTTGTTATTTACCTGTACGGCAGCTAAACCAGCATGATTGTACCTAGACCAGCTCCTGGGAAACTTCACAGTAGGCTGGTTGCGTTTGTCCAGAGTTTGTGTTCGGTCTCTCTGCAGCTTCATCATCTTTTCATTTGGACTCTATGTTTCTATACTTCCTTCTTATAAATAACATGTTATAATACAGACCAAGGAAGTGCATTTTAATTCTTATCTCCAACTGCAAGTCTGAAGGAAGAATTCTGCAAACTGTGGAGTTCCACCTTTAGTAAGTAAGGAATTCCAGGGATAGCATGATCCTGTGTTAGTGTACTGGAAAAAATTTTGCTAAGGAGGGTTAGTGTCTCTTGCAGTGATACTGCTCTAGAGTTGGTGTTAATGTCCTTGATAAAACCATCCAGCTTAGGGGGTTTTTTAAAGGTAAAGCTTGTTACCTGAGTTACCGAGGAAGTTACTCTGCATGTTTGTTTGTTTGTTTGTTTTTAAATAGATGGTGAAGAAGGTCAAGATCATGGCAAAGAAAGCTCAAAAGAAAATGAATCGCCTGGGCAGGAAAGGAGAGGCAGACAGGCACATATTTAACTTGAAGCCAAAACATCTGCTGGCTGGGAAGAGAAAATCTGGTAAAACACAGAGAAGATAAGCAGTCTTCTGAATCAAAATTAAAAACTAATCAAGAATCAAAAAATTAAATTTAAAATCAAAATTAAATTTATTAAAACTAATTTCTAGTCCTGTCATCCTTTTTGGTAATACTTGGTGTTTAAGTGTGTGTTTTGTGTTAGTGGTTAAAATACTTCAGTGTTTCAATACCTTGATGTTGCAGTTCCCACCAATGCCATAAGAAATTTCTCAATACTAGTGGCAGAAACCATTTATAAGCAGATGTAAAAAATACTTTCTTCCATGTTCTTATTCCTGACTTTCATGTGTCAGTAAAGCGTTTATATTTCTATACAAAACTAATTTAAAATGAGGTTAAATCTAGAAATGTGACCATTTTGTTAAACTACCACTAATTAAAAATGTCCGGGTTCAGTAAGGTTTGGCTTGCTGCATGCAAGTAATTCTTTGTGATGAGTTTATGTTGCTGGTGAAGGCTGAAACTGGTGGAGAAGTAATGGGAGACCAACAAGGACTGCACAAAGTTCGTGTTTGTGCACTGAAGCACGGGAGAAATGCTGCCACTTTAAAGATACAGGGTGACCGGAGGAGAAACTGCAGTTCTGGTACTGACCTGCCACCTCTAATAACCCAGAACAGCATGGGCAGGGAAGGTTACACCTTACAACTTCGAATATTTCAAATTAGTATTAATAGTTCAGATGTGTAGAGGATGAGACTGAAATTTTGTCCCAAGCACATGCTACTGTCATCCTTGGCTTAGCAAGACATTTTCTCGTCAGGACCTGATAGACAAAATTCTGTCTCTGCTCAAGGCAAAATATATTGTCAAATGTGAAATATTTCCTTTTTGTCCCTATTTGGTCAATGGTTACCTAGAGGCTTGTAAAATGATGCATTATAAATGTGTTGCTTGAACAGTACACTTAAAATCCATGTTCAAAACTAACACACACCCCCCAAAAAATAAGGGGGAAGAAAAGAACCCTTCAGTCGCTATTTTTTTAAACACAACCAGTAGCTGTTCAGATGTCAGCTTTTGCATCATGTGTAAATCTATATAGTTTCTCTCATCTACTTTGTGTAATAAATTCAGAATTAAAGGATATTGTAATGCCACACAGAAGACCAATGTCAAGAAAACCTTCTGGGGGCTGTTGAGGAACTGTTAAGCAAAACTTCCCTTATGCACAGTATTTCTACTTCAGGATCTGCTTTGCCAGCTTTTTCTCCAAGCTGAACTAGAAAAACAGAACTTTTTTCCAGTAGATCTGTGCCCTGCCCATATCGTGCTACTTCAGTGGTGTTGAATGGGCAGGGTGGTGCTCATAGTGTGGCAATGACAGATTATTCTCCGTGCGGCTTCACGTCTGAAAAGAAAACACCAGTCCAAAGGTGTAGGTAAGGTGTTTTAATTATAAAGTTAGATTTAAAAAGTATTTGAGAACTACTCCATTACCTACAGGTGGGTAACATGGCTGATTGCACTGAATTCAAGAGAGCTGCTACATCACATCACTGTTCCCTCAGCCGATACTATTTGCTTTGAAACAACACATCAGTTCTGGCCAACATACAAACTTGGCTCTAAAACCTCTACGTGTTGAACCACTGGAGGTGCTAGTACATAGACGCTTCAGTGCTGCAGTCACGATTGGGATGAGAAAGAGAAACCTTGACCACTGGAAAAAGTTAATTTTACCCTGAATCCAGACACAGACTCGTTACAACCATGTTTTACTTACAGTGAGAAGTGGAATGACAAACATCCTGTTTCATCAGGCTCTGGGAGAACTTAAATCTAGTTTGAGTAGTGTGCTAACAGAAGAAATCACAAACTTCTTTGGGGACCCTCCCCCCCCCAACCTATAATTAAAATTGAAGCACCCTTGAGTATTCGTCTTACTGAAAAAAGCCTTCCATGTTACTAGCAGTTGACTGCAAGATCAAAAAGGATTAGCTCAGGTACTCTGGTACAATTTCTGGTACTAATTAACTGACATCAAGACCCAGTGTAAGCCCACATATTGTCAGTCTTGAATTTTAGGGTTCTGTGGGTTTGAGTTGTCTGGGAATGACTACTTCAGGAAAAGAAAAGCCCTTGTATCAAGATGCCTTTGTTTTCTGAAAAACTGAGAAGAGCCATTTAGTGCATATCCTTTCTCCAAAGACAGACAGCTTCTGGCATTAGACAGCTACCATTTACATTTGGTGTAATTTAACCTTTTTTTTTAATTTAAGAGATGCCCAGTACTCAGGAATCAAGTAATCAGAAAAGCCTGGTGGGGGAAAAAACCCCAAACGCTGTTTATTATCTAAAGCTTTATCACAGATGTCAGCACTTCAGAGTCAAACTTACTCCACACAGACAATCCAATTACTTAAGCTTTTGTGGGTTTGGTTAATTGTAGAGTACAGTAGCTGAAGAGATTTGCTTTCTGCAATTAAAAATAATCCTGATTACTTTGAATTGTTTGTTTTTTCTTCCGGCAACTGGTCTCAACATCACAGCAGAGCCCACAGTCCCGTGTAATCACTATTTAAGGCATGGTGAAGTTCAGTGGGAGCACCCCAGCCCCCCTGCCTGAGCTGGGCAGGAGGTGCCCAGGCTCCCTCCCAGGTGTGCAGGGCACACATAGGCTGAGGATCTTCCACCAGGCAGAGGAAGAGGAACCCAGGGGTTTCATGCGACTGTTACCCATTTTACATGAGCTCAAGCTTAACCCACCCAAGAGAACCAAGGATGAGGGGAAGAGGAGGTGACAAACAGAAGAAAAAACATTGGCTATAACAACATCTGTATAAGCCAAACATGCTCCATGTGGACCAATTCTCTGCACTTAAGTCATGATTTATCAGTGTTAATGGGACAACACATCATTGCTAGCCTTCAGCACCTTTTATCACAGCTTTTTACATTCGGTGTATTTTTTCATGCTCAACAAATTTGTTCAAGTTACTCAAGTTATCCCACCACTTAAAAAGAAAGGTCTCTGCTATCAGCTTGAACCAAGGAGTAATCTTAACTTCATTCCTGGCAGCTTTGTCCAAGAGCTGTTTCAGTTCTTTCTGTGTCACGTAGCAGTAGCTTTGGATCTCGTTGGGGTCGGGATTCAGCGTCACATCCTTCTGCACAAATAGGATATAGTCTATCTCATGTTCTCCCCAGATCCCATCCGACTTGGCCTTGTAGTGTATTCGTGTCAGGTAGGAGATTTCTTCTGGAGTTACCTACAACCAAAACACCTGTCAGAAGCGCTGCCAGACCAGGAGAGCTGCACTGCTGGGCATTGCAGTACAAATTATCAGCTATTATCCTCTTCCTTAGAAATTATTTTTTCCCCAAGTGTACAACTGCAATGTACTTTTTCCCAAAGAATCACTAGGAAAAAAAAATTTAAAGCACTTTGATGGCATGAATTGCACAGCATTTCTCTAGCCAGACTCACCCTGTAGTTCTTGGAGTGTATTTCTCCTATATGGTATGTTTGAAATAACGTTTACCAGACACTCAGTGAGCACTGGTGAACACAAACACTTGCACCTACCCCTCACCTCCCAAGGAAAAGACTTGACAGCTACTTGAAGCCAAGGTCAGAACCACATACTGACAGACCAAGCGTAGCCCTGCCCTCCAGGGATCTCTGCAAGTTCACTCAGTTCTCTACATCTCCAAAGATTAAGTTCATTTTTAGGTTTGAGGCTGACTCTGTCTGCTAGGCACAGTCTCTGCTAGGCACTGACTCTGTCTGCTAGGCATAGTAAACTGGCAAATTCCTGTTTCTCCCTCCTTCCTTTACCTGCTCCATGGGAATTCCCAACTCTGCTTTCAGACGTCTCTGTGCTGCTCTCCGAACACCAATGGCATTATTTTCTTCCAGTTCTTGTGGATGGCTTAGAGGATGACTGCAACATGTGTTGGTAAAACAGTCTGCAAGAAGTTTGGATCATTCCATTTTTGACACTTATAAAGACTTGGGAAAAAAACCCCCACAACACCAAAATCCCCCAAAGACAAAGACCAGTTAATCGACACATTACAGCTTTGTTTCTCTTTTGCAGAGAAAGGTCACAGAAGGAGGATATTTGCACTTCTTATTTTCATTTACATACTTTGCACTGGGATTTGCCTCTGCCAAGCACTGCTCTGCAGGCTAGCGTTTGATACACCTGAGGACAGGCATTCTTATCCCCAACACAACATCTACTTAGAGAGCCAGTCTATAAAGACCTTGTTTACCTCTCAAATGCTAATTAAAATTACTTTTGGGAGTTTATATGTAACAGGATATTTAAAATATTCCCAGAGCTTCAAGACCAGCTGAGAGTAAGTAGAATTAAACACAAGGTTTATACCTGTGTTTAAAGGACAACCGATCCATACTCTGTTACAACCTTTTGTCTATAAAAGTCAAGCTCAAAAGCATCTAAAATAGAGTTAGAATATCTACAAACCACACTTGAGCATTTTGACTGGTTAGCAGTGAGAGAAAAAATTAAAAGCAATCTCTATAGTGAAGATTCCCTCGGAAAGAAGAAAAAGATCTTCCTTCCTGAATTTGGAAACATTTGATTTTGTTTTCCATTGAAAATTCTGCAACAGACAACCTCATGCTCCCTCCAGCATGTCTCATGTAAGCTATTTTCTATTTGATTCCCCTCCTTATTTTTATGCCTCTCCATGTGCATTTGACAGCAATAGTTCTGAAGTGCTCAAAAGTCATGCACTGCATCGTTTGGCCACACAGTCTCAGTTCTGGCACAGGTAAAGAAGGGTTTGTTAAGACAACACAGACAAAGGCCCACAGATCTCCCAAGCACTGGGGCTCTGCTGCACATCAGCTTTTACCAGTGGAATGGGGCACTCTCCACAGCCACCAGAGTCATTTCTTCAACTCCAACAAATGTCTTGCAGCAGAGGGGGTAAACAGCACACCCTCTGCCCTTGCAGGAACAGGATCACACATCAGGGAACAACCATTTCCCAAGAACATATATAACCATACACGAGTGTTCCCATTATCTCACTTCACCCACAAGATACTTCGAACTCTCAAAAGTATTGGAAGTAGGTCCTCTCCAAAGTAGTAAATTATAAAACTTCAGAATGAGTTACACTGCAGGACTGGATTGTAATTTTTTTTAATATTGATCTAAATAAAACATTTCTATAAATACAATGTTTCAGTACTAACCTGGAAATGTAATTTTTGCATTTGACCTCTGCTGCAGCAGCAGTTTATTTTCCGTATTAAATAAGAAAACACTAAAAGCTCGGTGCAGTAAACCTAAAAATTAGAAAAAAACCAAACAACAAAACTGAGATATTTTACAGAAGAGAAAAAAACATATTAAGATAGTTTAAGGGCTTAGAATGGCCTCATTTTTGCATAATCCAATTTTAAATTATTATATGTTAAAAACCAAGGATTTGATAAATAACTCAAGAGCTATTACTCAGGTTTCTATGTCAGCTTATGCAAAACATGAAATTAGAAAAGTGCTTAGAAAAAAATTGCAACAGAGGAGTTGTTCTAAACTCAGTTCACCATTCTGAATGTGCACATTTCGGCAAGCTTCCAAGGACAGCTTGGCATCTATAAATTTACAATAAAAAAGAGATGACTCAAAAATTCCTAAAAAACTGTACAGAATTTCAAGACACTTCAAGCACTGCAAAAGTACAAGGAAAATAGGTTCCATTAAAAACAGTATAATTGCTGTTTTCTTCACCTTTTGAGTCTGTTATTCCTCACTCTTCAGGAAGATGCCTTCATCAAGTACATAAAAGGAGGTCACACACTACTATGTGAGACTGTTGAATCTGACCAACCTCAAATAAACCCCAAATCAGTTTAACCCTTTCCTATTAGCAGTGTTTGAAGCAGAACTCTGGGTGAACGACTTTAAAGTGAAAGCCTCTTCTACTTGAAAAGCTCAGTAAAGAAGCAAACAGTGTTCTTTAAAAAAAGCTACATAGGATCACGTATCCATAATAGGAAAAAATACTATTTTATCTTCAAAACGTGATTAAAAATATTTATCAAGCTTGTATGTGCAATCACACATTTCTCTACTTTGCAATTGCCTCCAATTGAGTGTTCCTCCATACTGCAGATATTTTATGCTGGGGAGGAGGGGACAATGGGGAGGTACTTGCTCTTGTTTCAACACTCACCTTTAATTTAATCACGACTACACTTCTGAAAATATTTAATCAACTTAATGGTTCAATTAGAAGATAAGCAAGCCGTACCTTTATCAATGTTTTCATTCAAGTGACAGTTTTTCTTGGTATCTGCTCCAATCCTATTGTCATTTTCATCGATAAGGATGCACATCTCTGCCAAGAGCTGCACCTGCTGCTCATCCAGGTGATCTGTGTTTACTTCAGGCATCGTGATGGTAGCACACACTCTACTGAAGACAGACAATGAAGAGTCATTCACTAAAAACAACATCCATAAGGTGCTGGGCAGAGTGTGAGAACCAAATGACTTGTTTTTCAGACATGGTGTAAATTGCACACCAGTTGTATTTTGAGAGGGTTTACATGCTTTTAAGTTCCTGAAATCTCCTATCCACAATACAAATCACATAGCAACACTTGGCAGGTGCGTGAAACATTTTTATTTCTCAGGAAGCCCTTGCAGCAGCTGCTGCAGGACAGCCATGCTAAGCCTAACATTTTTATGGACTGCCAGTGGCAGGAATTCCAGTTCCAAACTTCCCCTCGCCTCACCCCACCGCCTGTGCACGCTGTGCACACTAACTCTGGCTCCATTTATAACGCCGGGCATCCTGTGCACGAGGATTTCTCCTCTCCACACGTCTTTAAAGGCTCGGTAACCGGGTTTCAACCCGAGGCACCTCCAAAGCAACACCTCTCCTGCCCCGAGCCTCTGCTGCCGTGGGCGTGCTCTCGGCAGCCCCAAGAATCCCTGAATGGGGCAGGTTGGAAGGGACCACAGGGGGCCACCTGGTGACCCTCCCTGCTCTATCTGGGTCATCCCAGAGCACACGGCACAGGATTGCATCCCGATAGTCCTGGAGTATCTCCGGTGAGGGAGGCTCCACACCGTCTCCGGGCAACCTGTTCCAGTGCACGGTCACCTGCACAGTAAAGAAGTTCTTCCTCGTGCTCAGGTGCAAATTCCTGTGCATCGGTTTCTGCCCGTTGCCTCTTTCTTGTCTTACTGCTCAGCAATGAGGACCATCCTCTTGGCACCCTCCCATAGATATTTATAGATATTAATGATGTCCCCTCTCAGCTGTCTCTTCTTGAGGGTGAACAGAGGCAGATCCCTCAGCCTTTCCTTTCAAGAAATACTCCAGACCCTTCATCACCTTCGTTGCCCTCCGCCGAAACCACTCCAGGAGCTCCACGTCCCTCTGGTACTGAGAGAGTCCAGAAAGGGACACAGCGCTCCGGATGCACCTCAGTAGGGCTGAGGGGCAGGATGACCGCCCTCGGCCCGCTCGGCAGCTGTCCCCGCAGCCCCGGTCCCCGCTCACCTCGCTGTCCGTGCGCTCGGGACGCGCCGCTCTCCCCTCACGCCGGGGCCGCTCCGAGCGGCCGCGCTCCAGGCCGGGCGCAGCGCGCGCCACATCTCTCGTCATGCCCCGCCCGCCAATGGCGCCGCTGCCCGGCGCCGACGTCAGCGCATCGCCCGATCGCCCCACTGCGGCGCGGGGGGCGAGGCCAGCAGTGACAGGTGGGAGAGGCGGCGCGCGTGGCCAATCGCGACACAGCCGCGGAGCGGCGCTGGCCAATAGGAACAGGGCGCGGCGGCGAGCTGGCCAATGGGAGCGGGGCGCCGTGCCCACAGCCGGCGCAGGACAGGGTCGAGGTCGGGCCCGGGCTCCCCGAGCAGGGAGAAGCCTTTAGCTTCCCGCCGTAACCGGGAATCACAGAATCAATTAGGCTGTAAAAGGCCTCTGAGATCATCGAGCCCAACCTATGACCGAACGCCACCTTGTCAGCCAGGCCATGGCACTGAGTACCACATCCAGTCTTTGCTTAAACACCTGCAGGGACTGTGACTCCACCACCTCCCTGGGAAGCCCATTCCAATGTCTAAAGATTGAATATTTCTAACATTCAGCGCTGCTTACTGTCTTTTCACCCACTCACGAAAACCGAAGGACTGTGCCCAAGCACTGGCTCCTGCGAATGTGCCGGTGTTTGTGGGAAGCAGTTCTCGGACCGAATGTCTGCCCGGTTCTGGAAGTATTTCAGGCGGCGGCCATAAGCCCGGGACTGCAGACTAACAGGGCTTTTGGGCTCATTTAATCCTGGATGCCTTTCTTTGATCGGTAGTAGCATCCTTTGAGCTAGAGAGCTTCAGTGTGTGTCACACAGATCCCAGCCTGTGGCAACGGGAGTGGGGGAATACTGGCTCCTCTCCTGCACTGACACCTACGGCTGGTGGGAAGCTCTGAAATTGCCTGACTCAGTGAGCTCTTGAAGGCCAGACAAAGAAACACACTTTCTGGGTAGGAATGAAGCACAGGCAGGATGTCAAGATGATCTGGTCAGATACGGGAGTTTAGATACGCACAGATACCAAACCAGAAAAACTTCAATACCAGCCTCTAGAAACTTCACACTACCATAGCTAAGCACCTTCTCAGCAAGACTTTGGCTGGTTTATTGCCCATCCACAGATTTGAGTTTATGACTGGATGCCATAAAAGGCCTAGAAATGACATTTAACATGTCTTGGAGGCGTGGTTTGCTCTGATTCCCTCTCAGCTCAAGTTCCAGCATTTCAGTCTGGTTTGTTTGATTCTCCTGTGAACAGGACAGATGGCCTGTCGTTTAGAGATATCATTAGCAGCACAAATGTTCAAATGGACAGTTAATATTTTACAAGGAGGATATCTTACAGCATTCCCCTGTGCAGAGCTTGGTGAAAGAAAAAAGAGTGGAGGTGGTTTGGCTGAAAGCCACTTGAAACCAGCAGAGCATCAAAAGTGAAAAAAAAATGTAGCAATGTGCTGGCTACTACATATGCCTTTAACTGCATAAAACATAACATTAATATATTAGAATTAATGTTAATATTGTGTTATTCATTAATATACTACAAATTTAATGTTATCACAAGAATGTTAATAATAAATATGTACTCTCAAAAAGGACTGAAATGTAAACAGATTACTTTTTATTGAGTTTACTCATCATTACTTTACAGACTACTTATTGCTGAGTCATTGGAACAAAAACACAGTAACTGGAGACTGAGCTTTGAAGAAATACTGAGAACATCCTTCACCACATCGATGATTACTTGCTTGTTTCATTGTTCCAGATTAAAAAAAAAAACAACAACTCTCTTATTTTTCCTCCTATCATTTTCCTAAAGTAACAAAACAAGCTACACAGACCTATCAAAAATATAACTACTGAGATGGACATACAAACCAGCATTTCATATGAAGACAACAGAGTTAACAAGCAGCTCTCCTGCCAGTGAAGCTCTTTTACAATACAAACTTCTCCCCTGGGAGGCAAAGAGGGGTCTGTGCCTGGGGCACAGCTGGCATGGGACATGAGCAGGTGTACACAGTGACCTTCAGGCCACACAGCAGAGGGAAACCAGAAAACATGTTCTTATAGGTGATAAAGAGGCATTTCTTCCTAGTAATAACTACCGAAAACTTCTATACAGGCACTTCAGAACCTGACAGTCAGAAACATTTCCAGTTCCTGTCTTGCACAGACAAACAAAGCACTTCACCTGGCTCAATGCTGGTGAGCAGCAACAAGTGACAACAAGTCCTGGTGGATAATGAGAGGCAAAGAAGCAGGGACAAAGGATGACAGAGACAAACCAAACCATTTTCACAAAACAGATGGGTGAGAGACTTCCCAAGCCTTTAACCAAAGATACACTCAGGATCAGGTGTTTTACGTCACCTGTATCATCTTTCCTTTTGCTCCCCTCCAGACTTGCTCTGCACCTTCAAAGCTCTTTGTGTTGAAAACAAAGCATGCTAATTCTTGCAATGGTTTGCACTTCACTGAAACCTCAGAACTTCTACTCCACCCTGCATAAACAGAATGCCTGAAGTGACATATAAATGCATTTGAGACTTAATTTATGCATTTCCTAAAGTCTGCTGACTGTTTTCAAACACTGCTAACAAGGAAAAAAAACAATTGTAACAATTGGAAAGTCTTTAATTTCACCTGAAAATCCAACCAGCTGCAAACCACTGACAGACTTTCGGTATGTACTAAGAGAATGGGAAGTATAACTCTCACCAAACTGAAAGAAAACCTTTTAATTCTCCTGCGAGTTAAACAAAATGATGGCAAACTACAAGATGAAATAAATGCTGCACAAACCTGGGATTTGACCCCAGCCTACAATGCATAAACTCCTGAAAAATGCTTGTCCTCAATTTTCAGATTTGCTGAGGAATATTAATGGACTTCTTTTCCTCCCTTCACATCCAATATTCTTTTTCAGCTTCCTGTTCACTCACTCTGAAGTTTAAGACTTCCACTTCACCCTTCTCAGCTACAGAGCTGTCCTTGTTCCTGCTTTCCATAGAGAATTCCTCCTGGGAGTCTTTTCCTGCCCTGGAGTCATAGCTCTTCAGAAACTATTTGTCTAAATGATCTACTTACATGCTGAGCAAAAAACAACCTAGGTTTTATCTGAAATGAGAAGTAAATACTCCCCAGTCTTAACTAATCTGCTGTTCAGTTTACTCTTCTTTCTTAAAAGGCCTCTTTCAGGGAAGTGGGTTGGCTTCAGCTCACTTCAGAGTAGACAGATGTCTTTGTAGTAAGAATGTAAAACATATATGCTAAATATATAAGTAGGATGTTGTATTTGCATTTAGTTCTGCTATCTCAAGCTGATGGAAAGAGTGCTATGATGGATGGTTTCCAAATGTTTCTATACAGCATAAGGTGAATGAATAATGGTATAGGAAATCACTCTTCTAGGAAGGAGTTATTAGGAAGTTTCCTATATGAATCAAGAAATAACCCTTCAGTCCTTTTCTCCCTTAGATATTTTTGTTTGGTTGGTTTGGTTTTGTTTTTCTTTCTTTTGGTTTGAGCTCTGGACAGAAGGCTTTGCCTTTTCCTGCCACATCTACAGGTTTGAAAAATGCTAATTTGGGAGATTCAGCTATGATTCTCTTCTGTTACTGATTTCCCAAGCCTTCTATCTTGTCTTTTCAAGTCCAGCCATGGGCGCAGAAGTAGATTTGTTCAGGACAACCTAAATTTTCCCACTCTATTTACTGTGATGCTTATTAAAAAAGCTTCTTAGCTGTTGAAAAGATGCTGACTAGTACTGCCCCGTTTCCCTAGGCTTCTGTATTGTTGTCTCGTGTTTTGTATCAGGTAGTTTGTGAAAAGCAGGTCAGTCTTTCATTCTGTACTTGCTCCTTTACATTACACAGCGCCTGCTACTCCTTCAGTGCTGTGACTAAACCAAACCAGTAGCAGAGCTAGAGTGACAACAGGCCACTTGTCATTCTCTTCTCATGAACAAGCAATTGCATCCGTACCGGGCCTGTTAATTTTCAGGTGAGGCACCCTGTACGAAGGAAAAAGTTGTTTAAGCCCATCTTTCCATATTTCAGGTAAAAAATGGTCATCTCTGTAATGCACCCTGCTCCTAGGGAGTGTGCTGCTCCAGAGGACAAGAAAGTTGCCAAGTGTTCTCCCCAGGAAATCTCTAACAGAGATCTTTATACTCCTGCTGGACATTTTTTTCCTTCATGCTTATAGCTAAAATTGTTACAGTACAGTAGTATTATATTAGGGTAAGGTAATTTTGGAAGGGATAATGAGGCTTAAAAATGTTTAGTTAGAAACTGAACAGCTGAGAACTTGAATTGTGACTTAGCTAAGATGGCTGAGCCACCCACAACTGCACCAACTCTAAAGAGAATTCGAAGCATCAAACAGGGGCATTTGGTCAGGTTTTGCTCAGGGTTTCTCCTGGACAACTCTGTTGCACCTCTTGTCCCTCTCCTTTTGCCTGTGCAGTCTCCCTTTAAAGCCATTTAGCTAATCAATTTGCTCCCTTTTAGGGGCTTTGAAGAAGGGAATAGGATGAAATTATGGGATGTTCTCAACCAGTTAGGCTGGTGATCTTGGAGAATGACCTCCAGTAATGAAAAATATGCTAGTAAATAGGTAAACCACTATTTTTGTTAGTGTTTAATACAGCTTTAAGACATGACTGCACAGAAGCGGGTAGAAAGGAAAAAAGACAAATGAGAACTGCAGGCAGACTTGTAGTTGGGAAGCACATTAAAAGAAAATGTAATATTTTCAGCTCTCACTGGCACATGTTCTTCTGGCCTTTTTACAGACCTCTTCTAAGGCAGTTAAGATAATCTGCTGGAAGAGAGAAAATAATTAGGCAAAGCCTCTTTTGACTTTCACTATCTGCTACAATGAATAAGAATTTTAGGTGGACGTTTATTCAAAGTGTTAATCAGCAAAGGAATTAATCACATTTCAATTAGGCATTGTACGCTTCAGAGTGAACAGCCTACTTGCAGAACATAGTGGTTAGCTTTGATGCGCTGCAGACACAGTAGAAAAATTCCACATTCGGTATGTCCCAGCTATTCTGTATTAAAAAAATATGGAATTCCCGTGGTGTTCCAGGAAAGTTTCATCTCCCTTGTCAGTCCACCTGATCCAGTGTTACTGGAGGTAACTGGAGGTAACTAACTAACTAACTAGAGCAGCAGCCGTTTTAATTTGGTAACAATAACAGTAAACTAACAGCGTTAGCCCGAGGGGCCACGGTCCGGATGGAGCACACCTCCGCTGTTTAACCAGCAGCTCTACAGTGACCCGGGGAGCAGCGGGGCTGCGGGGCCGAGGAGCGGGGTGGTGGCGAGGCAGCTCCTGCCCGGCCCCAGCGGCATTCCCGAGCCGGCGGGCTGTACGGGCGGGGAGGCTCTCCCTGGGCCCGGGGGCATTCCCGACCCGAGGGCTGTGCGGTCGGGAGGCTCTCCCTGGGCCCGGGGGCATTCCCGACCCGAGGGCTGTGCGGTCGGGAGGCTCTCCCTGGGCCCGGGGCATTCATGAGCCCGAGGGCTGTGCGGTCGGGAGGCTCTCCCTGGGCCCGGGGGCATTCCCGAGCCGGCGGGCTGTGCGGGCGGGAGGCTCTCCCTGGGCCCGGGGGCATTCCCGAGCCCGAGGGCTGTGCGGGCGGGAGGCTCTCCCGATGCGTGGCCCGTCGCCATCGCGGGAGCCGCGGGGAGCGGGGGCCGCGCCGCTTCCGCCGGATGTCGCCGCGAGGGCTCGGCACCGGGGAGGCGCGTCCTGCCCGAGCGGCGCCGCGATCGTCGCTGTGCTGCTGCCTCCGCTGCTGCCCCTCCCGCCTTCTTCTCCTCCTCCTCCTCGTTGTCCTTATCCTTCCCCTCCTCCTTCTCCGCGTCGCCTGCGGCCCTGCCCCTCCCCGCCCGCCGTCGCGGCTGTGGCTGACAGGTGAGTGCGGGGGCAGCGGGGCGCGGACCCTCCGCCATGTTCGCGGCTGCCCGAGGGGCTGACGGGGAGCGGGGGTCCGGGCGGGGTCCGGGGCGGCGGCGGCACCGCGCAGGTACCACCGCGATGGTACCACCACCGCCGCCGCCCAGGCCCGCGGCGCGAACCGGGGCTCCTGCCCGGGCACCCCCCCCCCGCCCGTCCTATTCCGCTTTATTTCCGCGTGAAATGACTTGCACGTTCTTCTGTAAAAACCCAAAATAACCGAAAATAAGCCCTCGTTCCTGTTCTGTGTGTCGCGGTTTTTTAGCCTTTCCAGCCCGAGGCTGTAGGGATGGTTCCAGGTCTGCGGGTAGGGAAGCCGAGGGTACTGCTGAGGAGACTCCTCTCGCTAACTTTGTTGGTGTGCTGCTGCATATCCTAAGGACAGGCCAGGCTTAGAGCCCCATTAATTTACAGCTGGAGTTCGGAACCTCTGACACCTGTTCAAATGGAGTAAACATGAAACGCCCAAATTTCTGAAGTGAGGCACAGCTAAATGATGAAGGCAAGCACCGTTTGTGGTGGCATGGGGTGAATCTGGCCTTCAGCAGTGGGAGGATGACATGGAAGTGTCAAGGTAGATAAAAGTTATCTGTAAAGAGCCATCTTCAGTAGTTATCTCTTTTTCTGAGCTAAAACCCTGTGAAAATAACTTTGAGGGAAGAATTGATATGCTTAATGTATTCAGAGGTTGAGTACATGTTAGGTTCCATTCTTTATGCAAAGAAGAGAACTTCTTTCGAGTTAAGTGTTGATCTGTGGTTCAAGGACATCTTGATGTTTGTGAGAAAAGAGAAACTTCTGCATGTGTTTTTATCTCTCTTGTCCAGCTCAGCAAATTTATTTTGTTATTGTGGTTAACGTCGGCTTTCTATAACAGTAATGTCATGGAAGGTTTACGTAAGGAACTGGTGGAACAGCTTCTTTGAAGTGATTCAGTGTCATTGAGTACACCTTGAAGTGATGCAAACGTCTATTGTTCAGGCACCCATTTTACAACATTACAACTGCATCATTCTCCTTAAGCAAATTTCTAAAACTGCTTTCCAAGCAAATCTGCCATTGGTGTTTCTTGATGTTTTTGAAAGAGAGCTGGTAACCCCAAGAACCCACAAGTATGTTTTCTAATGAGTAGTTTAGATTAGATAATCTTTGTGCGTGGTGTCAGCTCTAACCTGTCTCGTAATAACTTTATATGTGGCTTTGTGTGTTGTTGACTTGGGCAATTATTTTAAGAAAAGGTGCTGGTACCAAACACAAGAATTTAAGGCAGAGGCCAACTGTAATGTTGATTGTCTTTTTAATGCCAGTTGTTTATGTGTATGTTTGTCCCTGAACTAGGTTTATCATGTTAAATCTAAAGATTCTAAGATGAGATGCCTCTTTAATGTAGACAGGCCCTTCCACTATCTATTTCTTGAATTTAGGACTTGTTTAAAGCATGCAGTCTTTAGTATGGACTGAAATGCTTAAGTTTGTTGGTACAGTCACAAGACAAATACTGTGAGTGTATTGATAATGTCTTACAAGAGGATCTTACTTCTATGAAATCCTGAAATTGGAAGCCAGAGCTAGTATGTGCCAAGTAAGGAGGAATTAAGTGGTATTGCATTCTATAAATTCGAGATGAGATTAGGATCATTTTATGTCATGGAATTTTAAGTCTTGGAGCTAAGACTAGTAGGTTGTATTGTGAGGTGAAAGCCGGGGTGAGGGACTTCTGGAGACCACCCCTTCAAACCCCTGTGAGGAGAGTTGGTTAGTACTCTGTGAATGACCACTGCAGAATGGATAGGAATTGGAGTGGTCTCCTTGCAAACCAGAGTGATTTGTGTTTTCTCATCCTCCAGTAATACGTATTGACTGTTTTTAGGCTCGGTGTTCAAGATGGTAGGCTGGGTGCTCACAATGCTCTTGCACGGACTGTTGGTAGGTTCCGTAGTTCTCTGTGCTAGACCATATGAGGTAATGCTTCGAGAATGTGCTGTACAGAGATTATTTATTGGTGCTTTGGAAGATGTATTATATTTGGAGTCAAAATTCCTTGGTTTTGTTCAAGTCTTAAGCACTAAAAGATTCTAACTTACTGGCAAGTATTATATTCCCAGATGAAGAGCAATGATGTTAGAGGTCACTCTGCTTGAATAAAACCATAATAGCAATTCATCTAATACATCAATAACAAGTGCATAAATATTGTTTGTTTAGAGCCTAGTGCAATAAGATTCTGGCCTCTGAGTGTGGTGCAGTACTTCCTTGAACAAACACCTGGTTAAATCAATTACCTTTGCTCTTGAACTTCCTTAGGATTCCTCACCCTCACGTATTGTGTTTGCATACCTGTGCCTGCATGTAGGCTACTTCTAGGCTATTAGGGATTTGCTAATACAGAAATGGGAGCTGCAGTGTCTGTGAAACAGCTGAGGAAATAAAGTAGCCTTCAAACATATTTTAGGAGTTAACCAGCTGTAAGTAATTTAGCAGGACCTGATGCTGTCTGTTGAACTCTTCAGTAAAAGTCAGTTCATCAATACTGATAAATAAAAGGAGGTACAATATATACTCATAGGTAACGAACTAGTGTTGAATATAAGATTATATTGTACCTTGTACCATTTAAAGAGTGAGCACCCTCAGCAAGCACAGGTGGCACAGATCTCAAAGGGAAGCTTTCAGGACATCATCAATTTCACTAAATAGCTCTTATTCTGATGATCAGGAAGGTTTCTGCTGTAATAAAAAAAAAGTATGTAAAAAAATCCAAGTCTGATAATTATTGTTGTTTAGTATTAGATAATATAAGCTTGTATGGTGAGAGTAGCATTTCTCGCTTTAGCAGACTGTATGGCAGGCTAGGTCAGCCTTGCATTTTGGTGTGACTGCAGCATTTGCTGACATAGTTGAATTAGCAAGATCAAAGCTTGCTAGCAGCAAAACTGGGCTGGCTTACATTTGGATGTTGGTGCTAGAAGCTTGCTTAGAGTAGGTACTCACTAATGTGTTAAAACTTTTATCCTTGATTTCAGCCGTATAACAGAATTTATTGGTGCAGCTTCTTTACTCTGCTTTCTGTTGAAAGGAGGTTGTCACCTTCAGTGGTGGATGCCTGCTTTTCTCTTTTACATTTCGAGGAACATCCAGTTTCATTTGAAAGCAAGCTGCACTAAATTTAGGAAAAAAATCAATATTGTAATGCTTGAGTGGATTTCACAAGGTTTGAGCACTCTCATTAGTGTTTGTGGCATCATCTGTGATGATCTGGAATGGTTTTGTTTCCTAAATATTTACCTTTAGCAAAACAACTAGTCTTACAAAGCAGTCTGCTTAGCCTGATCTTTCTCAGGTGTGCTGTAGTCTTGTGGCTTGCATTGAATTAATGGCACTTGAATGTACAGCATTGTTGAAGCAAATTGTTCACCGAAGACCTCAAAATGGAAGTTTTATTCCTTTAAATTTGATTGCTTTGCATATTAATACTGAGTATAGTGGTGTATGTTGATACTTAAATTCCCTTAACTCATGAATAATGCTGTCAAACTGAGTTCCATGTAATTAAGAACTTAATAACTGTAATCATTCTCCTCTCTTTCTCCTTTCCCTCCCTGATTTGTGGAAAAAAACCCCAAAACCCACACACTCCCCCACGTTAATGGGCATCTTTGTATTGTAAAGTTTTAATGCTACACTAGACAATAATTATTATTGTAAAATGCCTTTGTATTTTATGTAGTATATACTGACATTTTCTTCTGAGCCATGTTTGAAAATGGGAGACATGAGACGAAGAGATTCAAGAGCACACAAATACAGTAAAATTGTATGTTTTTTTTTTTTTATTTTGACACAATCATTTAAATAGTAACTCTTTCTATTTCTAAACTCTAAACAAAATGGAGCAGGGAGATGTTGGGTAAGATGTTGCTGAATCTTCCTGATGCTTTCCCTTTACAGACTTGTGTGTTGTCTCGAATGAACAAAAAAGGAAATGCAATACTGTAGCCATTCTGTCTTTGCTCTGACACATCTTAAAACAGCTTTTCTCCCTGGCTTCAGCAACATGCATACCCCAGGAATACTTTCCTTTCAGCAGCCTTCTTGTTCTGTGTTCAAGAGCAGAAGTAGGCAAGTACAATTAGTTATTGCTGCAGTGAGTTTTAAAGTCTGGTAAGGCCGGTGTGTGCACTCTTTGTTGGTGCTGTTTCTCTGTTGCAGCTAAAACAGTAATTGGTTACACATCTGCTCTTTACTGTTACTCTGATGAAATATTTCCTGTGGCTGAGTACATCTGTTACAGAAAGGTAGGTGGTGGAACTTTAATTTAACACACTGTAAAATATCCTGTGAGTTTAATTAAACAGCTTATCTGAAATACCAGAGTATCTTTGCATTCAGCGACTAGTAACCGCCTGTGGTCTAGATGTTTTCTAGGACGTCTTTTCCTCCCCTACTTCTGCAGGTTTACATTGTTAGAAAGGTTCTCTCGAGGCTTTGACAAATCATTGTGTGAAGTCTATGCAAACGTAGTGTTTTCCAAAACGATTGAGCAGAATAGCTCAGTATGTCTCTTAATCTCAATTTTAGTAGTACAGTACTTGTGAACTGCCACCCTTAGTGAATATAGTTTAGCAATACAATACACTTCCTCCTTCTCCCTCTCCCTTTTTTCTCAGAAAGTACTTTTGTTCAGCTTTTTTTACTCTTGATTGATAATATGTAGCTTCAGTGAATTTAAGTTCATTTGATTCAGGAAGCAAGATTGCAATACTTCTTGGTGATTTTTCCATCCTACTTGTGGCATTACTGAGTAGAAGGAAAGTGAACTTGTGAATTTTTCTTTTCAGAACCCATTTGGAACACTCAAAAGTTAAGATTAACTGTATCTGGCTAATAATATGTAATGGATTGTTTTGAAGCCCTTTTTTCTTACTTTGTTTGACTGGGATTTGGTGCCTAGCCTTGACTTGTGTTTTTGTTTTCCCTCATCCCCCTTTTCCTGTTGTCTGGCGTGTTCTAACTACAAAAGTTTCAAAAAATTGAAAGACTTTGACTGGTTTGTGTGCTACTGACTGTTTCACTAATCAATATTTAATATGGTTTTCATAGGATATGTAACATGACACTGATATTCTGGACAGGTAATTTTCATTGTTTGAAAACCTTACATAATAAGGGGAATCAGGTTACTGCTAGAAATGAGCACCTTATTTTTTTAGCATCATATTGCCAAGGATCTGTTTTGTGAAATCTCCTCTTGAAAAACCTATAGTTTCTTAGTGTTGCAATTAGAATCAGGAGAGTTCTGAAACTGTCAAAGTGAAGTTAATATTTAAAGGGACACTGTCACTTTTTTAAAATTGAATTTAAATCCTGGTTCTAAAAAAACTCTTTAATTATTGCTCCCTTACTCAAAGTTAGTAAGGCTGTTTGGTGGGATTCAGAACAATGATATTAAAGGCAGTGAAGCTATTCCCCTTCTCATCCTCTGTATGCACATGCCTGCTTGTGGCCTCTTTGGTTTCAGCTTTGCTGTGGCTGTGTGCACCCTCCTGCCGAGCCTGGGAACAGCTGCATGTTTGCCCTCTCCAGAACGTGCATGGGTGGTGTGTCATGCTGCTGCATGAGGAGAGGGCAGTCCCTGGCAGTGACACTGGTTGCAGGTGAAGTGCTGCTACCAAACAGAGACAGTAGCGGACGTGTTTCCAACCCAGTCTGCTCCGTTTGCTCACGAGCTGCGAAAGCAGAAACTTCTATGTAGTTAATGTGAGAATTTCACGCTGTGAAGATGTAATCTCATGCATATGACTGTGTCCCTTTAAATTCTGTGTGCTAGAGTGTATAGCTGCCAAATCTGTATGTACTGATGCTGAGTGCTGCAGTTGATTCATTGAGGGAAGGGATAGCATCCAGAGAGACCATGGCAGGCTTCAGGAGTGGGCCCGTGCAAACCTCACGAAGTTCAGCAGGGCCAAGCACAAGGCCCTGCACACTGGGTTGGAGCAGTCCCCAGTATCAGTGCAGGCTGGAGGTGGAACAGATTGCGAGCAGCCCAGCAGAGAGGGACCTGGGTACTGGGGCATGAAAAACCAGATACAGCAAAAAAAAAAAACTGGAGGCAGTAATGTGTGCAGGTAGCACAGGCAATGGCACAAGAAAGATGTGAACCTGTTAGAGCTGGTCCAGAGAAGAGCCACAAAAATTATCAGAGTGCTGCAAATGTCTTCTGTGAAGAAAAGCTGAGAGAGATGGGGTTTTAAGCCCAAGAGGATTCTCTGGGGACATCTTATCAGGGTCTTTCAATACTTAAAGGGAACTTTGAAGAAAGAGAGACTTTTTAGCAGGACCTGTAGTGATCGGACAAGGGATAATGGTTTTAACCTAAATGAGGGTAGATTTAGATTAAGATTAGATTTAGATTTAGATTAAATAGAAGGAAGAACTTTTTACAGTGAGGGTGGTGAAACATGGGCACAGGTTGCCCAGAGAGGCAATGGATGCCCCATCCCTGGAAACATTCAAGGTCAGGTTGGATAGGGCTCTGAGCAACCTGAAGCAGTTAAAGATGCCCCTGCCCATTGCAGAGGAGTTGGACTAGATGGCCTTTAAAGGTCCCTTCCAATGCAAATCATTCCATGATTTTATGAAGCAGTCAAAAAAGGGTATTTCTTGATAATGTCCTCCAAAATGAAGTAGTTTGGCAGAAAGGGCAAATGGAAACTAAGACTTAAAGCAATGCCTGGTGAGGCATAACCCATGTTAACATCTTTGTGTATAACTGCAGTCCAGGAGCCACATCTGGAAGGGATTAGAAATTGCCTTTTGGTTTTTTTTAGCCCCTTCCGCCACTAGATCTTAAGTGAAATGGTGTTAATGGATTTATGGGATTATATGTAGCTATGTGTATGAATAAAACTGTCTTAACAAATCTGCCTGTGTGCACACTGATGCTTCGGGCCTCAAAAAGTAATCCCAAACTGCAGAATATGGTAACTGAAAGCCATTGAAAGAGTGGTTCCCAAGGGAGATAGGAAGGAGGGTGGAAGAGGGGAGAATATATATGTGTGCTTGGGATCTCATCCTCTTTTGAAAAGAAATAGAAATGTGATGAGCACGGAAAACCTGTTCCTTATTCTTGACCATATGTCCATGAACAGGAAGATACTTAGTGAAGCCCAGAAAATTGGCAGTAACTGTTTATGGGATGGGCTTTTTAAAATTTTGTAAAGGAATCTGGCCGCAGTGAATAGAAGAATTTAGGCCAATGAGAAACTACCCAATGGTAGTTCTTTCTCGTCTTTCTTCTTTAATTTGTGAATATAGCTAATTAGTTACTACTGATTAATCACACATAAAAAGCTCTGATGGGATTAGGTGCAGGGGAGGACTCTGTGGAGTGCAGAGGATATGAAAAAAATAATTTTAGTGCGGTACAGGTCACTGGTGCAACCTGAATTTTATTTTAGATTCACTATGGAATTGGTGTCAGGTTACTGGAACTCAGTTGTTCCAAAAGCTAATTAAAATACCAAGTTTTTTAATAAGAATGGATGGGCATTAAAATCTTAACTAAATCTAGTCTCATTTTGATACAAATTTTTGTATCTTTATACGTTTTCATTTTGTGATATGAAACCCAAAGGAGACTGAGCTGTTGTTATTCATGGTGCATACTGTGTTTTTAGTAAGGTCTGCTCTTCCTTGGCTTTATGATCTGTTAAAAAGCTGAGAACACCATGTCAAAGCCCTGAACTGGTTAATGCCTGATCTTGTTAATAGAGATGGTGCTCATTCCTAGCGTGAGATCCAGCGTGTTGGCGGATCTTAAATTGGAAGTGGCCCTGGGTTTGGTTTAAATTTTCTCTGATCAACTTATTTAAAAGGAAACTCAGTTGCCTGGTTAGCTTTGCCAACTCTGCTCTCCTATTCCTCTGCAGACTATTGCACCTATTTTAAGTTTTAATTGTTGTTTCAGAAATGATTTATGCTGGAGAATGAATTTTTATTTTGTTCTCAGTGTGCATGATTGAAAAATTTTGGGTAATCAATCCTGAAACATTTGAAATGTTTAACAACTGGTACCCCATGAAACAAAAAATAGTTTCTGTTGAATGTTGGGTTTAAATTTTAAAAAATCCTGTAATTAAATGTTTGTAAAAATAAGATTTTGACAGTAAAGAACATATTCTCCATATTTATGCAATCAAACAGAATTTGATTTTTTGTACATATTCTCCACATTTATGCAATAAATCAGACATAGTTTGATTTTTCTTAAACGGGGGAAGCAGTAGCTCATACATGGTAATACTTTTTGGTGATACTGTCAGGTGTTTTCAGGCATATTGAAATGCATATATTTGGCTTTATCAAGGTGACAGAAATGAACCACATCACCAGCAGCTTGTTAAGTCAGCTGCACTTTCACTATTCTCATAAGTTCACGGGCACTTTCATTATTAAGAGAAGTGAAACGATGAGCTGCCAAAAATGGTAGAAAGTAGTTTTCAGAACTTCTGTCATGAAAATTAATTTCTGCTTATGTCTGAACAAGGATGCCTGTTAAATTCTGTATAGTAATGCTTAAAGTTGAATAATACATTTTTAACCTGACAGTGTCCCTAAATTACCATGTTTGCTTTCATTTTCCAGCTGGGTTTTAATTTTGCATGCATTTCAGTGAACTATAGTATGCATAACAGTTGTTTCCTGGAAGCATTTTGGGGCTGTCTCTGCTGGTGTTCTCCAAAATAAGCAAGGAAGTGGAATTTATTTTTCTTTTGTGGAGGTTTGTTAGCTAATGAAGTAATGCAGAAGTGATTCCATTCTATTTACATATATGCATATGGTTTTGAACTTAATGTTGTTTGAATGACTGTAAGTAAGAGGGATCTCTTCTTTTTAATGACAACCCAAACAACTCCAAAGTTTAGTAGAACTAAATATTTCCATTTTGATAAAAATATTTAAGTTGTGGTTTGTTTGGCGAAGCAATTTGTAATGTGTAATGCTTGTCCTTAGTTTATCATAGGAGCCTCTGTGAAGCTGTTTTTTTGAAGTAATGCCAATAGAAAGTGGAAGTTGTGCATCTGCTCGCCAAGCAAAGCAGAAACGTAAATCACACAGCCTTTCCATTCGAAGAACCAACAGTTCCGAGCAGGAACGGGCAGGGCTGCAGAGAGACATGTTGGAAGGGCAGGTAAGGTGATGTTTGGGAGCCTCCATCACTTTTTTATGTGTGTTTTCTATGGGGAGAAGCTAAACAAACTTAAATATTGAAGTACGTCCAGTAAAGCTGCAGGAACAACAAATTTTGTTGCTTGTAGGTGCTCGCTGCCTTTGGAGATCATTGATGCGGATGCTGACAATTTTTCAGGTTGTGTTGAGACCTGTGGAGTTTATCACCTTCTTTGTAGTCTTACATGAATGATAAAATCATAAAACAATATAAAACCCAGCCTGTTTATTTCACTTCAACCTTCCTCCTCCATGCGCAAAAAAAAACGTTCAAGATTGATTCTTGACTTCATAAGTTTGCATTTAGAATAGTAGGAACCCAGAAGTATGAATAAACCAAATACTTCTTATAATGACTCTGATAGGGAAAATATTAATTGGAATGCTGTTCAGCATTCCTTTCCATAAAGTAAACAAATACTGCCTGCCTGACAGAAGTGTGAGCTAACTCAGATTTTTGTTTGTGTGGGGTTTTTTTTGTTTGGCTCAAGTGAAGGCGTGCTCTTCTGTGGATTAAATTTAAGGGAAAGAACAGCAGCCACTGCTTCTGTAGCTTTCGTAATCATCTTAATCAGTGTAACGGGTGCAATCTGGACTTGGAGTGTTGCACCTAACAATTCTGAGATTACCTGTAGGTAAGGCTTCTGTCAGAAGCAGTGCTGGCAAAGATAAGCAAATATCAGTTTAAAAACTATTTATTGTCAAATGGGCTACACAGTGTTAGTGTGGGCCTGGCAAAGATGATGCAAAATTCGATTTTTATCAGAGAGGTGGTTTGAAATACAAATGGAATTTGGCTACGAGAAACCTCACACTGAAGTCTGCAGATACTCTGAAGGGAAAACCTGGTGTTTTCTCAGTGTTGTGACTGGGTTTTTTTCAATTGAATCTATTTTTTCAGTAAATCATAGCATTGGTTTTCTGGGAATTAACAGAACCTAAGTTGTTGCTTCTAGTCATCTAGAAGCTGGAGAATGCAAGTACTTGGATAGGAAAGGGTGTATGCATTTGTAACTACTGCAGCCTTACTTCAGGAAAGGAGTGAAGGGTGGCTGAGAGGTCAAGACATGCAGTCACCTCTGATTAGTAAAGCAAAATGTTAAGCTGTTTTAGAATTTCTTAGCAAACTCTAAGTGTATTATGCTGTAATACATAGATGTTTAAAATGTTTTATCTATCATCTTGTTTAATTTTGTTGACCTTGAACAGCCAGGTGGCAGATTCTAATGAGTAGAGAGTGTTAATGCCCCTTCACACTGGGGCTGTAAACCACATGAGATCTAGCTAAGGATTTTTGCAGATAAAGAGATAACATTATTACATTACTTTACTAAGCTATTTTAAATAATGCCAACTTTAAAGAGAGGAAAGAAAGTGGATGCGTTTTACTATGTTAGTTACTTCATTACAAGTTTAGATATGTTTATACTTTCAGGCTTTGAGAAGTGGTTTGAAAAACTTTTCTATGTATCCTTTTTGATTGCAAAAGTTGTAGGATAAGTTAGCTTCTTCCGTAATCTTGCTGTATGAGATTATTGGGTAACTGAATTAGAAATAATTCTTCTAACTTCAGTGTTTCTCTTAATAGTGTTTCACTTATTTCATATTCTTGTTTAATCAGTTTTGTTTCAAGTTGGTTTTAATTAGGATCTGTTTTGCTTCTGATTGTCTGTGAATGCCTGAACAAAAGTACCCAGTCAAGGGAGAGGCAGATGAAGAAAGGAATGATGTAGGGGGGCTTAAGGAGCATGGTCCCACTTCTTCCAGCACAGTGCCACAGCTTAAACCAGCTATGAACCTGTGTAAAACTGAATTGTGCGCAAAGCAGGTGTGTTCTGTATCATGGCTATGAGTTGTTTCTCTTGCTCTCTCTTTAAAAGTTCGGAAATAACTTACACAGCCAGGGTCACGGCAGGCCTTTCCCGCTGTGCCTGCAGACAATTCCCAGGGCTGTGATGGAAAGTGACTCAGTTAAGTGAAAACTTCTTTTAAAAGAAGTTTATAGCTGGCTACCTAGGTAAATAGTAAGTATAGTAAGCCAATTTACGTATTATGTTCACAGCTTTCCAACTCATTGCATGTCAACTTCTAATTTACTTTGTCAACTGAAGGTATTCTTTTTTTCTTGAACTGGAAACAGCTTGACATTTAAAAAAAAATTCCTACATTTTATTTTTTTAAATGAGTTGTACATGTATCTTGGTTTATGATTTTTCTCTAGTAAAGAAAACCAAAACAAATACCATAGGTGATTTGAATTCTGTCCCTTGAAAGAGAAAGAATATATAAAATTAATAATTTTATGATGCACAGAGCTATCTGTTTTGTGTTTTAAACTAGCAGTAATTTTAATTTCCCTCCTTGCTGGGACATTGAGATAACTGTTAAAATCAGTTCAAGATTGAAGAATAATTGTATAAAATATATGTAAAGAAAAATATAACCCCCAATATTTTGCCTCCTAGGATTCTAAGTTACCATCTGCTGTCCGGAATACACTCCTTGAACTTTTTGGACAAATAGAGCGGGAATTTGAAAACCTGTATATTGAAAATTTGGAATGTGAGTATCTATTTTTTTCTGACGACTTAGGAATTGTTTGTATTTAGGTTATAGTAACACTAATTAAAACACTTACCTTGGATATGGTAGTATAATTAGTGTAGCTTTTCTGTGAGGAATTTAAGAATTGTTTTGAACTTGCAGCCAAAGATGGAGTTTGTACCTTTCCAGAAAAATCACTTTCTTAGCTCTTTGACACAAGCAGTGAGAACTGGTGTGTGTCATCCACCCTTGACTCTTGGGCAAAGCCAGTGAAGGGTCTGTCTCCTTATCATTGTAGGCTCTGGTGGATTTCATGTTAATCTGGCAGTAACTCCATTCAGCCTTTGCAGTTTGTGGCTTTGTTTTATATTTACAGGCTTAATTTTAATGATGTAATATTAGTAAATAAAATTGGAAAAGCAACTTACTTGAAAAAGTGTAAAATGGGGTGGTTTTGGATCAAACTACTTACACATTGCATAACCAGCACCTGCAGCTGTTCAGGAGTTTTGAAGTCAAGCACTCAGATAAAAATTCCAGGTGTTATCTGAAAAAGATATTTGTTTAATGACAGTGCAGTTGTCTGATAATGTAAGTGATCCAAGGTGATGTAAGAGGATCCCACGTTAAGTAACACAGGCCTGTACAGTAATACAGTAAAACCTCTGCTCAATTTCCCTTGCTGGAATTTTAAGCTGTGTTGCATTGGCTTGGCTTCTGAATTGTGGAATCTGTCTTATTTGGCTCCAAGTCAATTTTTTTTCCACACCTAATCAGTTGCCACAGTTAAACCAGATGCTCATGTTATTGAAAAAAAAAATTCTTGCCTGCCTTTTTGAAAATGTGCTGGGGTTTTTATTCTCTTAAAACCTGTGATTATGTTGGTTAAAGGCTGTCATCAAAAGTACACATTTTTTAGCGACAGTTTGCACAACTGAATTCTCGGCCTCCTATTGAGAGGTTGGCTGGTAGCAAGAAAAGTAGAGTTTCCCTCCCCAGCCTTCAGAAATGCTTGTCAGAAAACAAGTGGTGGATTTGTACCCTCCAGAGTATGATTATTTTCCTTCTTTTCAATTTCCTTTTCTTTATATGCTTTCTTCACCTCACAGCTCTAGTTATGATTGTGGTCTCTTTTCACTCCCCAGACAATTTTTAGATTTTTCTCTTCTCATGCTCAGTCTAGTATTTTTTGTTCTTAGTCTAATTCCTATACTAGTGCTGCAGTTACTGTACACAGAATGTTTTTTTAAAAAATAAATTCCAAAGTATAAAAAATAGTCATTTGCAGCACTGCCTTTCTTGTAAGACTCTAGTAGTAGACAAGTATTCAGGGAGAATGCTGTTTTGTGATTAACAAAACCTTTGTTAAGAAAGGACGTGCTAATTCTGTGGCTAAAATATTTATGATGCCACAAGTTTTCTGTCTTCTGCTGGGTTTAATTCAATACAGATGGGCCATGTATTTCACAGAATGGTTTTGTTAATCTTTAGCCTCATTTATTAGTAAGAGTAGTTAGAAGCCATCAATACTTCCCGTGGAATCTGGGTCAAGGTTGATCTCTGGAAAATTCAGCGTGATTCTTGGTTTTTGTCTTGGTGAGACCTACTTTTGTAAAATCCCAGTTGATCTCTTTTCCTCTCCTTAGCATAAAATAGCTTGCTTACTAACCATAACAGTTCTTAAATAGTATGTTAATGCTGTTACTAATGATAGTCAATTTTTTGTAGTAATGTGAATTTCTGGTTTTGTTAGTGCGTAGGGAAGTTGATACACTGAATGAGCGCTTAGCAGGTGAAGGACAGACAATTGATGGAGCTGAATTGAGCAAAGGACAACTGAAAACAAAAGGTAGGAGAGCCACAAAGAATCCTAAACCAGTATTTTTCAATTCACTTTTTTGTACTTTGTTGACCAAAACTTAGAATGTTACTGAAGGGAATTAATACCAGTTACTTATACAAACAAGCTAATGCTGCATTTGAAATATCTTCCTTTGAATTTATTTTTCTCTACAGCCAGTCATAGTACAAGTCAGCTTTCTCAGAAATTAAAGACAACCTACAAGGCATCTACTAGCAAGGTATGAGACAAATTAAATCTCTTCTCATCCATGTGTACTTGTGAGACTGATGTGACTGTCTTTTAAGTTGTAAATTGTGGTTTCTTTAAACTGGGTAGTGCTGGTCTGTAAGTAAATCTGCCTCCTAAGGAGCAGGATGTTTATCTTGGATTCATTGATTACCCATTACTTCACCCATACCGTATGATATTTTTACAATAATTGCTCACGTTTTTTGAAGAAGAGATGCTGGAGGGGAGAGTGTGTCCACACATGCATGTGGGAGTGCTGTTTTGTAAATAGAACCAAAAAAAGTAATTCTGTTTCATGAGGGAAATAGAGAACTTTTTTAGTGGATTTCTGAATAAAGATTTGGGTATTGCAGTTGAAATGGGAATTTAAGTAGGCGCCTCTATGTGTACTATTACAAATTTCTTTTTTAAAATAATTTTATTTTTAGCTATGACACTAGAACAATTTGTTTCCTTTATGTTGCAAGCCTTGCTCATCAGTAGCTAGTGATCTTTTTTTGCTTGATGTTTTGGCACAGTTAACCTTTCTGGTGCTTTTCATTTTGTACATCTGCATCAGCCTGGTATTTTTGTTTTCTTCGCTTCTCCCCTTTTTCAATTTTTACAGGGGGTTTACCTGCTGCTGTTTTTTCCCTATATCAGAGTCATTTCATGATACATTATTAAGGTTAAATAAAATGTGAGGAAACCACAGTGGAATCTGGTATGTGAACCAGCTGTATAGGCAGCTCTGTGGTGACCTCTAATGCAGGCTGATATGTGGTGTAGGTGTCTTGGAAATACCTTCTCTTAAGTATGAAAGTTTGAGAGTAAGAGTAAGGTAGTGAAATAGACTGAAGCTACTGTGGTTTATTTGGTCTCCTATTTATTTGCCAATTTGATGCATAGAGGTGCCTCTTTCAAGAGTTAATGACTTGCAAATTCTTTAATAAGGACACTTAAATAAGGACAACGTGATATTAATAGGGGCTGTATAGTTTTGGTACACCTACTATGTAGTTATGAATTAGTACCCTCTAGTGTAGTGTTGTGTTTTGTGGGTTTTTTGTTTTTGTTTAGTGTGGTTTTTTTTTTTTTTTTTGTTTTGTTTGTGGGGTTCTTTTTTTTGTTTGGGTTTTTAAGGTGGGTATTAAATCCTTGTCTTCTTTTGCTTTCTTGCAATGTAACACTTGTTATTTGTTCCTGAGCAAGACAGGCAGACCTCACAGCTTCAGCATGGGAAGCTGGGAAGTATGAGGTGGAGATTCCTGGGTAACTGATATGCATGCACAGCAAAGCAGCCATGAGTAGTGGAGCATGAAGGATTTAATACCTGAACATTATGCACCTCTATTGTATCAATTGGTGCCAACAGATGTCCAAATGTGCTGATGTATTTTTTTTTTTTTCACGACTTTGAGTCAGAATTTGCTGGGGAATAGACAAGAGCTGAGGGAAATTACAACACTGAGAGCATCTCTGTCCACTGCATTCTTTGAAACCTTAATGCACTTCACGGAAGTGCTTTATTTTGACCTCTCCTTCCTTCCTACACAGAAGAGTCAAAGCTGTAATCTTTTGTCTCCTGACCCACAAAGAGACTATAGCAAAGAGTTAGGAAGCAGTATAACTTTGTAACAAACCATGATTTTTCCGTCTGTACCCTGACTGGATGTAGAGTTCCCCAATACCCTATCTGGGAAAAAGACATTTAGAGTTTTAAGAGTTCAACAGCTCTGAAATTCTTATGACTGTACATTCTATGTGTGTTGAATGAACAGTGCTGTTTCCCGAAATGGTTGTGTTCCAAACTCACTGGGGTAGTAATCACAAGTTTTCTCTTCAGCCCTTACTTTATACTACTACCATACAAGGGGTTCCTTGGGTGTGTGGTTTTTTTGGATTGGTTGTTTTTTTTTTGTTTTGCCTGTGGAAAATTAGAAGAGACTCAAGTTTTACAAACCAATTGTTTTGTGTAATTGCACACAATTACATTTTTCAGATTGGCAGTGTATATAGCATTATTTTTTTTTCTGAAAAGACCTTTCACTATTTGCTTAATCTAATGAGAAGGCTGATCCTTGACTGCTTTATTATTGGTAAAAAATATTAGGACTAAAGCAATCTGTTCTTTCTCTTGGGGGAAATGCTGAAGTGAACATTCTTAGTTCAAGTCCTTCATATGAAATTTTCATACTGGAATACTTTTTGTCGCTTAGCTGTATATGAAGTTGGCAAAACTCATTTCAGAAAAGCATGGTTTTAGCAGCAAAGGTTATCCACCAGTGTCCAAGTCCTGAAGAGGAAGAGTAGATTTAACACTTGGTACTCTTAAAACTAATTTTTGTTAATGGACAAGATTCTGTAATTTACCTGCAGTTGGTTTTAGATGCAGGAATCACTATATGAAATCTGTGTTTTGATATTAACGAAATGTAATAGCTGCTGTTAATGATCCCTGGCTTATGAAAGCTGTTACGACATCAGTAAAGCATCAATTGTTTATGCGGAGTCCTAAAACAAACTGAAGTGCTGTAACTTGCTCCATCCAAACTAAATTCTAGGATCTCTGATTTATCTAGATCAGGATAAAGACTCTTAGAAGAATGTTTTTATTCATCCAGTAGTTGAAAGGAGTAAAACTTTTTGGGCTATGTAGTTTTTGCCCTCACTGCCTAAAGTTGCTTCACAGGACATTCTGTTCATCAGGTACAGTGTAATTCTGCTGGGCTGGTGCTGAGTTGATCAAGTTTTCATTCTTATTTTGAGTGTTCTCTTTCTGTGTAAGAAACATTTTTACAGGGTGCCTCACTCTGTTTGCCATGCAACTGTTTGAGTTTGTATTCAATTTTCACTTGTTTACATAGTAAACAATTGTTTCCCTATTAACAAATCTTTTTATAGAAGGAAGTACATGAAACTATATCAGTTTAAGAAAGAGGACAGACAGAAGTAAAACACACTCAGGATGTGGTTCCCCATTTATTTGTATATGATGATCTACTGAAGTTACTTCAGAAATTTTCTGCACTACAGAGACGTCTTTTTATCAAGTTGCAGGTTCTTTAAATATTTCCTTTCCTGGCTTGGGACATTGTTTATGTGTGTTTAACAAAGCAGGAAGTAGTTCAGGCCCTGTCTAGTTTATCCAAGTACTGGTATGCAAAGTGAAGGGCAGCAAAAAAAGAAAAGAAAAAAACGTGTGGAAAAAGTGCGTGTTGAGTAAATATCTGTATCAGGATATTTACAATTGGATAGTGTTCTTGAACTCTTATCTTCTGTGTGTTAATTGAAAGACTGCTAATACTCCAAAAGGAGTTTTATATTCTTGCCATTAAACGATCAGTGAAACCACTGTCCAGTAGTTTTGGAAATTCTTTGTTTGTTGATGGGCAGGCGATAGTTTCTCCTAGAAAAATTTTGCATGAAGGTTTCACTCAGCATTAGAAAGACAGAATGCAAGCACAGTCTGAGTGTGGGGTTGAGAGCTGGACAATACCAAGTTTGGAGTTTGAGCTGAGTGCTGTATTAGTCCTTTCCTGTTAGTACTTAATTCAGCTGTTCCACTTCTCATACACGAGTCCATTTAGTTTAAGGCCTGTGTTCAATGTGAAAGTTGCATCTGTAGGATTGTGTTCAAAATTTAGGAAATTCTGCAGTATGGTTGAACTAATGGTCTTTACCATTAGCCATTTTCTTTTCAATGCATCTGTAATGACTGTTCCTTCTGCTGCTGTGAAACCAAAATGTGTATTAGCTGATAATTTGGAATTCAAATAGGGCATTATCATTTCATCATTGGAGAGTTGACATGCTCAGGATTTGGAATGCTCTTGCAGATTTTCTTTTAGCTTTAAAAACCTTTTTTGAAGTAATTTGCTTTAATGACATAAGACATTCTGTTTTAATACCAGAAACTAATGGGATTTTAACCTTAGTTTATTGTATCTGAAATGTAGACTTAATTAACTTTCTAACTTTTACTAAGCTGTAGATAAGTCTTAATGTGATTTGTATTGAAGTATTTAAAGGTTTTGATTTAACTGGTCAGATACCTGCCTGTAATTCCATGCTGAGGAAAACACTGGTGAATTGAAGTTGTCTTTTTGTTTCAGTTTAAAAAGCTTTTGAGGTAGTCTTTCTTAAAGAACACTTATGAGCTTCAAGACTTGTGGGATAAAAATAGGGTATTTGTAATGGTGGTCTTACTTTTTAAAGCCATCTTTTGTGACTCTTGGTTTCAATTGTCTCTGGAAGTATTCAGCAAGACAAAATTTTTTTTTTTAATATTGCACTCCCCTTTATCTGAAAATGTAGAATTTCTGCAATTTGATTCCTTTTTGTAGATACTGAGTGTTTCCAGCATTCCTGCACTGTAGTGACTTGTAGTTTTACTGTTTTACTAGACTTTTCTTCCTTTCATTTGGTATTACATATGCACATACTAAATTGGATTTAATGAGTCTTCTCTGTTTTTCCCGTAATAGCTTCACTTTGAGGGAGCATGCTTATCAAATGTTTAGATGAGTTTGACATATTTTTTTAAAAGCTTCATTACACAAATAAACAGGCATGTGCTCTCAGGTTAATGTTTGATTTGATTAGCTTCATGCAGTTTTAAAGAAAAACAGTAGTGAGTGTTTTAAATTGGAATGTTTCTGGGTTTTACTAGAATTATATAAGTGTGTTTTTTTTCAAAGACATTACACTGGCTAGCAGGGACTGTCTGAGTTATCACATGTACTTGTTTGGGAATAGGCAAGGAAAGTTTTAAGGTCTTTTGCTGGGTTTGGTCTTTTTCTTTTTTTTTTTCCCCATTAAAATCCTTACCCAGGCTGAATGGGAAAGGCACTCTGCACTTGTACAACTCCTTATTCCAATAAGATTGCATTATTGTAGCACGGAATAGTTTGTCTTGCATTCTGTAAAAGGGCTGCTGCTAAAAAAGAAAAAAGAAAAGAAATGAGAGGTATGTTTGCATCCAAACTCACTTTCCCACCATCAAATGTTAAATTTTTGACAATAGTGAATTGTCAGAACATGAAAGAACCATGGAAAAGTTAATGTCTATTTTTATTTGTGAGATAATTACTTAATCTTGGATCAATGTGGAAAAAAAAATGTTGGTGTCTCTGCTATTTCAGATTGTATCCAGTTTTAAAACTACAACATCAAGGGCAATCTGTCAACTGGTAAAGGAATATGTTGGCCACAGGGATGGTATTTGGGATGTCAGTGTCGCGAAAACTCAGCCAGTGGTGTTGGGAACTGCATCTGCTGGTAAAGTTTTGTGTTGCTTGAATATTTAGAAAATTCTTAAGTCCCTAAGCTATAGCAAATCCAAATCCAAAGTATACTTGAAAACTAAGCTCCACGCTGAAGGAGTCCTTTTAAAGAAGTTCTGTAGCTAAAAAATCTTAAAATGGGAATTTCCTTTCCCTTAGAGGGTTCAAGCATACTTGTTGGTCTTTCTGAAGTATGTGCCAGTTCACTTCCTTGCAGGTCACACTCCCCTTAGTCAGCTCCGGCATGCTGGGTGGTGTGGATGGGTGGGATGGGGAGCTGCTTGCTTGGGGAGGCCTCTGGCACAGAATTTCATATGGCTGGATACAGAGACCCCTGCAGGCTTTCTATCCTAGCACTGTTTAGTCTTTGTTTTATAGAAGCTGTACATGTGGTCAGAGCTTGCATATTCTTGTATTCTTGCATTCTGTCTTTCGCCTAAGAACACAGGGACAGCTAAAAGTCTTAATTTTCAGTCCTTTTTACTTTACTAGATTTATTCCTTCCCATTTGAGGGGGAACAAGTAGTAATGAATAAGTCATTAAATCTATTATAGTCCAAAAATCAATGTAGATACTTGTGTAGTTTTAGAAAATTATTAGGGAAATAAATCATAACTAGATAGAATTGGTCAATTTGAAGTGACAGTCTTTGGAAGCTGGAACAGAATCTGAAGGTACTGACTAGATTAATATTTACAGACCAGAAACCTCTGCTTCTTGAACTGAACTGTTGCAATTTTTATGTGCCTGCTGAGGGGCACCTTTTATCTTTGTGTGGGACATCTTGTCTTTGTCCTGATTTAGCTTGGAAACAGCCATTCTCCAATTCAGCGTTAAGGTACTACCCACTTAAATACTTAATTATTTAATTTTGGGTGTAGCAGGATAAAGGAGTGGCATTTGGAGTGATTTCCTTTTTAAATTAATTTTTTTATTGCTCTGCGGTGACCTGTATGCACTTGGAACTTCCATGCAGGAAGTAAATAGATTGTGCATAGAATTCCTGTTTGTAGTGACTGCCTTTCTCATCATGGAATGCTTTCTCTGTTTTTTTTTCTGAGTTTCATGATACACAGCTGAAGCATTATACAGAAGCATAGAACCAAGTTAGGAAAAATAGCAAAAGTAGAATTTGCCTTTCAATAGTTACTGCAAATTAATCTGATTAGGACAGCACCTTTACTTTTTGGGGGTGATGTGTACAATGGTAAGAAAATGTTACGTTTTGTATATAAGGTGGTAGTCAAGAGTTCTACATTTAAAATATATTTCCTATGGTGTGTGCTACAGTGGAAGATAACTTGTTTGTTGAAAGGATAAAAATGAAAAACATATGTTTTTAACTATTTACAGCTGCTTTTTAATCTTTGTAGATCACACTGCTTTGCTGTGGAGCATAGAAACAGGGAAGTGCCTTGTCAAGTACGTAGGGCATGTTGGCTCAGGTAAGATAAGGGCATGTTGTGAAAACTGGGAACAGCATGGGAGGGGGAAATGTGTTTTGGCCAGCTACAGAAATGTTTATTCTGGTTTCACTTGCAGGTGTGCCAACATCATTAACAAGTCAGTTGTGAAGTTCCACTAATTTTCATACAGAGAATGTTTTGTAATATGATTCTTTATTGGAGAGGCACATTAAGACAGTTCTGCAAATGCTAAGTGAATAAACAAGTCCATATAAAGAAATTTACAGGCATAGTTATGACACTCAGAAGTTACATGTCAGAACTCATTGAGGTCTCGTGTATGTGGAGAACAAAAGAAGCTTATATAATCAGAAATTAGCTGTCTTGCAGGATCTGTGTTGTATTTGGCTTAGAAACTACAGATGCTGGGTCAATATCTATTTGCACTTCTTTGTTTAAGATCCCATATATAATTTGCTGTGTAATACTAAGATCTTGTTTTTACGACAGTTAATTAAATACAGATGTCTGTCTTTCTTTATACCACTATGGATATTGTGGAAACAGGGTTTTTTAAACTTTGCTTTGGGTGGAGAGGTGCGGTGCAGTGCAGTGAGTGTTCTTGATGTTAATCTTAATTTTTTGGTGTCCAATTTGACAAGAATCTGATTTTCCCCCTTCTGTCTCTTAATGAGTTACAATACAGGATTTTATAGACCAAAATTGGAGAGGTTTTCCATAAATTTAGCGTGCTGTAGAGAATTGAGCACTTTGAGTGATCATACCCTGGGAAAGTGAGGAACACGCTGACCAGGATTGTTTAATTAAGTAACTCAGCACATCACAGGAACTTTGTAAGGATACAAATAGAATTAAGTTCTCTAGAATTGCTTCAGCCATGAGCTGTACTTTTTCTTTCTGCTGTATGACTTTTCTCCCCTACAGCACAAAGATAAATGCATAGAAACAACTGGTAACACGTTAATGTGTTCAGATATCTCAGGCTGCTTGCTGTATGGACCTTTAAGTTCTATAAAGTCATGTTTGAAAACTTCACTCACTTCAATTTTCATGCTAATAGTTTTCTTTTAAAATTGCTATTTGTATAACTATGAAAATAAGAAGTTCTAACCTGTATTTAAACAGTTATGTTTAAACAACTGTGTTTGAACAACAACAAAAAAATGATACTCTATATAAATTTTATATAACTATTTACATCTATAAACTATATTAGAAATAATGTATTTTTTGTTTAGTAAAACATTTGTTTTTTTTCTTTGACAGTTGATTTGCAATGGTGCAAAGGTTTTGGGTGCCAGCAGCTGGTGTACCATAGAGTTAGTTCAGTTTAAAGAGTATCTTTGTAGACTCATTACACCATGCTCTCCCAACAACATGTGCATCTATTTTACTTGTATAATGGATGGAAATGATTTCTAAGTTCTGTCTTGAATTGAATCTTATGCACTGAAATGAAATGAAGAGCTTTGTTGGTTGATAGAATTCTTGCAGGACTATTTTAAAGCCATCATGTTTTGATTACATATGGTTGCAGGACTGAAATCTGATTTGTGTTACTTGCATCAGGTTTTCAGGCATTTGTTCTTGCAACCCTAAGTAATAAGCAGAAAGTCAATGGTAACATACAGTAAGTTTTCTTTAAGTTAGAAATAACTGTGAATACTTAAATTCTCTTTATGGAAGTCCAGGGAGTTATCCCCTGTCGGCTTACGTGCAGTTTGAAAGTGATTTGCTTATTCTCTCTAACATATGAACCACTTGTACTAGATTCAGGAAATAACTTGCCAGAAAGTATGTGTTGTTGTATAATCAGTTATAGCTGCTTTCCTTGATACTACACTTTTATATCACCTAAAAGATTACAAACAAAAATTGCTTAAAAGTTAAGAAGACTTGATTTTTCAATACTTTTAATGATAAAATATTGTGAAAGAATTCTTTTAGTATACTAACTTCAAACTTTACTTTGTTTCATGCAGTAAACTCCATAAAGTTTCATCCTACTGAGCAAGTGGCTCTTACAGGTATGTAAAGTTTTTTCATCTGTTAAGTGTGTTAATCTTGATGGAAAATAAGTGTCATTTGCTGATTTGTTCTGGTTGTAGGCTCTCTCCCTATTGTTTTGTCAGTATCCTTGTTGATTGAATTATTTTTATATTTGAAGGCGTAACAAATCAGAGCTAGATCTTGCCATCTGTGTTTTTCCTGTCATGTTGTCATTTATGCTTCCCTGCTCCAAACCGGACACTGAGAATCACACATCAGCTGAATGTTCTGGAATTCATCCCAGAGTAGTCAAAGAACTAGTGAGTGTTATGGCAGGATACCTCTTGATTATCTACCAAAGGTCTTGGGAGTCTGGAGAGGTCTCTTCTGACTGGTGTTACTCCAATATTACAAGAAGGGTGTGAGGAAAGACCCATGGAACTATAGACCTGTTAATCCAATCTTGGTTCCTGAAAAAATTATGGAGATTATACTGGATACTGCTGAAAGGCATTTAAAGAATAATGAAGTCATCAGGCACTGTCAACATGGGTTCCCAAAGGGAAGGTCCTGATTAACTAATTTGACGTCCTTCTAGGATAAGGTGACCTGCCTAGTGGGTGAAGGGAATGTGGTGGATGTAGTTTTTCTGTTTTTCAGTAAGGATTTTGATGCTGTCCTTCACAGTGTTGTTCTGGATGAGTTGTCCAGCTGTGGAATGGGCAGGTTCACGGTGTGCTGTGTGGGAAGCTGGCTGAAGGGCAGAGCTCAAAGGGTTGTAGTGAAGGGGGCTGCATCTGGCTGGCAAAGGATCACCAGTGATGTCCTTCAGGAATCAATTCTAGATCCAGCCCTGTTCAGTAGATTCATCAATGACCTGGATGTAGGAGTTGAATGCACCAGTAGCAAGTTTGTTGGTGATACCAAACTGGGAGGTGCTGCTGATTCTCCTGAGGGACAGGAGGCCTTTCAGAGAGATCCAGATAAGTGAGAGCATTGGGCAATGATTAATGGGATGAAATTTAACAAGTTCAAATGCCAGATTCTGCAGCTAAAGCAGAGTAGTGTTGAGCACAAGTATAAACTGGGAGAGGAGCGGCTGGAGAGCAGCCCTGCAGAAAGGGCTCAGGGGTGCTGGTTGTCACCAGGCTTGATTTAAGTCAGTGGTGTGCCTGGACAGTCCAGAGGGCAAACGCCATCAAACACCCCACAACCAGACGGTCAGAAGAGGCGATTCAGCATTGGTGCGGCCTCACCTGGAGTGCTGTGTGCAGTTCTGGGCCCCACAATTTAGGAAGGTTGTGAAGGTCCTTGAGTGTGTCCATAGGAGACCCACAAAGCTGGTGAAATGGTGGGAAGTTGTGTGAGAAGCAGGTGAGGACTTTGGGTTTCTCTGGTTTGGAGTAAAGGGAACCCGAGGGGTGACCTTGTTGCTCTCTACAGCTTCCTGAGGAGGGGAGTTGGAAAGGGATGTGCTGAGCTCTTCTCCCTGGGAGCCAGTGATGGGATGCATGGGAATGGCTCAAAGCTCTGCTGGGAAGGTTTAGGCTAAATATTAGGAAGCATTTTTTTGCTAAGAGGATGGCCAGGTCCTGCAACAGGCTCCCTAGAAAGATGGTTGATGCTCCAGGCCTGTCAGTGTTTAAGGGGCATTTGGTCAATGCCCTTAACAACGTGGTTTTAGTTTTGATCAGCCCTGAAATGGTCAGAGAGTTGAACTGGTGATTTGTTGTAGGTCTCTTCCAACTGAAATAGTCTGTTCTATTTATATATATCTATATATGATATTTCCAGAAGCAAAGGAAAAGAATGTTGGACTATTGAGTGTGCAGAAAAAGCAGTGTGAAAATATGACTGTTAGTGTAAAGGTGTTTTCAGGCCTGAACGTACCATCAGTGCAGCTTCAGGTTTGAAAACTGTCTGATTGGCCTAATCCTATGGTTCATATAGGCCAGCAATTAGGACATTAGCCTTGGGATTAAAGAGGTCTGGATTCAATTTGCTGCTATTAGGTAAGTCATTGTAAAATGATGATAATTGCTACTGAGGTTAGAAATTAAAACACTTCTGCTTTCTACATCTACAGTGAGAACTTAGAAGGCCTGCTACTCCCTACCTTCATTTTATCTAGGATTTAAGTTTGTCTGTTTGGATTTTCCTGTTTTCATCTGCTAACTGTAGCCATTATTTTGGTACCATAAACAGTTTTACTCTGTAAACTGACTTAAAACCCAAACCAACCAAACAAAAGCTGTCTGTAGCTAGATTCTTGTTCTCCCATTGTTTTTCTGAGAGGTGGTTCTGCAAAATATTTCAATTGAAAGTTTTCAGGGGTCTTGTTCTTTCAGGGTGATAATTAATTTAGAACTGGTTAAAATAAAAAAAAAAAAATCTTCCTGCTGATCCAGAATAGTGACATCAGAAATAATATACGGTTGAGCTTTCTTCCAGCCTTCTTACTTGGTCTGTTAGATGAGATATATTTCCTAATACTTTCATGTACATTGAGCTTGCCAGAATTTTGCATACTCATTACAAACTGCTTTTCTCTATGTAAACCATTCAGCTCGGTACCCCTCGGGTATGAGAACATGACCATACATTCTGACCATAGCAAGGACAATCTTGAGTTTCTCCTTAGTTAATAATAAATAAGTCCATTTTAAAACAGATGGAGTTTAAAATCACATGGTACCTGCTGAGCTGTAAACTGCTGCTAGTTAAGCGGAGTTGTAAGGCAGAAGAGGAATAGCTTCACACTTACTATTTTGGGTTTCTCATTAAAACCACTGTAAAAACATTCAATGGAAGAAATAATTGAATAAAGAACCCCAGTATTTTGAGAAACAATGAATGAATATCTGGTGATGTATTAAATGCCTTCTTCAAATGTTACATATTGAACAGCGGTGAGACTCATGTTCTGATGTGTAGTATTGAAGCGTATGTTTCACTGTAGGAGTGATTAATTTGGTAGCTACTTATATCTTGCATAATGAGTTACGTTTGAGATGCTGAGACTTGCTTACCATAAAGTTCATAATGGTATCTGTTAGGAAAAGTTGCAACTTAAGACAGTGTTGCTAAATGTAATATTAAAGTTTGTTTTTATTGCCCATGGAAATGCTCTTATTTATTCTCTCTCTTTTTTTTACCTCTCTTCCCCTGTGCAGCATCTGGAGACCAGACAGCTCACATCTGGAGGTACATAGTACAGTTGCCTACACCTCAGCCGACTGCAGACTGCAATGTAAGCAATCAGCCTACTGCAACTGAACTAATTGCACAGCAATTTCATCAGATACAGGTTTTATGATCAAACTGAATGTTAAATTTGCACATAATTAAAAAATTACATGATTTCAGGACTGCCAAAGGTGGGATTTTAAGGTTTTAGTTGAACAGCTGCATTTCAGCTTTTCTTTGAAAATAGACTCCCTGCATGTTTTCAAAGGCATTTGGTGCAGAACAGAATTTAGAGCTGCAAGTAGATGAATCGACTTTTTGTTCAAGGTAGTAAATATGTAAATGAACCGTAAAGGAATAGTGGAATAACGTCTTTTTTGTAATAATGAAGTGCTTTTTAAACTAGCTGAATTTTTGTAGCTTAACTTACGGAGGCACCTGTATTAGCTGTAGTTGCTGTGGATTGAAAACTGATGGTAAAGACTTGGAATTTTAGCATTTATTTAATTGAGTCTTTATTGATTTCTAATCAACCCTTGCCAGCACACATCACATTGTCTGATGTTGTTGTCCTCAGGCCTTTATTTAGTCAGTATTTACTCTAGCCTGTCAAATGCTTATTTTACTTAAAACCACCCTTACTAAATTGTGAAGAAAACATAGTTTATAGCATGAGCTTCACAGCAGGCTAAGTAGGGGCAAGAGCTGGCTGTATAATATGAGATAGATTTCTGAATGGAAAATGTTTGATTGAGTTTATTTGATTTGGCATTTCCATTTTGAAAGAGGAATAGCTTCACACCTTTTCCAAGTAACCAATGTTATCTTTTACCCAAGTAACATAAAAGAAAGATGTTTTTGTCTTGTGTAAGTGAAAAAGGAGTTCAGAGAATGATTAATGATGAGCAAAAGAATTTATTTTGTGTCCAGTTTACATCAGCACTGCATGATGACTATGTATTGACCAACAGACAAATATTGATGCAATAATTTGATTTTAATGGATAAAAATGTCTGTAAATTATTGTCTTCCCAAAGATTAATATAGTCAGTGTCCTGTGAGATGCTTCCTACCCTTACAAATTGAAAGAAAAAAAGTCCCCTGGTAATGTGCTGCAGTGAAGCTCTAGGGTAATACACTTAGCAGATAGTAACGGGAACAGATACTCAGAGCTAAGGAGTTTGGAGGAGATTTTAAGATGAAGTAGAATCATAGAATCATTTAGATTGGAAAAAAACTTTTAAGATCAAGTCCAGCTGTTAACCTAGCACTGCTAAAGCCCTAAACCATGTCCCTAAGGGTCACATCTACGCGTCTGTTAAATACTTCTGGGGATGTTAATTTCCCCACTTTCCTGGGTAGCCTGTTCCAAGGCTTGATAACCCTTTTGGTGAAGACATTTTTCCTAATACTGAGTCTAAACATCCCCTGGTGCAACTTGGGGACGCTTCCTCTTATCCTATCACTTGTTGCTTGAGCGAAGAGACTGACACCCACCTGGCTGCACCCTCCTTTCGGAGAGTTGTAGAGAGCAATGAGGTCTCCCCTGAGCCTCCTTTTCTCCAGGCTGATCAACTCCAGTTCCCTCAGCCGCACATCAGCAAGTTGTTAAAAGCCGTTATTAAAACTGCGTTTAACTCACTGGTTATAGTCCTTCAACTAAGTTTGTGATAGTGAGTACTGGAATAGGCTGGGTGCAGCAGAATTAATTTACCCACATTCACGTTAAGGGGGTTGGGAAGCATTTACACTGCAAAATGTACCTTAGAGGCATTCCTTCCCTTTTATTCTACATCTTTTTTTCTCTTGCATTTTACAGCAAGTGTCTGGAGAAGATGAAGTTGAATGCTCAGATAAAGATGAACCTGATGGAGATGGAGATGGTTCCAGTGATTGCCCCACTGTCAGAGCCCCTTTAACTTCACTGAAAAGCCATCAAGGAGTGGTCATAGCAGCCGACTGGCTTGTTGGGGGGAAGCAAGCTGTGACAGCATCATGGGACAGGACAGCAAATCTGTATGATGTAGAGACTTCTGAACTTGTCCATTCTCTTACAGGTATTTGTTCAGTCACAAAAAATTAAATTGGTGGGTTTTTTTTATATGTGGGATTATTTGTAGCTACTAAAACATTGAGAAAAGTAAGTTGTTTCTCTGGAGCAGTGTGTGAGTGTGTACCATCTGCTGCTCAGTGTTGTAACAGTTTCTAAAATTGCAATCTTGTAAACCCCCTGAGCATCAATTTGTCTTCTTTTAAGCTTATGATTTAACCTAGGAAAATAGTTGTGTTTAAATTGAATGTACCCAAATTAAATGTACCCAAATTTTAGTTCTTGCAAAAGGTTTTTGCTGTGTTCATGGTGTGTTAAGCAGCAATAACCTACACTACTGAATGTGAAATAAGTAGTGTGGTTTTTGCTGTCAAATACATTCCCAAACTTTTACAGCAGTAACAGGATTAAAGTTCAGAATTATCATTACTCCTTTCTGTTTGGGAAAAAGAGAAAAAATCATCAGCATTTCATTCCAAGTGTATCTGGAAATGAAAAGTCTGATTTTCCTTACCTTACACGTTCTCGTGTGTGATTGTAGGGCACGACCAAGAGCTCACGCATTGTTGTACACATCCCACCCAGCGTCTCGTGGTGACATCGTCACGCGACACCACCTTCCGCCTGTGGGATTTCAGAGATCCTTCTATCCATTCTGTGAATGTCTTTCAGGGCCACACAGAGTAAGTGACAGCTCCTTCACAAGTTTTTACAAGTTCAAAAATTGCAAACCTGGCCAGAACTGTTCCCCTGCGCTTTTTGAGGTACTGAGTTCATTCCTGTTTTGTGAGACTGATTTTCACAGAAACCCCCAATTGTCCTCCTTCAAATGTAGCACAGCAGTACGTAATTTCCAAAACAGCAGCCAGGGCTCTTGGTGTGTTATTGCTCATGTGGTAAGTCCTGATAAAAATTGTTACAATTAAAGGTGATTTAAGGTATGAGGTTCTTTTTGGCACTGGTTATGCCTGCAGTTTGGGGTTATTGCTGTGATGCAGTGGATCAAGCAGATTGCCTCTGCTTGTCTTGATACTGACTGTGAAGTAAAGGTTACTCCTTTGAAACCAGTAGATAAAAAAAGGATTAATTTTTATTCTTAAAAGCTTCTAATTTTTACATAAAATAAGAAATAAAAGTATGGGCACCGATTGCCATGTTTTGTCAACACTGATTCTGATGTAACATTTTCAGTTACCAATTTAGACCTAATGTTATTTTACTGACTACTATTGAATATGGACAAATGTAGTCGTGAGAGTCTGTGTTCTGGTGTTTACTTACCTTTCTGTTCTTTGGAGTTCTGATACGTGGAAAATGCAGGTGTAACTTGGAAATACTTTATCCAAGGAAGCAAATCTATTTTGAGACTTGAGAATGTTTGAGATGGAATGTTTCAGAAAAAATTTCACCTCCCTTCTTCAGAATAAAATATGATTGCTAATCCTAGCTCAAAATACAAACCACAAATATTTATTCACATTTCTGGTTTTTATTAATTCAAATGCGTAATTTACATTATGACTGAGTTTCAGTATCCACTTTTTCATTTTTCAGCTATTGACTAGCCCATATATAAACTAAAACCTCTTTAATCCCCCCTTCCCTAGACTCCTGAGCGTGATGAATTACTTGGTGCTTCACAATCATCCTGTATAAGTAGGCATCTTCTCCTGATAGAGCAGTAAGCTTGATTTTGTGACCTACATCCTACAATTGTTTAATCTCATCACTTTTGTGTTCTTCTATCACTTTTCCGAGAATGTCGTATAAAGTTGGAAGGTTTTGTATCCATTGGTGCTCGCATTTTTTCCCAAGCTGATTAACTGCTTTGTCCCAGGACATTTTTTCAGAGAAATGACCAAGATTGACATTTCTGTTTTCCTGTATGTTTGCTGAGACCAAAATGATGTTGATCTTGGGTGATGGTGCATACTGTAAAAACTGTTAGCTGGTGTTTTGGCTTCTATTGCTGAGACCTATAAACTAGCAGAGAGGAATTTTTGGGAATGGAGTAGATCTTGTGCAACCTCTTCAGTCACTCTTATTGTAGCTTTTAATCGTCTTCATATTTGTGTTTGTCTGCTTTATCAGCTGTCTCTGTTTTGTACTTTGAATGTGTGAGCTTTTAGTATTCACATAGGCTTTTTCACCAAATACACCCTAAATTTGAGCGTCTCGAAACTGGCTTTACTTTTCAGTGGCTGCAGAGGTCTCTGATTTGTGGAAGGGGTAATTCTGCTACAGAAGGTGTTTCACTGATGAGTACAGTCAGAGCAGAGATGGGGGGTTGGTATTTCTGCAGTTGAGACATACTTTGAGGAATTTTACTTTTGTTCCTTTATTGTACTGCCTACTGGCAAAACATTTTAAATTGCTCTCTAATCAACACTGTAACAATCTTCTGATATTAAGCAGCATAGAATAAACTGTTTTATCTGTTGATTGGAAAATACATACACACGAGACATTTTTTTGGCTTTTCTGAATGTCTATTTGAATAATTTGCCAAGTATTTAATATTTTGATAGGCCCTTGGCATCAGTTCTGTAAATTGGATGTTACAGTTGTTAACACTGATGATTTAAAGTCCTCAACCATAAGTTTTAACACCCTCTGGCTGAGTAGTGCCTGATGAGTCTGGAGCTCTCAGAGCAGCTATTTTTTTCCCGGTGTTTTTCACCAGATCAACTCCTAATGCGCTAAGCCAATATAATTAGATGCCAAACATCTCAATCATGGGGCCAGCATTCCAAGTGTTTATTGTGTCGTAGCACCCAAAATCTCTCTCCATCCGATCCCTTCCTCCCGGCGGGGGATGCGCGCCACAGCCGCTCACCAGCAGGTGGCAGCACCGCGCCGCGGCGAGCGCCCGGCCCGGCCCGGCCCGGAGAGCGGTGCGAGCTCAGCTGCCGCTAATTAGCTTAATGAACGACACTGAAGGTTTACTCGAAATGGCTCGTTAGCGTGTGAAAAATAAAACTGATGCCGGTGTGTTGAGAGACTAAAGAATCCTGTTATAGACGGAGTATATATTATAGAGTTAATTGACGTCAGAAAATGAGTTGCAGGGCATTGTCCTGTCTGTCAAAGTGATGGTATGTCATCATCTGTGAGAGATTATTTGTGTCTGAGGTGGACTAAGACATCACCTGTTCTTTTGGTGTCCTGAGCATAGCTTCATTAAAAGCAGAATGTTTCCTATCATCTACTGCTAAGACAATTTAAGAAAATAAATTCTCATCCAGTAAGGCCAGAAGGAATTGTGGTCAACATGTCTGTCTTGAGCTGCTTGCATTGATATCTGTTTTGAATTAGGAGGTAATTTTAGAATTGCCAACTGTATGTTAGGTTGTTCCAGTGATAAAGATTTCAGCTTATCTCTTGGTAAATTCTGTACGTTGCTTGTCGCAGTGTTTAAATAACTTCCTTGTTAAACTTTTTGTGTGTGCTTTCCTAGTCTGAGTTTGTCTAGCTTCAGTTTCTATCTTCTGTTTTTTTATCTTTAAGAGCTTTTTTTCCTATGTTAATTATACAAGTTTCCTATATTTTCTGTTCTTATTTAAAAGTTACGTATTTTGCCTCAAAGTGTGTTTCTAAGTATATTTTGACATTTATAGACTAAGTACAGTGCATTGATACTACTTTTGCACTTCAAGCCTGCATTCACTTAAGGTCTTTTTCGAAGCTGTATATTCCCGTGGAAGTTTCTAGTTCCGTAAACATTGCTTGTTTACATGTGAGTGTATGAATATGACTGTTTCAGTTCAATACATGACTTACTTGCCTGTGCCCTGCTAACATAGCAGTTAAAGTATCTTGTCACTTATTGTTTTAGATTTGCCATGCACTCAGTTCATCTCACTTTTTCTCTACCGATGAAAAAAATATGAAATGATGTGGAAATACGACTGATGTTTGCTTAAATATAAATCTTTGTTATTATCTGGTTTTGTGTGTGCACCAATATAAATTTGTCTTACTAGTGCTGTGAATCCCCAGTCACATCCCTGTATGAGCAGTTTAACAGAGCCCTGGGAAAAGGCTACATTTATGTTATAATCCAGGCACTAACTTGCTGCCTGTTAATTAAATTGATTTCCTGAGTTAAAGCCTCCAAAAATTATACTGGTGACTCAAATTCCAATACCTTTTTTCCAGCAGATACTGCTTTGAAATACATGATTGATAATAACAGCTATTCTCTTATTGAGAAATTATTCAGTTTAGAGGTTATTGATTAGAGCTCTCCAAATTGAACTAAGGTTTTGTTCTGAGGAGCAAAATGGTTCTGGCATCTACCTGGCAGTTTTCATTCCACTTCACTTCTGCTTTCCTTTGCCATCACCTGCATAGCCTGTCTTGTCCCAGCTCTGAAGGCCTTGCTTTTCCCAACACGGCCCTAGCTGAATAACTCTGGTGTTGACATGCTCTTGCATATCTACTTGATGAGTTTTTCTGTCCCTTTAAGCACTCTGCAGGTGCTGAGGTCTGTCTTCATGTGTGGAGCCTTCTAAAATCTTAATGTTGGAAATGTTTACCATTTGTAGCTTTTAAAAAAAAATCTTAGTCTATACGGGTCTAGCCAGTACTTTAAAGATTTTATACATTTGTTCTGACAATTTAGTAACACTGGAAATAAATTAACACCCTGTGGGCAACAGAATGTTTATTAGCTGGTGGATTCTTACACAGCTTTTAAACTAAACAGTGCTTTTACTGTGCATTTGTAGTACGTTGATGCTTATAGGCAGCTGAAAAATTACTTGGTAAATATAAAGGGTTTTGTTTTCTTTAGTCACTGTCAGAGGTACACAGTGGTTGGAGACAATTGCCCTTGAAAAAAAAATTATGCTGGGCTTCCAAGTCTGGACTTGCAATTACCATCCTTCAAAGAATAAAGTGATGTCTTCAGAAGCAGCTTTGGGTTGCTATCCTTAAGTGAATGTCTTTTGTTAATGCTTCTTGATTGTTCGGTACATAGTTATGCACCACTGTCATGGCAATTAAATGCATTTTTGGCTTTAAAAACCCCATAAATTTGAGTGGGTACTTTTGTCCTAGCCCAGGAAAATTACAAAGTTTATTTGCTACTTTTCAAACCTACTGATCTTCATGGCTAGATTGAGCCAGTGCATCAAGCATGAATGTGTCTTAGCTGTGGAGTCTGTATCCTTGTGTTACTTCCTGGGCAAACTCAGGAAAAAAAGTGCTGATCATGGATCTTATGTTATTTCTTACAAAGAGCTTATAGCTCTTTTGGACTGCAGCATATTCCATCTCCTGTCACTCTGCTTTTGTGGCTCTAAGAGACCAGAAGGGAAAGTTCCTGTTCATTTGCTGCCTGTATATCTCGGAATGTGATGGCAAGTTGTGCTTCATCCTGAGAACTCTGAAATTAGAGAATTGAAAATATGTCTTGTTTCAACTTTTCGTTTTCCAACTCATATGCTTGCTGAAGAATCTGCATTAAAAAACATAAAAATTACTAAGCAGCTGCTGATTAGGATGCTGGGCTGAATCTGGCATTTAGTGAATTGAGAGTTAATGTCAAAATGGTGTTCTGTTTCAAGAGAGTAAAAATTGCTTTAGTTTTTGTGGACACTTGGGTTTGCCAAGGTCAGCTGGCTTTCTCAGATTCTTGGATCTGCAAGATTTAATTCTCATACCTTATTTGTGTCTGTCTTGAATACATTGCTGTTGAAAGAGCAGGTCGTGGCAGGGGGAAGTGCCTTTTCTCCAGGCAGCGATGCCATTGGTCATCCCTGTTGGAAAGCAGTCTTATTCTAGATATGCCCAATATTACAAGGTCACTGCTAGGTATTCTTATTCAGCCACACTTTCTTGGTGAAGTTAAAGCATGTGTGGCTGTAGTCCTAAAAATGCAAGCTTTGCACCTTTGACTAATTCTGTGCTTGGGCTTTTAGTCAAAACCTTTTGTGCCAAACAAAATGTAACAAGCTGGATGTTATCAGTGGAGTTTGATCAGTCTAACACATCTGTTCTTTTCAAGATAGTCCTGTTCTTGCTTCAGTTATTAATGATTTTAGTGATGCTTTGTCTACCATTTTTCTGTTGTTTCTCATCAAAGAATGCCTTAGGCATTCACCATGTGGGGATATCTCAATCTAGCTTCTGTAAGAAATGCAAAATTTTTATGATGAAACATTCAGTTTTCTCCCCAAGCCTCACTGCTTAACTAGATGGTTGTGATACTGCTGTTAATATTCCTACCTTGTTTTGTCTGCTGAGGATTTTTTTTTTCCCTCTTGCATTTCATTGAGAAAAGGCTCCAAACTTGCATTTCACACACTGTTCTGATCCTATATTTGCATGTTGAATATTCTTTAAATGAAGATTATGGCCTGGGCTTGAAGCCCTAGGGTTAGCTTTTTTTAAATGCTTCTAGTGCTTCTGAACACGTTTACAAAACCTTTTGGTTTACATTTACTACATACAGGTAAAAGCATGCTAAGGAATCAACAGTTTTCTTAGACTTGTTAGCAGCCTTAATAACTGATACTCAAGGGATCCAGCTTTGAATTTGCCTTACTTCCCATGCTGAGTGCTTCTTCATAGATCTGTTTCGGGACGGACTAGGGCCAGCATGTTCTACATGCCTTCAGCCCATCCAAGTTACCTCTCCTTGCTTTCGCACAGCTTGAATTCCCAGTTTTCTCTTCTAACATTCCCCCAACCTGATACTGTCATGGAGTTATCAAAGTTCCAAAAAAAGGCAATTTGAAAGTGAATATTCTTTTGATAATTTTGTTTCCTTTTTGTTCGTGAACATTTTCTGGTGTCAGATGGACTTCCTCAAGGCAAAAATTGCTTCCTAATTAATGGAGAAATACAAGAAATTTTGAGTAACCTACTCTTTAAACTATGGGAGTAAGTGCTTAAAATTAAAAGCTCTGGAGCTAAAAGAAAAAAAAATCCTTTAAGTAGTTTATTTTGGGGAATGGGATATGTAACAGACAAAGTTTGGTTGCACTCAGTGTTAGCCTTTAGAGTTTTGTCAATTGCTTTAAAAAAGATGTAGATGATAAGTCTGTATCCAGTTGGTTTTGAGTACTTTAAGTCTCACTACAATAGATAGAGAGAATCTTAATTCTGTTCTTGAATGCATGCACTAAAAAGTGCTATGATTTTTTTTCAACTGACCCATGGATAGCGAGAGGCCTTTTCTTTGTATCCTATCTCGAGCTCAGATAACATATTTAGCAGTGGTGTGGGGATAAATGGATTTTTTTTAATCTGATCATAAATGTGATGGAATGGATTTAAAAATGCTTGCACCTTAACTAACGTACTAACTTAGCATTGAGTAATTCTCATAAAAACTAGTTACTGTTTTCAATCCTGTATAATTTTATTATTCTATGACAGATAGTAAGAAAGGCAGATACTGGCAATTTTCTGTAAATGTCATGAAGCACATATCTCTGGAATAGACATTGTTGATTTAAATGCTAAAGCTGTGTTAATTCCTGGAGAAGAGGAGGCTCAGGGTGGACTTTATTGCTCTCTGCAACTGCCTGACACGAGGTTATAGCCAGGTAGGGCTTGGCCTCTTCTCCTGGGCAGCTGGTGACAGCATGAGAGGACATAGCTGCAAGCTGTGCCCAAAGAGGTTTAGGTTGAACATTAGGAGAAATTTCTTCACAGAAGGGGTGATCAGACTTTGGAATGGGCTGTGCAGGGAAGTGGTGGAGTCCCTGGAGGTATTTAAGGAAAGACTGGATGTGGCACTCAGTGCCATGGGCTGATTGATATGGTGGTGTTTGGTCATAGGTTGAACTCGATGGTCTCAGAGGTCTTTTCCAACATAATTAATTCTGTGATTCCATGATTTGTTTGTCCTTACTGTTTCTCGAGTTGAAGAAGAAAACTCTGCTGGTATTTGGAGATAAATCCACAGACAGGCTTTGAGAATTATATGTGTAGCTCTTCCTGGAATCGAGTGCCTTTAGCATTTCTGAAACATGAATGCTCTCAAATGTGGAGGTACTGGTGTGCTCCTTACCTGGGACTCCTGTGGCCAGTGCCATCTCCTGTTGAGATAGGCAGTGGGGTTGTCCACATATGGAGGTCTTAAACACAGGTCCTGGCTTCCCCTCAGGCTGCAGACCGCTTGGTGTGGGGATATGCTTTGTTCCCCTAAAAGAAAGGGAACTTGTGCAGAAAATGTGATCTGAAATGGAGGCTCCTTTAGGTTTTGTTTCTGAATTTTACTACTTAAAATGAGAGGCATATTCGAGCCCTCAAATTTTGCTGGTTACATACAATTATATGTAAATGTATGTATTCAAGTTACCTTGAATAAATTTATTCATGGTTTAATTTACTCTGGTTTGGTGCATTTTCACCCCACACACAGATTAATGCATATAAATGCCTTTTCAAGGTCATGAAAATGTGTTGTCTCCCAGTTTGATGGTAAATCCCAGTTTAGATTGCAAATCAAAATGGAAAAAACAGAGTTAACTTTTTTTTTGGTGCACTGCCAGTGAGAGTTCTGCATCAGCATTTCACGGTCCAACATTTTAAACGTTTTTTCTTTCCCCCTTCCCCTATGTGTGAAATTTCAGCAGATTGTTATGCAAAGCAGTTTTGTGTCTCAGTGTGACTGGGGAGACAGCTGTTCGGCCTAATGAGGAGTGCGAGCACCACAGCATTTCTGGTGATTGAGACCCACGGAGGGAGCAGGATGTTCGAGGCCAGGCAGTGGTGTGTGGTGAGGAAGTGCCACGCTGTCAGCTGGAAGTACACGCTCGGCTGCTCCCTATGACAAGATAAATGAGTTTTGCTGGGGTTTGGCAGAGGCTGAAGCTTTTTTGGAGAATAGTTGTAGCACACCAAACTCCCTGTGGGACCCACAGTTTGAAGTGTCATAAGACTGCTTCCTCTTTGCTTGTTTCTTTTTTTTTTTTTAATGTCCTACAATACCTGTCATCTTTTTGAGTTATTAAAAATCTAATGTCTTCTAGCATTCAATTAACGTGGAGGCTGATGATCTTTGTTGACACTTTTTATTAATTTAGCCAAGAGGATGTTAACCAGAGTTTTATCTGGGTTAGAACAAACTGAAGACTAACACAAACAAAATTAAATCTAGCCCCATGAAAATAGAGGAAAAAGAGTTTCAATTTTTGTGATGTGGATGGGGTTCTGGAGGCAATACTTTCGGAAGGTTATTTGTTTATTGGCTGCTTCTGTTAACTTTTTTCTTCCCACACAGACTTGGCTTCCCTTTCTTTCTTCTCACCATTCCCCTTTAGTTGGGCTGAAATCCTGGTTTATAAGTAGGAAGTGGCCTTTCTTCTTGTTGCTATTTTGTTTTAATTAAAAAAACAAATAAACACAAAACCAAGAAAAGAAATCGGTGAGATGCACCTGTCATGTTAAGAGATACCCCGGTTGGAATATCAGAGAAGACAGAATGTGATTTGTACTGCATAAGAAGATCTATGAGGACAGCACTTGCTCATGTTTTCAGTCAGTAGTGTTGAGCATGTTTTTGAATTTAGATGCATGTGATTTTTTTTAAGTATGAACTCAATATGTTCCACTTTAAAATAAAAAAATACCAAACCAAAAAACCACTTTGGTCTTTACTCAGATGACAATGAAGTGCTAATAACCCTCCCCAGAGTTGTCAGGTTTGTGAGAATGATACTGTTTTGGCCTTTCTAGACTTGTTAAGTTACTTAAAACTTCAAGCCTTGCAATCTTTTTTTAAAAATAAGATATCTTTGAGAATTGAATTGAGTAGTTCCCCTTAGAAGAGTCATGCTTCATTTTTGTAAAAGCACACGGAATATTATGCAGACATCCATATACTGCTTGAACTGGGACCAAAGTTCTTGGTCGTAAACACTGGGTTCAGTAAGAAGTGCTTTTATATTTAGCTGTTAAATTCAAAGCTCCTTATGTGAAAGATGGTTTTCATAGTCCCATGTGCTTTGCAAGTAGTGCACATCCCAGCCTGCAGGGCCTTGCAGGGCCAAGCTGAGGGTGAATGGAGGGCTAAGACCACTAAACACCTTTAGAGTTGTCATTAAAAAAAGACCAGCAGCCTTCCCTTTGCCTTTCTATAACTTGCCCTATTTCCAGAGAGATACAGCAGAATTTCGTTGCATTTTTATTTTTTAAACTTTTGCTTAGTCTACCCAGTAGTATCTGAACGGTTAAGCTGAAAAGAGTAAGTTAAGCTGGAAAGGATTTTGTTATCTTTTGAGAGTCTTCGTAGGGGCAGGAAGGATTGAGCTAACCTAGGGTTGGCATTCTGTTTTCCTGGCAATAGTTTTGAATGTTTTCATTTTAAAAATGATAAATCTAAGGATTAGAGAACCTTATGTAGTCAAAGAAACTTAACCATGTTTGAAAGTGATAAATGATAAAGCAGAACCAGTATGAGATCAAAGAAGCTGGAAAGCTCTTTAAAGTTTTGAAAAAAAGCACCCAAAACTGGAGGGTTATTTTAAGACAGTTTCACAACATATTCCAGCTGTAATTGGAATAAAATATATGATGGGAAAACAGATCAGATTTGTTTGTTGGCAGCAGAATACTAAAGCGCAGTATATTCACTCACCTGGAGATTTTCTATGACTTGAATTCCTTATGCTGTTGTGTCCTAGGAAGTCTCCCAAGGTGTGTGCAAGTTACGGAGATTGAACACAGAATTTTAAACTTATAAACATTGTTTCAAAAGTGTTGCAACACTATAGAGTTTAGTGAAAGCCTGAAATATTTTTCTAAGATATTTTGCAGCTTGTGTAAAAAACTAGTGAGAAGTGCAGATGTTGGTAAATTTAAAGGAGGTTGGGCTTGTAGAAGACAAGTTTGGTGGTAAGAACATGCCAGCTGCATTGTGCAGCAGCTTGACTGCATCAGTGAGTTACCTTCCCAAAAATGAAGGTGCCTGATGAGAGACTCAGCAGTTGTGGCCTTCATGTATGTTTTAACTTTTTGACTTTTTGTTCATAAAGTCCAGAAGATTAGTCGAAGACCTCGTGGTTCTTACTGTAATCATCTCCCTGGTGGCTTAGCTCCACTCTAATAATGTGTTAGGAAACTTGGTATCATGAATAAAGTGGGCCTTCATCCTAATTAAAACTTAATTTGGTGTCAATTTAAATTAAGAGGCTTGCATAAACTGGTCCATTGTGACCTGGCTTGTGCTAATCTCAATCAGCAGCCTGGATAGGACATGAATTCAAATTTCTGCAGAACAACTAAAGTGACAGTAACAACTGACAACTTAAATTAAAATTACTAAATTCTAAGAAATTGATGTGCATGACCCAAGTTACGAGATAGGTCATTAAATCAAATCTGTAGAAACAGAATTGAGAAGCCTTCCCTAATGGTTGTAAGGAGAGACAAAAATGCTTTGTTAGTATATTATGTGGGCAGAAAGTAACTGGCTTTGAGTTGGTAATTCACACAATTACAGTGAAAATTGTAGTACAAAAGCTTTTAATTGGTTAATATGAAATAAAGGTAAAATGTTTAAAAATAATCATAGAATCATCACAAAAATTGTTTGCTTGAGCCCAGTATATTGATGATATACTGTTATCTGAACCTGTAAAATACAAAGATAATAAAATTCTAAAATAAAATTCTTTATAGAATATCTTCTGGAAGTAATATATTGCACTTTAAATTGCTAGAAATATTCTCATGAGTCTTTCTCTGACTGCCCTTGTGCATTTCTAGGCATAATGGGTGAAATTTGAAGAACTGGATGTTTGTGCTTTTTACGACTACTTGCCATTTTTTATCTGACTCTCAGACTTTAGCTGCTTGTCAAACAGGACTAGAAATCACAATTAGAGATTGTTAGATTGCTCTAGTTATCGGTAATGGAGCTATACTGGAGACTCTGTGTGTGGATTACAGCATGTTCACGTGTGTGTACAGAATAGCTTTAGCTACATCTCAGGTGTTTGGGATGCCCTCAGCGTCTGTGCAGCGAGTAAGAATGTCTGGGATAGTTCTGCAGAAATCCTTGGATGGGAAGAAGAGAACTTGACTTTTAATTTGTTCTCTATGGTACTAATTCAGTTGGGGTTGTGTGATAAGCCTGCTGGACGTTAGTGCAGAACTTCAAAAGTGAATTAAGGTTTCAAGGCTGGACATGTTTAGCTCGTATCAGGATCAGTGAAATATGAAAGATGCCTCCGAGTGAGTCTCTGCTGTTGGGCTGCTTCTCTTAGCACTTGGGCAAGTCAAGCCCTGTTCACCTTAAGTGTCATAGCTTCTTGTAAGAATATTTTGTTTTATTCAAAAATACCTGCTTTGAATTTTAATATTTCAGATTATTTTGCTTAAAAAAAAGTAAAAATAGAAAAGGCAAGCTACATATGCTAAAGGAAACACAGGAACAAAAACTAAAACTTTAAATCAGATGCTAGTTTAATAAAGAAGTTTAGAGCTTGACATCCTTGTCTTTACTCCTGATTGTTTAGCACTGTGACATCTGCAGTTTTCACCGTGGGAGACAATGTTGTTTCTGGTAGTGATGACCGTACAGTAAAAGTCTGGGATTTGAAAAACATGAGGTCTCCTATTGCAACGATCCGCACAGATTCTGCAGTCAACAGGTAAGCAGATCTCTGAGTTACTGCCTTGCTTAATTCATGCTTTCCTAATTAATTCTTAATGTCTTTCACATGTGGGAATGGTTTAAAGCTGTGCCACAGAGGTTTAGAGTGGACGTTTCTCTCCTGAGAGGGTGGTCACATCCTGGAACAGGCTTCCTAGAGATGTAATTGATACCCCAAGCCTTCCAGTATTTAAGAGGTATTTGGACAATACCCTCAATAACATGCATTAAGCTTTGGTCAGGCCTGAATTGGCCAGGCTGTTGGACTGGATGATTGTTGCAGGTACCTTTCAAGTCAAATAGTCTGTTCTACTAATTCACTGAATATACATTTAATTTTTGTCCCTGAAATTAAAGTTGAGATTTATAAGAATTTGAAAGAGTTCTGAAATGTTTTTATAAAGTGCAGGTGTGATCGACATTAATTTTTAGTAAGTACATTGCTTTTCAGAAATTTTCTATAAGAAAATGCAGATGCTAAGGCTATTTGAGGATCTAGTACAATAGAAAATACCTTAACGGTTCAATATTTTTTAATCTTTCCATTTGTGAATTCTACCCAGGAAAAATTCAGCTGCGTCCCTTCCCGTGAGCTTAAATTTGTGCTGTCAGTTTCTATTTGCCAGGCTCATTGTTTCCTACCCAGCCTCCTTTTGTCCCTTCCCTGCAGGATTAACGTGTGTGTTGGCCAAAGAATCATCGCCCTTCCCCACGACAACCGGCAGGTTCGATTGTTCGACATGTCGGGGGTGCGGCTGGCACGGCTTCCCCGCAGCAACAGACAGGTAACTGCAGAGCTGCACCTGAAATGTGTCTGTCCTTCCTTGTACAAGGTTAAACGTGGGATTTGGTTACACCTTAAATGTGTCTGTCCTTCCTCGTGCGAGGTTAAAAGTGGGATTTGGTCTCTCTAGCTTAAAGCTGAGCAAATGCTGAACGGCACTTGTCTGAATAAATGGGCTGTTAGTTGTTAAAAATAACCAACATGCCAATATGAAACATTTTAAACTTTTATTGGAGTTGAAAATGGTGTTTCAAGTGGATTTCATCACAATTTTTCCCCTTACTAAAGTGAAACATGTATCTGCCTTCTCTATGAAATGGAAAACGTGTGTAAGAGCATTTCAGATGTGTTTTAATGTCTTGATGTGAATTGTGTCAGAAAAATGGCTCACTGTGAGGTTTAATGGTGGTTTTCTCGTTGTTTTTTTTTTTTGTCTTAATTACACAGCATCTAATTTATATGTATATTCTAGGCTGAGTGGGCTCTGAGTAACCTGGTGTAGTGGAAAGTGTCTCTGCCCATGGCAGGAAGGTTGGAACCGGATGATCTCTAAGGTCCCTTCCAAACCAAACCATTCTGTGATTCTGTGACACAGAAACACAGAAGGGAAAAGTGAGGGTCAGTTTCCTGAGCTCACCTTGTATGATTTGGTGATATATTTTAATTTCTTTTTCTTCTGTGCTTATGCACATACATTCTAGATATATTGTACCATGTAACAAACCATCCTTGCTGCAGCCATCAAGTTTTGTGCAAATTTGATGGCAAGCATTACTAATGGAGCAAATCAGACTAAGAGAAATTAATTGGATTATGTCACTTAAATAGGCCTTTTTTTGGTCGATTCAGCAATTCTTGACAGAATTTAGGAAGGAGTTTTAAGACCTACTTAAATTTTTTTAGTTTTTTTTCTAATTTAGGTGGGTTTTTTAGTTTATTGTAGTCCTGAGGGAGAGGGTTTGGTGTGTGTGCATGTATTTTTTTTTTCTTTAGTAGTTCCATTCAAGCTGACAGTACTGAAATCGTGGCAATTTCTTTTTTTAAATTTAATGTTGGTCAAAACCCTATTTTGGACATTTTTGTTACTATTGAACTATTTTCCTCACTATGACATTCCTCGTGCTGTAGTATTATCCCTTCTGAATTACAAACATATTGGACATTTAGTTTTGCAGGCTTGTTACAAAGTAGTTGCCAGCAAGTAGTTGCTTATTTTAAGATTGCTTTTATAAATAAAAATTCTAAAATCAAAATTTGATTTGCTTTTGTAAATAAAATGTAACTAGATAGCAAACAGACCCTAGAAAACTCAAAAGTTTTGATGCACCTTTTTGTATGCATCTGTCCTTCTGGGTCCAGTGCTGGTGTTCAGGAGTCTCATCATTAGGAAGACTTTTACCTTGCAGATGCAGGTCACAATGACCTTCAGGATTCTCAAGGACTGTTTGCAAAGAGCAGGCTGAGCACTGGCAGGGTTGCATTTTGAGTTGCAGCGAGCTGTTGCTCCAGCAGTTCCCAAATCCATGTCAGTAACGGTGCTGTCTCCTCGCTGTGGCAGGGGCACAGGAGGATGGTTTGCTGCTCCGCCTGGTGCGAGGACCATCCCATCTGCAACCTCTTCACGTGTGGATTTGACCGTCAGGCCATCGGCTGGAACATCAACATCCCTGCTTTGCTACAAGAGAAGTGAAATGCTGAGAGAGTTTCTGCGTTTGTGTCGCCGAGGACTTCTACACTTGGACAGACTTTTCTGAACACTGCTCTGCTGTCACTGTAAAAGCTCTTCCATGAGGGGAGACTTGAACAAATGTTGTTCTTGTTACCACATTGTGCACAGTTTGCATGGGTTGTACAGAGAAATGTGATTTTTTAAAAAATTAGTTTGTCTTGTGTATGAACTTTTATATTTTGACATCCACTGGTCCATATGTTCACTGTTGCGTAGAGCACATAAATGTTCCTAAGTTATTTAGCATTTAATAGTTACACAGTAGGGCATTACATTTGTGACATAAATGTGAAACTTATGTAATTACTGTAGAGAGTGTATACAGTCTGTTACGTTTTTCCATGACACTACATATCTGCCTTGTGTTAAAAGGAATCTGCAGGGCTAAAACTTTGAAATGAAGTGTGAATTTCACTAGTTGTATGATTGTAAACATTTTCTTGTTTGCATCTGATTTGAATACTTTTTTTAGTGCTGCGGTATAGTGCAACTTCAACTCCATTTTTATTCCAGTTACTAGAGAAATAGTAGATTTGAGAAGGAAAATGCAAGCAACTTGTAGTGAGTATAGACTGCCAGGTTTATTTGTAATGCTTTTTGTACTTTTTATTTTGAAAAAAGAAAAAGATTCATTCTGCCCTTCTTATATAAAGTGATTCTGAAACCTCATCACATTTCGTACTAGCAAAAATCCAGGATATTATGATTCTAATCACTGAAATCAAGTCAAGCAAATTCTGAAGCACTTTAGTTTATAGCTGTTGTTATAAACCATTTATGAAAGTTTGACTTTACCAGTGAATGTGAGCTAACCTTTGTAAGAAGGATTAATTCCTTTTGGTGATCTGCCCAGAAAGGAAATAGTTTATTTGGGGGTTGATGTTTTTGTTTATGTACCTACAGTGAGCATACTTTTAATTGTGTTCACTTCCCATATTTTTATTTTGAGCCAGCAATACAAAGTAAATGAGTACTACCTCAGAAATGAATGTTGGTCAAGATGCATCGAATCTCTCTGTAGCCTAGAAAAAAGCACTTTTGGTCTCTGGCTGAAGTACTATCTCTGACAGGAGAGGAAAGACAATCATACTACATGTGATCCTTAAGGCAGTGAACACATAAAGCTGGTGCAGCAATACACTAAGTCAACATCATTTGTCACCTTTCTGTTCTCAGCCATGGCAAGGGCGCTGCAGTCCCTGTCCTGTTCCAAAAGGGGGTAATTACATAGCTCTCTCTTCTTCCAAATGATCTTACTCTGGTTTTGCTCCTCACTGTGTTTAGCTGTTTTTGCACTGGCAGTGGGGTGCTACACTGCAGCTGCTGCTGCTGCTATCAGTACATGCAGGTGGCAGCTGGTGTGTTTGAAAGAATGGAAAGGCTGCTTCGGACAGACACTTGTTTTTGGCTAAAGGGAGATGCTGCCCCTTACTGTCTGACATATCACAGTATAAGATGAAGGGTGAGGGTAAGGAAGGGTGCACTCTGACAGTGGGAGTCTTGGGGTTTATAGTGAGTTGGCAGAAGTATTAGGAGTTTTTTATCTCATCATCATGATTCTGTGCAACCACAGCTGTGCTCATGTCCTCTACAGCACTGTTGATAATGACATTAAGACATGTGTTAGCTGGTTCTCCTGTTAACCAGCATTTATGTGGCATGGGAATACGGTGGGATGGGATGGGATAATGAATGCCTCAGTGAGGAATGGAAGGAAAACAGGGGTCCCAGACATAGTTTTGGACTGTAACATTAAGGAAACTCAAAATATTTAATGGAGAATATATGTAGTGTCTTTATAGTACACGTCATCATAGTAGTTTGATCCCTTCTTTTTTTCTGTTGTGGGGTTTGGGATTTTTTCTTGAGATACAAGATACACAACTGTGCTGAAGTAATCTTAAATACTAAAACTGGTGAGGTTGCAGAAAACAGCTGCAGAGTTTTAAGTCTTCTGGTGATAAGAGTTAAATGATGGTGACAAAGTTTATTTTCACTTTTTTTTCCATGGGTTTTTTACTCTGGGTTAAAGCCATTTGAAGTTGGGTTACAGGTTTTATTCCTTAAGAAAAGAAGACTCTCTTTCTTTTAGTTGGTAACAGAGAGAACTTTACAAAGGTTTATGCTGTTTAAAAAAAGAGAAAAATGTCTGGCCAGTACAAGCAGTTTCTCCAGCATGGCCTGCATGTCGGATCTGGAGCAAGGGCTCTCCTTTATTACCTGAGGCAGAGGAGAGGGTCACTGGTTTTGGTCCTGCTAAACTAAAGTGTCTTAGCTTCTCTCATACATATGTAATACAGGACCGCTGGACTCTATGCAGTTTAATCATCATTGCTGCAAACTTTTTATATCACCAGAGGGACCATCCTCTGGCACCAGGAATGGGTGATTACATGGTTTCATTTTGAAAAGAATCAACCAAACAAGGTGCTAGAGCCACGTTCTTATGAGCAGGCTAATACTTAAATCAGCTGAACACTGAACTATCACTTAGTTTAGTTTTCTATACTGTGCTGAAGGGTAAGCCAAACTGCCATTCCCCTTGAAGCAAAACATGAGCGGTGGTAGTGAATAATACTACATTGACTAAATATGTGGAAAACATTTCATGGCTCTAAATGTTCTAAAGTGTTTTTTCAGCACTGAACAATGTCCAGCATTTCATTAAATGGAGGAGAGTTGCAGTTACAGTTTCAGTATTGTGCAGAATTTCACAGAAAACTCATCACTGGGCAAAACCAAGCTTCTGTGTCTTTCTCTCAAGCAATGCACATCAATTTTCACAAAGTTTGTGTATACTTTACTATCAGAAAGATCTGGAATGAAACATCGTATTTGTTGCCTAAATCTGTGAAAACTAACTTTTGGGGAAAAGAATTTATAAGTTATGTGGAACCACTTTTTATTATTTTGCTAACTTGTTTTTAGATGTACAGTGTTTTTCTTCATTTCAAATGCATTAAAACATTCAACAATTTTTTTTTTTTTGCAATTTGCTGTTCTTCTGTGTTGCATTAAGATTGCTGTTGATGTCAATATTTCAATTTTTTTGTAGTCAAATGATCTTCCTATCCGCTTTCCACTCTTTTCTACTCAAAAAGTTTGTTTCTGAGGCATTGATGAGCACAGTTCTGGAAGAGCGGGCCAAGTCTATTTATTACAGTAGGTCTTCTGTAGCACTAATGATCGTGCTGCCAGTAAAGTATCTAGACTGAAAAGGTGTTCAGGTGCATTTGTAGTGTCCTCTCCAGTTCTGTATGGAAAAAATTGTGATTGCATTTTGTTATGCAGATTATGCAAAAGTTTCCATGTGGCTTTTCACACCGCTTTACAAACTGACATTTTAAAATGAAATCTAAACAAATTTTTTTACATTTAGAATACAGCCGAAGTATTGCAAAACTACTCTGGTGAGGAAAACCCACCATCGGTTTTTCTGTAGGTTAAATTAAAGATTGGTTGCTTGTTGCACCTGTGTTCAAACCAAAGCTGTGAAGTGTTGGAATAAAACCCAAAGTGCTCGGTGTTGTAGAAAGCCTTGCCCTTGGGTTTCGGAAGCCCAGGCAGAGTCCTGGCTGGTACCTGAGTGCAGGATGTTGCTTTATGTGCACCTTATTCTCCTCCAGTGTGCTTTAGGATCTCTCGTTGCCACATTTGAAATTAATCGGGGTTGCTGGTGATATGGACCAAAAATAAAAGACCAGAGTTCCAAGGTGGCACAACTGACATAAAGGCTGGCTTGAGACAGAATGCCAAACCCTGGGCTTTAGTTGATTTTAGCTGAGGGATTCCAAATCAGGTGAGGCCGTACTGCCAACTAACTTAAACTTAGCATTTCTAGTATTATTTTAAACCCATGAGTAAATATGCACAACTAGTGGTTTCAGGGGTATGTCTGTGTTTAAACCTGAAGATGAGCTGCAGGAGAACCATTCTGTCATGCCCCATAGTTTGCTCTTTAGACTTTCATAGAAATTTGATTTAATGCTCTGTTGAGACCTGAGTATATCACTGAAAAATTACTCAGCCTTGTGATATTTTATTTTTAAGGAGTGTTGTTACCTTTTCTAATTCCCACAGGTCAGAGTTTTCTGAACATAAGTAATTTGCAGGCGCTTACAGAGGAAATCCTGTTTAATTCATACTATAAATCCTGGTCAAAACATACCATTAACTGGGAGAGATATCATACTAGAGCAGTGTGGGATTTTGTAGATGTGCTGCTTGTCAGTGTCTTCCAAGTGAGAATATTCAGTACTGCCAGCAGGGGCTGTTTCTCAGATGTGCAGAGGCTGGTGAGTGTTTGCAGCGTTGAACCCGAGTGCCTGAGTTTGCAGCTTGGATGACTGGTACAGGTTTGAGGAGTTTCTGGCATGGTTCAGCATGCCATGTCGAAGTTGGAATTCAAGCATTCAGACTTACTGCTGGAAAATGGAAATGATGCAAAGTGTCAGTGGTGGTATGTACAATAGAAGAGAGTTAATGTAGAAAAGAAAAGTTCTGCCTTGAATTGTTTTGAAAACGGAAGCTTCAGCCTGGCTGGTGACTGCTGTGCAGTGGAATGACAGCGCTGTGTGTTAATTGTGTTGCTTAATTCTACTTGAAGCTTCATTTCCATTTGCTGGAAACTGTACAGTTCTGTCTCCTTACACCAAAACTTGCCATACTTGGCATTTGCTTGAGTTTAACATTAATTTTGTGTGTTTCCTCTCCCACTTTTATTTGTGATCTTTTTCTTCTCCCCAAGGCAGAACAAATTTAGTTACATCTTTATTTCAAAGCTCTGTACCAATGAAACAAGACCATCCAGCAGCCCTGTGCTGGGAGCAGAGAATTGACTGATCTCAATGAGCATTTTGCCATCTTCATAATTTAATGTTCAGATGAAAATTTTTAGTAATGGAAGTTTCCTGAAGGCTGTATGCATTAATGGTCTGGGGTTAGTGAAGGCTGAATCAAGTCTGAGCACCTTAACTGATGAGAGAAAATAGACTTGCGGTGTTGTTGTAGGTGACTTAAGGCTTTGAAAAGGAGCACGCAGTGATTTCAAGTGCTGCAGAAGAGTTATGGAGAAAGACTTTTCCCTTAGTTTGGAGCTTCTGTGCTGTATGCAAGAGTGGTGACCCAGCATTTGAGAAGGAAATGAGATTGTATGAGAAGCATGAAGAGGCACATCTGTGGTGAAAGTGTTTGGACTGCAGATGAGGAACACAGGAAGAATAATGAAGGAGAATGAGAAACTGGTATAAAATTGGGACAGCTGAGGGAGGCAGGCAGAAAGAAAATGCAAAGTGGTTCAGCAGAGTGCGTGTCTAAAAGATGGAATTTATTGGTCAGTTGGGGATAAACTGCTGGGAAGTCAGTGTCTAGTGAATGCCCCTGACTTAGTGACGAGAAGGGAAATGAGGGATGGGAGCAGGGCAGGGACAGCCTGCAAAGGGAAAACAGCAGGACTGAGCTCAGTGGGAAGCATGGATATTTGGGTGTGTTTATGGCTAGAGCCTAGAATGGAAATGACTAGAAGTTAAAGATTTCCTTTGCATTTTTTAAATCAGTCTTGTTGGTTTCTATATCGTTGATTTTGGGGGGGAAAGCTTATTGCATATATAGAGACAAATTTAACTGTATGTATTGAATTTTCTATTTCAAGTGTTGCAATGGTGCAGAGATCAGCTGATGCATTTCTAGGATTACAAATTACAAGGATTTTTAATCTTAGCAGAGGAGTGCAGACATTACATACAAACTCCAGGTGTGGCAGCAGGGCATGTGGTTAATTAGGAATCCCAGACTGGAAATTTCTTGAGTGAATAATCAATTTGGAAGAAGGAGATGATGTTTTGCACAATCCCTTTGAGAATATTTTGCCAGTCTGGAAAGAACCAGAGTGGTTTTGGTTGGAAGGAACCTTTTAAAGGCCACCTGGTCTAACCACCCTGCAATGAGCAGGGACATCTCCAACTAGACCAGGTTGCTCAGCACCCTGTCCAACCTGACCTTGAATGTTTCCAGAAATGGAGCATCCACCACCTCTCTGGGCAGCCTGTGCCAGTGGTGAAACTCTGCCACAGGTGAAGTTTTATAAAAAACTTTGTCCTCATATCTAGTCTAAATTGACCCTCTTTTAATTAAGTTGACCCCTTGCCCTGTCACAACAGGCACTTCTAATAATTTTGTCTCCAACATTCTTAGAGGCCCTGTTGAAGCACTGGAAGGTTCAGTATTTTAAACCTGAACAGTCTGAATTGAGTAGGGAATCTCTAACTAAGCAAAACCAGAGGCATCCAAGTGTATACATTACATCAGGGAGATACTGCTGTGTTTGCAGGAGTGTCTTAGTTCTGGGAAAGGCAAAACTGGCTTTTCCTTCAGGTTTTCACCTTGTTGAGATGTCAAAATTTGACATTCTCCTTCACAAATCCAAGTAAAAAAAAAAGTAGATTTTGGCTTCAGTGATCAAAATTCTGACTCCAGTTGGCCCCAGTGATTTTGGTCAAAGTATACACCTTAAATACAGACAGGATCATTCTTACACAGAGGTGGCATTTTGACAGAGAGGAGAACAAAACTGGCTGACTTCATCAAATTAATGTTATAAACTTATGTGGGTTTACCTTTTAATACTTTTAATGAATCTTCCTCCTTAACCTGCTTAATTTGGATAAAGGCAGAAATCTCCATTTTGTTAGCTTTTTTTAAACCTTATCTAAATCTTTGCAATGTCACTGAGATCAGCCCTGTACAGATGCAAAACCGAACCTGAGTATTTTGTGGAGCAGTGTATCTCCTCTGAGGCTGTAATCGCTGGCCATATAGAAAGGTGAGTAATCCTAACAATAAGAAAGAGTAAAACCTGACACAGCACACAACAAACACCACTGAAATCAGGTTGATGGTATGATAAAAACTTGAAGTACAGGATTAAGTGTTAGAAGGGAGAGAGATGAAGGAAAAGCAAAACTTTTCAGCAGCGCTTTAAGGGTAGAGGGAGTAGTGATGATATTATTAATTAAGATTGTTTTTCAGTGTGGATAATTGCAGGACATGTTGTTTTGGCCTTTCGTGTTTTATGAAGCTTGTGAAAACTGTCTCTGCCAGAAGGCTGTCAGAATGTTGGATGCTGTCATTGAGTGGTGCCACCTTCAGAGGTGCTGAGCTCCCATCAGCGTTCTGCGCAGTCTGGCGGGTGGTTGGTAGCTCGGAAAATCAGATTCATGGACCTAAATACGGATCTAGAAACTTCATTTTAAGTGCCTGTTTTTGAAAATGATACCCTAATTTTGTATATATTTTATATTGCTGCTGAATTAATGAGCTGAAAAGTTCTTGGCCACAGATGCACGGTTTACTGAAATATAAGAAAAGCAGAGAGATGATTTTCCCTCCCAAATTATATAAGGCTACTTAGAGTTTACTGTTGGGAAACTGAAGCTACATTGCGTCAGTTCCAGATATAACTACTTACTGCTCAGTGAATAAACACTTTCTTTCAGATGCTCATTTTTCATCTTGCAAAAATCTTACCAGTGCAGACATCATAGCATGAACTTTCCATAGCAAAGCAAACTGAAGGATTAACTGATTATATATGTGTGTGTGTACATATATATAGATATATATATATATAAATCCCACACATTTCCACCATTATCAGCAAAACTGAGGAAATCAAACCTGACTATATGGCTCTGACCATCCAAACAGATGCTGTGTTTCTGTGAAAACATGATATTTTGTTTAGATCTCTCCTCTGCTTGCTTGAGGATACCACTGAATGTCCGTCTGCAGATGAGCTACCAAGGGGGAACTTTGATATCCAGAAACAAGTGTAAAAACAGGAGGTGACAGAGGAGGTACATACTTCTGTCTCCAAATGGTTTTTGACTAGAAAATACAATTTCCTTGAGCCAAGCAAGTGCCCAGCATTTACTTACCTTGGTGCAGGCACAGGAGCTTGACCTTGACCTTGCATCTGAAATGACATCAAATGAAACTTGCTTGTAACTTTTTGTGCCAGCAAGAGACGAAGCCACCTTTTAAATCCTCAAGTTTTTCTTCTTTTTTCCTTGCTCAACTGCAGCATCTTCCTTGTATCCATGAAGGTGTATGTTTGCAGTAGTATTTTTAAGGATTTGATTTATTTTGTCAAACTAATGTTTCACTTTTGAAAAAACATTCTGGCAAGGTCTTAAAAGAAGCAGGTATAAACAGATCAGCTGTGGACAGTGAATTGAAGGAAAGTTTAAGAACAAGAGCCCATTAGAGCCACATCCCTGTGGAGATTAGCTGTGGTCCACATAAAGGCAGCAGTCATGAGAAAAATACAAGTATCAGCAGGCAAGATTGTCCAAAATCCTGAAGTTTTGCTCTGCTGGAAAGAGAGACAAGCATGTAGAGCTGCTTCTGGAGAATAAAGCAGTAAAGGAGTACTGGGCAAAACTCTGCAAGCACAGCATCACAAGGGTTGCTCCTGCTCCACAGTTGAAGCTGTTAGACAGCAAGTGGGTGCTCACAGACACACACAGATATCGGAGGCTTCTCCTTCACATTTTTTAGGCTTCTGAGAACTTTGCAAGTTCCCTCTTTCACCTTCCACCTCTTCACACCAGCTCTTTGTACTGTGCCAGGCTGTGTAAGAACCACAGGGTCAGAAGAAGGTGGAGGAGAATAACAAGAGATTTGCAAAGAGAATTGCCAGGATGAGGCACTGGACAGAAATGTTTGCTTGGAAAGATACTGGGTGTCTGTAATTCCCAGGGACTGCTCAGGGTGGGCCTCTTAAGAGCTGAGACAGAGGTGGGAGGAAGCAGCTGCAAAGGGCCTTTGCAGTGAAAACAAGAATCTTGTGAAGTTGTGCAGCCTTAACAAAAAAAAAAAAAAGGAAATAACATTTGATGTTGCACAGCTCTTAAAGAAATGTTTGATATGGTCAGGGGAGAATGTAATTTTCAGCTGTATCAGCTCTGAGACTTAAGGAGTTTGCAGGAAGTTGGGGTGTGACCAGAACCATCATTTAATTTGGCCGAAGAGGGAAAAATTGTGATTCACTGATAGTGTAAAATAACATCAATAAAAAGTCCAGGACTAAACTGAAATAAAGGTAAACATCTAAGAGCAAGGCAGAACTTAAAAAGAAGGAGCTCTGCTCTACTTCAGTTTTAGGTGAGTGTTGGGAGACATTAGGACAAGAATTTGGGTAGAAATAAAAGCTCTGGTGAGAGGCAGCTTTGTGAGTATCTGAGCTCAGCTGATGTTTGCAGAGACTGATGACAGAGCCTTGTGGTGCTGCAGGAGTCCAGTGTCCAGCATTCCCTAGGAGCTCTGTGGGAGTGTCAGGCCTGGGGCTGGTGGCAGTGTGTGGCTGTGCAGGGGACTGGGACAAGGATCCCAAGGAAGGGAACACCAGCTGCGGTATGAAATCACAGGAGAGGGTGAGAGGGTGTGGAGGCAATGGGCTTTAGTCGCTAAAGTGAGCGAAGGAGTTGAGAAGATGAAAAAACTGACGGAAGTCAGTGTCTGTGAGAGTAAAAAGAGGAACAGGGAAGGTGACATCATGGTTTTGCCACTTTTCTTTTGGAGGAGCTGTGAGCAGGAACGCAGTATTTGAGGAAGACGGCTAAGGCTGTGGGTGCAAGCCTCCGTTCAGCCAGATCCTGCCTGGTGTTGTCACAGGTTGAGAAATCAGGTTCATTTGAGTTTTAAAAAAAGACCCACTTCCCCAAACTCCTAAAAGGTTTGCCTTATAGCTGAATTTTAAGAAAGACTGGAATAATACCTTCCTTACCAGAGAGGCCTCAGTTTGTATTATTGAATACAAGAGGCTTTGTCACAAGGTCAAGCATTCATTCCAGTAACCTCTCTGTGCGTAAGGTCTGCCCGGCAAGATACGAACTGTGTTTGCAGCAGTGCTGTGCATTGCCCCAGGCGCTCCAGGAACACAGTGTTTAGTATTATAGATATATAAGCATCCTAGTTTTGGGCTCTTAAGTGTCCAAATGCACTCTGGTTCTTCCACACCCCCTCTCTCCGTGCCACGCTGTTGACCTCAACAAGCCTTCAGCAATCAAGTGTTTGCAAGAGTCTCCTCTGCTTGTTTGGCATTTTACCTTGAACCACCTACCACTGTCTTTGAAATATGGCCTATTTCTGCTCTCCCACTAGAGAGCCACAGCCACTGGGATGTCCCCTTCCCAGTGTCCTCTCTGCCTTGCTGAAAAGGGTTTTTCCCCTCCATGTTCAGCATCTTCCTGTCTCAAAGTGACTTGAGGGGGCACAGAAAGGTAAAGCCAAATGCACAAACAAAGATTTTTCCATGTCAGGCTTTTTCCTAAGCAGCTTCTATGATGCCACAACCAAGCTGCTCTGTCAATAGCCTTTATATTTGTTTTCCCCTACTGAAGGCCAAAGATTAATTTATCTGGACGTACATTCCACCTTGCAACACAGCCTTGTGTTATACTTGATAACATGTAGAGCTATTTTAATTCAGCTTAATTTGATTGTGATCTTTAGTTAATATCCTTTTGATTTTTTCCTCTAACCTGTTTTCCTCAAATTTACAAGTATAAAATCATAGGAGAAATGGTATCTGACTTCTGATCCACTTTGTTAATAAGCTGATTACAAGTATTTAAAGTTATCTCCTCTTCTCCAGATGCAACAGAACAAATGACCTCTAAACACCATTAGTCTTGCCAACAAGTTTCAGAGCTCTTGCTGGAAATAAACAATGTCAAAATGCAGATGGAGACCTTGATCTTGCAAGTCGAACTATTGTGCAATTCCAGCTGAGCTCAGTGGAGCCCTATCAAGGCATAGATTTTCAGTCCTGTAGTTCCATCAAATATGCAAGCTTCGGCTTGGAGAAACTGCCAAAAGCGTGGGTAATTTACAGGAAATATTTGGTATTATGATTTTTCTGTGAGTACAGTGGGTAGGTTGTTCCCCCTGCTGGGGTTAGAGGCAGCATAGCCCAGTGCTTAGCCCAAGGATAACAAAGGTGCTGCTGCTGCCCATACTTGCCTCCTCCCTCTGTTCCCTCATGCCTTTATCCTTATGTTTTTACATCCTGAGTTTTTGCACAGGATGAACCTCACTGCGTATTTGGGTGATGGCTGGTGAGCAACAGCTTCCTATGCAGGTACTTTGCCTCTGTGGGAGGAGGGCTGTGGTTGTCTGTGCTTTCCCTGGTGCAGGAAGAGTGGGATCTCTCTTGGAGGTGACCTCCAGCAGTCAGTGCAAATGTGGATCATCCCAGATTTGGGGACATGAGACATGAAGACCTGGTTGGGATCCTCCTCTGAAGACCTCTGGAGTCACAGTTAGAGGATGAATGAGAGCATGGGGGTTTTAGCACCCAGGTGCTGGGGGGGAGGGAAGGGGTTTGTCCATTGTTTTTTTAGGTCCACAAGATATGTGTGAATTGCCAGACCTGTAGGTGAGCTCTGGCTATCAGGGAGCTGCAGGCACTGGTACAGTGTTGTGGTTGCTGAGTGATTGTCCCTTGCAGATGTGTTGGGAATAACTCTTGTCCAAGGGATTTCCACAGCAAATGTGCTCTGTGCCAAGAGTGCTGCTCCAGGGCTGCACCATTTTTCCCTGTAAGGGAGCCCACCTCTTCTCTGGGACTGATTTTATACTGGTGTTGCTCTGTTAACAGCAACAGCTTTGCATGGGGCATCTGAGAGCAGAGACAGATCCTTTTTCTTGTTTGGGAAGAAAACAAGTAGTTTCTGCTTCGTTAGGAATGGCTCTGCAGGGAAAAGATGGAGTTTCCTGCTCCTGTGATCCCAGGTTCTCTCAGTGTAAAAATTCAGGAGTCAACATACACTTAAAAGACATTAAACGAGGAAATCTCTGACACTGCCCCTACAGCTCCATGGTTCAACAAATAATATGCCAGGATGAATTCTCAATTTTTGTTATTTATGTTCCATTTCTTTCCCATTTAAGTGATTTTCAAAGGATAAATCAGCACCAAGCTCTGTAAAAACTTGTGTCAAGAATGAAAGAAATGCTCTGGTTGTTTAAGGACAGCAGGTATGTGCTGGATTTGTGCCAGAACATGGTCTTTGTCAGTGGCTGCCAAACCATTTCTTCTACCCCTGTCGAAGACTTGCTGACAAACCATTGGGTGGGCACATTTGGGATGGGCACGTTTGGGACCACCACCTCCAGCCACCCCATCCACCCTTCCTGGAGCCTTTGTACTAGGAATGGGGAGAACAATTTCAATGTTCACATGATAGGTGCTCTCATCTTGCAGCTCTACACAAGTTCTGCTCTATTGCTAATGCACCTGCCTTAATTTTCTTCTTTTTCTGTCAGAAATTTCGTCTGTGTGTGTGTTTACCAAAAGCTCTCCCTGAGTGAGCAGAGCTGCTGGCCCCAGGTATTTCCCAGGGAGGAAGGTTTGGACGCATGGGGATGTGTTGTTAGGAATAAATGCCAGCAGAGGGCACGCCAAGATATGCAGACAGGGAAAAAAATAAAATTAGGTCCGTTCGTTTTGTCTGAGGAGTTAAGCAAAACTCTGTTGGTTCATAATTCATGTGCCTGTAGGACATTGTAAAGGAATATAATTGATCTTTCAGGGCAGTGGTGGTATTTTGCTTTGCAAAAGCAATCAGCAAGATATCTTAAAACATCTATGAATGTAACCTGATTTCAGATGTGCTGATGGAAAGAAAAGAGCCTCCCTTTCCCTGGCTCACCTGGTCCCCTTCCATTAACCTTTCCCCCACCACATTTAGAGGCAATAATGCAAGCACAGTTTTACTGTTTTAAAGGCCCAAAAGCAATTTTTTTAATAATTACATCTCTCTTATTTTGCTATCATTTTAATGAGCTTGCTTCTGTTGCATTTCAGGGCTAGATTTATACTGCTTTATGGCGGGCAATGTTTTTCAGCTTAGTGTGCTCGTCTGGGTGGGATTGTGCATATGGAAATCATCCAAATGTGAATCTTCCTGGGGAATAGAACATCCTCAGACATTTGTCCAACAGCAGATGCAAGCAGCTATCCAGGACCAATATATGACCACCTCCAAAGGAAATATTGATGATATTCCTTGGTACTCAGCCTTAAGGACCCCATGGAAAGTCACTGAGTCCAGGCTGTCCCCTGCTCTCTCAGTCCAGGGACTCTAGGCTCGTGTTTGCTGGTGAGACAAGGTGGTGGTGATGGGACCAGGGGCTCCTGGGATGAGCTGCTAAGATGACTCCATGGCCCAGATCAACCCAGGTGCAAGGGAGTTGATGAGAGTGGAGGGGGAATGAAAAGCCTGTAGCACTTAAAAAAGAAACCTGTAAGCTTATTCTCTCAAGTTTTTAAAGATAACAAAGTGTTTTAGCTAATCAGATGAATTGTTTAATCAAAATCTCCTACATTTTTGTTGCTCATAGATTAGGAACACAACTCTCCTTTCGGAGTCACTGAAATATGGTTTTATTTGGCAGGTGGATACAGAGAGGTTGATCTTTCTTTGCCCCAAGCTGACACCAGTCTGGAGCAGACGCTGCATTGCTCAGGGCCGTGCTGCAAACCGGGGAAGGGTCAGACTTGGAGATCCCTGCTCAGTCCCTGCTCACCTCTGTTGGGGCACAGTGGCAGTGCCAGTCCTGCCCAGCAAAATGATCAGCAATCCCTGCCAGGGAGCACAGGTGGTGCCTGCAGCTGCCCTGAGATGCCAAAATGCAGAAGCCTGAACCCAGCAGTGGTTGGCCGGGGGCAGCCCTGGCCCCATGCCAGCTCCCCCTGTCTGGTGGGATGGGTTTTACTGAGGGCTTTCCTGAGGGTAATCCTCTATCCAGGGAGAACAAATCATGTAAAAAATTCAGATTCCCTCAAGAGAGTGAGATGTCTCCACCAGGAAAGCCAGGTGTGCTCAGATGGACACCTGGAATGAGCTGGAGGCAGCTGGTACAACCCCAAAGCTCTTTTTGGGGGGTGGTAACTCCAACACCTCTGCTGGCTCTTTTTGGCTGCCACGGACTTGAATTGAGCACTTTACTGCAGGAACTAAATAGGTAAAGCAGCCTGTATGTAGCCTCTACCTAAGCATGGTGGTGATACAAAATACACAGCAGTACCTGACTTAGGTTTTCCAGGAATTTTTTAATTGTCAGGTGGGAGGTTACTGGCACAAGCCCATGGGTGAAAGCAGCTTCAGGGTGTTTGTCATTATTCAGTTAGGGTTTCCTTCAAGAACAGTGTGAAGTCTTTGTCTTTGCTGTGTTTTTAGTTAATATTTCTTTGAGAAATACTTTTCCACCCAAAACTATCTGTTGTGGTTAAGGTTGACCAACATAGTTTGCAAATACATCAAGTAATTTCTACCCCTGGAAAGTTGCATTGCTTTGAAGTAACATGTTTTTTCAAAGTAATTAAGCAGCTTTTGATTCCTTTAACTAAGCAGCAAAAATATTCCCAAATAAAACAAGTTTGAAGTCAACCAAAACATCTTTTTCAATCCAGTCAAAATTTTGTTATTTTTCCTTTCAGTAAGGGTGTAACCTGACAGATATATTTGGATAGCCCAAACTGTCTGTAAAAGCAGTGCAGAGGTGAAAGGCATCATGCACTTTATGGGAAGATTTCTTCAGATACAGTAATATTTCCAATACTGCCTTTGGTATCTGACCGATCTCCCGATGTAAGCCTTCTGCTGAATTACAAGAAGCACAAAAAAAAAATCCTCAAAAAGCTTGCTTTGTTTGGCCAAAACATGTATAAACTCTAACAGAGAACTGGTGGAGCAATAAATAAACATGTTTAACACCTAAGGCACCGGTACCCTCCGCGGACTCCGAGAGTTCATTAAACCTTGCCCTGTAAACTTATGGACCAATTTTGTCTCATGCTGTCTGCTCTGCCAAGTTCTTGCTCCGTAATTCCCTAAACAGGATAAACTCCTAAGCATTCAGCCAGCAGCGAGAGGAGCAGCAGCTGAGCGTAACCAGCAGTCCCCTCCACCTCCATCGCTGCCGTGCCCGCAGCTCGCTTCGATCCCTGCTTTACACGGTCACGGCAATCAATGGAGCAATCAGGGAACAGCCTGTGCTGCTGCCTGTGCCTTTCTGCCAGGCGTTCACTGCGTGCCCCAGGCCATTCCTACTGTCGGGATGCCTCTGCTCCGGCACTGGGCACCTGGGATCCTGCTTGGAATGACAGCACATGCCGGCGAGGGGCTGTGCCTGAGCTGTGCTGACAGATAATTCATCTCAGCTCTCTCCCTCCAAAAAGGAGGTGTGATAGCAATAGGTGCCTACACCCAGCTTACACCAAATGTGTGGCTTGTGGATGGCAAATGCCACAGGGGATAAATTCCCACATACACTCCAGAGATATGTATGCAGTTTTAAGTTGGCATGTTGTTCCCGGAGAGTGAGGAAGGGAGGGCTTTGTGAGACATTCGCAAAGTAACAAAGTTTAAATAAAAAGCCTGTTGTATTCTTATGTCACTTCCCATTATAGCAAAAAATTCAGAAAAGTGGCAATTCTCAAGTGTAGGAGGCTATCATGGTTTTTGCAGCATAAGAGAAAGGTTAAAGAAGCGAAGTATCTACCTATAATTGTTTCCTTTTTTTTTCATCCTTCATATACTTATTTTCTTCTCCGTGAGCTGGATCTGTGTTTATCACAACTTAGTCCCAGACTAAATGGAAGCCATTTTTTGCGATTTACCTAAGATATCCGATATTCTTTACAGATTACAGATCTCCAAAAACAGATCTTAGAAAACTTGGAATACAATTATTAGGTCTATTTTATGCACCTCTAGCTGGCAAATCATGCAAGATCCTAGAAGGAGAAAAAGGTGAGTTAGCAGTCCCTTGTAAATATCTTTTCAGCCCACAGGAGGTCACACTTTAAAGTCCAATGGCTGGTTCCCAAGGGAGATTTATGAAAGACTGTTCTAGAATGTAGCCTCCATTCCTGCCTGTCCTGAACACCAGGTAGGTGAGGGTTTAAATGGAGACACAGCTTGTGCCAGAAAGGCCTGAGCTGAGCAGGACCCAGCCGTTCTCCTTTCAGGTTTCAGGCAGAGAAGAGGGGATGGGTAATACTTTGTGCTGAGGGTGAGCAATAATTTGACCTTTTGTTTTACAAGGATGATGCTGTTCGAAGTAGTCCAGCTTTGCTGCTGGGTGTAGGGAGGTGGGAACCAGACAGCACTGTCAGCACCCAGAGGCACATGGTGTATGTCCTCCCTTGGCTGCCCATCTCTAAATGCTCGTTTCTGGTCACTGGTCTATTATAAAAAAAGTGGCTCTACCTCTTCTGCCCCCTCAGCTGTGTGACCAGTACAGTGGTCGCTGGAGCCCGTCTGGTGGCTGAGTAACAGAGGGGCAGCCTGGTCCTGCACCCCCAGGGTCTGGCTGCCCAGATGGATGCATATGGTGCTGAGGGAACTTCAGAAAATTGCCAGGTTTGAGAAAGAGCTGTGAGAAGCTGATCCACAAGTGATGGGGTCAGGAGCTGATTGAGCTCAGTCTCTCACCCTTCATCCTTATCTGACACAATCCAAAGACTTGGCTTCTTGATGTGACCATGAACATGTCTTGTTACCTTGGACTGGCCCAGCAGTTGCTGTGACCATGCCCTGATCATGGGATAGCTGCCTGCCATCCTCATCTTCAGCACTGGCTCAGGGGTCACCTTTCCTTGGATGTATCTGGCCCTTGTTGCTCCCAAGTTTTATTTCTTATTTTTATCTATACTCCATGATTTTGCTGCCATAAACCATTTGAATTCATTGACCAGCATTCAAGCACCAATTTAATTACATGTTGAGTTGACTTTCTCAATTTGGGGCAAAACTACTGTTGTAGGAGGGCAGTGCTGAATTAAGCTTATGTGGGATTGCAATGCTTCCTATTGAAATCAACACCAGGCTCCAGGTAACTTCAGTAACAAAAGCTGTAACAAAATGTAGAAGTGTTTGTGTTTGTCACTAGGTGGGAATGGAGCACTTGACTGTGCTCTGGATATTATGTACTCTACAGAATTTTGCAGTAGTTACTTTTGAGCTGACACACATTTTCAGTAAATTTCAAATAGCTGGAATAAATATATATACAGTTCTAGTAAATGGTTAATACAAATGATATGTTCCTACAGAGAAAGAATGATAACAAGTTCAGTAATTATGAGGAATGGGAATTAAACTTGACAAACTGCATGGGCACAGTAGAATTGCAGTCATGAATTTTGCTTTTGATTGATACCAAGAACATATAGTTGTTAGAAATTAATAATAATAGCACTGAAATATGCATCATCCCAAGCAGTAGTATAACTTTGTGTATTTGTGTGTCAAATTCAAGTGTCTGTCTTGAAGTAAGTAATTATTAAAGAAGTATAGACTTTGGTCTGCAGAGATCAAGCATGAGTATATTGAGTATATTTTGAAAAAATGTACAGCAATCTATTTCAAACTGTACATCTGCTGTAGCTAAATTAATAAATATAAATGAATTATTTTTTCAAATAATTTCTCCAAAATTTTCTTTCCCCAATTTTTGAGTTTCAGAACTTCTGGTGCAGCATCTCATACAGAGAACGATGGCAGGAGACCCTCTTAGAGCGCAGAGCTAGACCATGATGAAGTTCATGCCATGGCATTTCCATGTGTGTTGTCCAGAAGCTGGTGCAGGGCCACCACAGCTCTGCCCAGCCCATGGCCACCACCCCAAGGTGACAGACTCTGTCTGAGCTTCCCTGCTGTGGATCTCAAACAGGTGGTCACATGGCGGAAAGGTGCAGACCACTGCTCCTGAAAGCTTTCTCTGGACAGACAGCCTGTTGTCCGTCCCTAAACGTTTCTGGTTTTGTGCCTGCTCCACTCCTGCCTTGGGTGAACTGGGCTGTTCCCTTCTTTCTCAGTCCCCTGCAGCCCAAGCCCCATTTTCACAGGTGGTCTGTGCCCCAGTGTCCGTGGGCAGGTGGTGTGACTTGTTGGCCCAGCACATTTTGGAACTGATTTTGTAACGTGTCTTTCTTTAAAGGGTCTTTTGGAGAAGTTGCTGCTGCTAATTGAGCTCATGGAGGGCCAGGCTCACTCTTGGCCCTTAATGGTCAGTAGCATTTGATCGATTTTGTACTGATTAGTGTTGGTCATTCCTGGCTTAAAAAGGGTAACTTCTGTCTGAATCACTAATGTTTTGGGGCTGTAAAATCTCTTTCAGCACATTAGCACTCTTTTGTAGTGTGATATTTGATGGATGAATGTGTGCGTTATCTATAACCCATTTTCTCCAAGCTCAGCCCAGAAAAGCAGCATGTTCTACTCTCCCTGGGAATATTGCAGTGTACCTTCATTTTCAGTCATAACCACATTTAGACATAGTGCTCCTGTTTTAAATTGGGATAATGAAATCTTGACAAGTGGTTTGGACAAACACAACACAAGCAATAACAGAGGCTTTAATAAAATGAAAGGATTTCCAGGGAATACCTTCATTTCTTCCATCCTCCAATTTAATTCTTTTTGAGAATAATCAGACCATAACATAAGACTAAATTCAAGAGATGAAGTTCAGCTGGAGAGGAAATAATGTCCATAAAATGTTTTCAAAGGTTGTTCATTTGTTTGAAATGAGTTCTGTGAGTCGGACTGATGTGCCTTAAATACTTTATAAGCAAAAAAACGTTGCACTTGAAGAACATTTTCATCTGGGGATCTCAGGGCGTTTTACAGGAAGGGGGAAGAATAACTGATGTTTCTGCGTGTTTCCAGCTGACACCAGATGGCCGAGTCTTTCAAGGCAACTCCTCCAGACCTGATTCCAGTGGGGATGAATTTGGTACGTCCATCCCATGACCTGGTGTATGCACCAGATGGATGCATCTGCCTTCCATGTCCTCCTCTCTACTGCGAGTTCTCACTGCAGCTTGAATCCATGATGAGGGAAAAGTGCAAAGGTTTTGTGGTGTGTTTTGGGGCATTTGGCTGGAGAATCAGAGGTGTTGTGTCAAAATAACAACTGGCTTATTAAGGAAATCTCAGTGTGAGCTCCAGTTCAGATGGTCAAAGTAACCTCCATGCAGGTCCAGAGAAACTCCAGATGCCCCCCTTCCCACACCACTGCATGGTGAATAAATAGCAGCTGCTGTGCATCACCAGGACCGCTCTGTTATCAAACCTCTGCTCTGAAGGCTCCTCACCTGCCTTGGTCTTTGGTCATGGTAACCCTGGTGAGAACCACAGGGGTGTGTCTGTGTCACAGCTCATTTATTCAGCGGGAGGGGTACATGGTGTGACACGAGCAAAACCCCCCCAAAACTCCAGTGATAACGACTTGTCCCATAGAGAACAAGTACAGAGAAAAAAATCCACCTTTCTCCTGCTGCTGGGAAATCTTGAACATCAGTGGCATACAAGGGAATGATGGCTGGGGAGGGGCTGGGGCGTTATGCACCACCTTTTAATGTGGGAAAGAATTGAGGATTATTCCATACTTCCTTCTGGCCAGTGGCCCGCAGGGTGCCAACAGTTCTGCTTGGCTGAGATGGCCAGTTTTGAGTCAGGCCCCAGTGAAGGACATTGCCCTCCCAGGCGAGAGATGAGTCCCTTTGCTGGACTTCCATGTATCCCACAGTTTCTCCTGGGCATGTAACTTTAGGCAGAGGCTTAACAAAAGTCAGTCAGGGATGATGAGACTGTGTGCTTCATTAGCACCTTTTGTGTTTCATTGGACAGTGGGGCAATTAACACAGGGCTCATTACACAAGGATTTTGATCATTTTCTCTGCTTATTCATCATAGTATTTCCTCTGAGAATAGCAGAGACTGTGATTAAGCACAGGAATAATTCATGTAGTTTCTTCTTTGAGATTTCTATCACCTTTTTGGGGTCTAATTGTTTTATAGCCTTCATTCCTGAGGTACTTATGGCAGATCTGCATAGAGCCCTGCACATAAACTGTGCTCTTCAGCTTCTGGTCGAGGTTATTTTCTGCTTCCAACACAGACTATAATAGCTCCACTTGGAAAAACCTCAAAGCTACAGCCTCAAGGTTGAGCAAGGTCTAATAAAATATTATGAGAACCATGAAACAAGTCAGAGTAAGCCCAAGGGGATACCTGCTTTGGTCCTGACCTTAAGATAAATATAAAAACATTATAGAATGTCTTTATTAGCCCAAGACCCCTCCAATTACCCCACTGTTTGTTACTGACAACAGAACATGGATGCCCTTAGAGAAGAGTGTAGGAACAGGACAAGCAGGCAGTGATGTCTCTCAACAGTACTGTCCCAGCCTCCAGCAGCAGGACCTTCCTGAGATGTTTACGATGTCTTTATATTTCATAGCTTTAAACTGAATTTTCCTGTATTCATTTATTCAATATATGCATCATGAGAGGAGTAATCCACAGTCCTTTGTGAGGCCAGGAGAGGGATCTAGAATATTCAGTTCTACAAGGAACAATATGATGTTCTGCCCACAGTCCCAGCCTGCAGGCTGGGAGATGTGAGGCCCATTTCCATCACTGTCACTGGGTGGGATTGCTATGGATCACTGCCCTGTCTGTCCTGGGGCTGCTGTTTGCCTTTCTCCCCATCTTCCTCTCCTATCAGTTTCCATAAGCTTGACTGCAAAACCTCTCTCTGCAGAAGCTAGACCTGCTCTGCTGGAAATTTCAGACATGGAGGCATAGGTTGCCTTTGCCCAAAAGGTGCCTAAGGAATACTCTAAACGCAGCAAAGAGGGACACACCCAGAAGAGAAGAGGACATTAGATAGCTTTAATTTTTGGGCACCTAGCTCCTCTGGGCCTCTCTTTCCTGCACCTATGAAATCCTCTCACTATGATGTTGATGGATGCTGTTGCAAAACCTCTGCCAGTTGTCATACACCACACAGGACTACGACTCTGTAAAGGGTAGTTTTGAAAATCTGAAGAGAGAAATTGCATAGGAAAGTTGTAATAAAGACTTTTCTGTTGGAAAGTTGGCTTTTAAGATATGGGTACTCTGTAGGATTTTAAAATCTGTGGAAATGCAAAGACTTTTATTTCAAAGTGGCAGGATAATATCAGAGACAAAATATTTCGTTAATTAAAATTCAGGGAATGAAACTTTGAGAGCAGTTTTCAACAGCTTTGACCAAAAATCGGTCTTGAGTTCCTAAGTCACTTAATCTTTACCTCTATTTCAAAGTATTGACAGCAGTTATTGTGTAGCTGAAGGTCTGCACTGAAGAGATATGGGTCATTCCTGCTGAAATCCATGCAATTATTGAAATTTTCAAACATTCGGAATAAATTAAATGACTAACTGCTGAATATTCGCACACAGAATCTTTTATTTCTTAGGAAACTGGAAATGCGTTTTGTCCACTTTTTAGTAAGTATGTTAACAAATGATGTTTCCCATTATTTGATTAACATGGGCACTAATATATTCTGCCTACGAAGCTGATGCAAAGAGGAATGCTGAGCCCAGTCAGTTCAGCACTGGGAGAAGCAAAGATTTAATTTCCTTTTCCTGCTCAGCACCAAGCTGATACAAAGGCCTCTCAGTGAGAAAAATAATTGTGCTCAGGGTTTGGCATACGGAGACACAGGGTGTAGATGTGTGCAAACATCCCAGCTGGAGGGAGATGTTAATGCCTGGAGAGGATCCAGATTTCTAGCCTTATCCCTGCTGAGAGCAGCCACCTCCCTGCCCACAGAGCTTTGCTTCAGCACTCTCCTGCACCTGGCTTGGACTTTGGAGCAGAACCACAAAAAAGTCACCAACCCCACTCATTGGGATGGCTGATCTTGACTCAGCAGGGAGGGACCAGCACTGCCCCCAGGGTGGGCACACTCTCCTCAGCCCCACAGGAACAGGAGTAGGCTCCCAAGGGAGAACCAGGACCCAACCGTGCGTATTTAACAGCCCAGGCAAGGTCCTAAAATCATGCCCTCTGCTCTAGGGCAGACCTCTGCTTGTGTCTGCCTCTAAGCTCTGCCCTGGACCTGTGTGTGTGGCGAGGAGACACCTGGGACTATTCAGACTGTGATGAACCAGCAGTTTCTAATTCGAAAAATATTTGTTTCAGTAAGTGTTTCCTGGCTGGTGCTGCTGGAGTATTTTTGTCTGTGCTAACAGTATCATATTGCTGGGAGGGGAAGCTCATTCCACCTAATTGTACTAAGCGTGTGGTGATGGAGATGGGAACCTAATTATCTTCATCAAATTGATTTCATTTTGGTTACCACATGGCTATTAGAGGAATGACAATAAATTTTGGTCTCTTTGATCAGGACTGGAGTTTAACCAACATTTCTAAAGTCATTAATGTGTTATGCCTCCCCCAGGCTAATGATTTGATTACCATGTAAATGTACTGGAGCCAAACACTTCGGCTATACATTATGGATGATGGATAGAAAGTTTTGAGAAAATACATGTTGTACTAAATACACCTGAAACCCAGAGGATGTCAGATAGCTACAGGCAGGCAGGGAGAGACAGAGAATTGTAGAATCATAGAAGATCTCAAGTTGTAATGGTCCCATAAGGATCATCAAGTCCAGCTCCCTGCTACTTGCAGGGCTACCCAAAACTAAACCATATGACTAAGAGAATATCATCCAGAATATTTATGAAAAGCTGCACAGATGTCTCTTTGTAACTTATCTCTTCTTATGACTAAATCCTTGCTCTGTAGGGCTGTTGATCTCTCTGTGAGAGCAGAGAAAGCTGTCTCAGCCCCTCAGGCCCACAGTAGTGCTGTTAGCAGATGTAGGAACAAAGTACACCCAGAAGCTTTATTTTAGATCAGTCCTGAGCTAGAAGAGTTGAGGAACCACTGAGAGGCAAGTCCAGCTCCCACCACCGTGGATGCTTCCCCATGGCTTGCTGCTGTGTTGGGGACTGAAGTGCTGGACTGCCACTGGGGAGAAACTGGAACGTGTCTGTCTTAGCTTTTGTTCTTATGTTCCTCTAAATACAGTTATATAGTGCCAAGAAACTCCGTGGAATTTTATCTTTGTGAAGTTTTAGTCTTTTTTTTTTCTGATGTGCCAAAAAATATGGGTTATACCATGATATATTAGTATTTGTGCATGTTGTAAGAGACGTGTATGTATGTACATGTTGATAATATACTTGTTACTAATGTTCTATAACTATCATGTAACATAACACAATATGACAAATTAATAGATTTTGCATTTAAATATTCCATAATGTATTTTAATGTGTTTTATCTTAAACCCTTTCTGGCTCGCCACCATCCTTTTTTTTCTTTTCCAGGTCGATTTGTATTGAAAGGAAGTACTTTAGTGCTTTAGCTCAGGAAACTGAGGCCAGCAGTTCAAATGATCCAGTGTGTTCTTGCCACTAGGCTGAGTCAGACATTGTGCTCATCATAGGTTTTTGTCTGAAAGTGCTGCAAAACCAGGATTCCCCAGCCTTCCCAGGCAATTGATTCCTCAGGGCAATTAAAGAAATTATGGTACTTGAGCCGATCAGGAGCATTGCACATCATCTGTAGCTCACCAGGGCAGAGGCTTTCTCCTCACCAGGTTCCCCACTGGCTGTTCAGGAAGGCTTATGGAGGAGGAAGGTATTTGCCCAAAGGGTGCATGGCCTGCCAGAGGCCCTTCTCACCTGCAGGACTTTGCTGTGGCCACCTTGGCCCTCTGTGCCTCAGTTTCCCATCAGGAAGGGATCAGCATCTGTACTGTTCACTACTCTGGTAAGGACAGGGGATGCATTAGATGTGTTACAGCTAAAATGGGTCTATTTGGAACAACAAACATGCGTGTTATTCCAGCGTTATTTTTAAGTGCTTTTCAGTTATTTGTGTTCATAGGGAGGTGAGGGTGGATGGTCTGAGGGTAGATAGAAGGGGACAAGGGGACCTGTGTCTGCACTGTCACCATCACTGCACAGAGTGGTCCCTTTGTCTGCCTCCCTTTTAGCCCCCTCCACCATGTTGTCTGCTCTGAAAGCATATCCCAGGATAAAAAAGAGAAACAAAAGGGTACCGGGTGTTCAGCAGGATCAGCTTTCCTGCTCTGCATTACTGGGCACCTGCCTGGACTCCAGTGTCAGGGATTTGGTGGGGAAATACTTTTTCCAGAGGCAGTCCTGGCTTAAATGGAAGTAAAGCTACTGCTTAAACAGCAGCACATACAGTCTTGTATCCTCTTTTCTGGGAGAGGAGTCATTGGGCAGCTGATGGGCCACTGAGCACCAAGATCCTGGTTCAGCACATAGAATGGAGTCCTTAAGCAAATTTTATAAATACAGGCATATATATATATGCACAAATAAACATACATATATGCCAGAGCTACCAGCCCATGGGCAGCAGAAGCTCCTTGGACACAATGAGGGTTTTTCCCTTTGGAAAGCAAACTAAAGGCCAGCCCTGCCAAGCTGGAGGCAGCTGGTTTGTTTGCTTGCTTTTCCTGGGCAGCTCCTGCCATTTCCCTGACACAGGCTGCTGCTGCCAGTGCTTGGGGAGAAAGGTGCGAATGACTGAAGGGCTCTAGCCTGTTAATTTATATTAATGAATATAAATTAGTGCAGTTTTCTTTTCTCTGGCTTGCAGATATTAAAGGCCACTATGACTCATAAGCACGATCTATCTTATCACTGGTGGCAATCACACGTTAATCACGTCTGGTGGGGGCTCCTGTTGCAGGGCTGGATGAAGGCAAAGGACCCTGCGCAGTTCCACAGCTGCTGCAGGCACAAGGCAAGCAGCATTTGGCAACCCAAGTAATTTCCACACCCAGCATCTCTGCAGCAATCTGTCCCTGTGTGGCTTAGGACCCCTCTAGCAGTAAAAAATTCAGGTTAGAGGGTAGAAAGAGTGCCAAACTACGAAACCAGTAATAAGAGTAACAGTTGAACTATTGCAAACCTCCCTGTAAAAGATGCAGAAAACTGTTTAAGCTGTATTTTTAGTTTGGTTTACAGTTTCTCCATGTGTTGTTCTACATTTATCTATATTAGCAGCAGGCAGTTGGCAGTGCTAGCAGGGGAACACAAAAGCGCCTGACCTCAGTGGCACACCATGGCTCTGCAAAAAGTTGATTTGGGACATCATTCTGCATCTTTCTGCCAGGTAAATTTGTAATGAGAGTTGGCAAGCAGAAAGACTCAGCAGCAAAAACTGAGCGTGTTTATGGAAAATTAAGTTGATCTTATGGACCTGGTCCTGGGACAGAGGTGCTGCACTGCTGTGATGGGGGGGGGACCGCACTAAATTGTCCTTTCTCTCTTCCCAGGAAGGTTTGTCTAATCTTACCTGCAGTGACTGAATAGAGCTTTTTCCCCATGAAAACTGTGGGAAGAATGACAAAGGAGGGGAGAAATTAGCAGCAGGACTAAAGTATGGCACTCCGTGGCCAATCCCATAAGCACTAAAATGCTTCACCAGTTTAATGGCATTTCACAGGGTAATCTCAAGGCAGCCTTGTCTGGAGACACTTGCAGGCTGATTCAGCGCCCAGTGGTGCAAATCACTGAGTTGCTCTGTGAAAGCACGAGGAGAGGGAGTGATGAAATCTTTTCATGTACCTTTTTCCTGTGACCTTAACCCCACGATTCCCTTCATAAACTGAATTCTGCTCTGTTGCACTACTCTAAGTCCTTTGAAGTCCTTTGCATTTAGGCGGCAGATGAACAATCCCATAGTGTAGTGAGCCAAAATATTTTTTTTGCATTTCACTGACATTTTTGGGATAGAGTTATCTCTGCATCCCTCCTTGAGTGAAAAAGGGGTTATTTTCAGAATGATTCAGTCTTCACTTTTGCCACAGTTCTTCAAGAAAGACCAGCAGGTGATGAGACAAATAGATGTACAATTTAGCTACTTCTGATCTCTGCCTCACCCCTTAAGTAACTGCAAAAGAAGATAAAAGAATATTTTAGGAAAGCTGCACACAGAAAACAGAGCTGAACTTGTACAGCAAATGTTCTAAATAATGAGAAAGGTTCTTCAAATGTATTTTCACTCGTTAGAGGGTCAAAGATGTACTGGGTCAGATGAAAAAAATAGATCTGGGAAATGCTGAGCCACCACAAGGGAACTCTAATGCAAAGGCTCAGATGGCAGTGATGTATGATTTTGGTTTTCCAGTGTGCACAGAAGTGTCAGGGCTAGGAACGAAGATTTGGCACAAAAAAAAGATTCACATGGACTTAATACTCTTACCTCTCAAGCTGAAACAGGAATTTGGTATTTACCAAACTCTTGTTGCCAGTAAGGACCCTTTTAATGTTTTCAATGGCAGCAAAGTTATGCCAAGAATAAACTCCTTCACCAAACATCTAAATAGGTGCAGTATATGTTAATTTAGTCAGCCACTAAAACTTATGACTGGAACAGCTTTTTTCCAGAATTTGAAAATGTTCACACTTAACGCTAAAAACAGGTCAGTCTGTTGCATATATATATATGTACTGTATCCTTTTCTTAAACCCTGATAGTATTAATACTCAAAAGAACTATTTCTGTAACAAGGAATAGTCACTGGTTTTAAAATGGAGAAACAGAAGGTCCTGTGGCTTGCAGATGCTTTGACTGGAGTCACCTCCCCATGCACAGCTCTCTGAATGCAGGAGCCTGGATTCCCTCCCATCAGTGGAGAGAGGCCAGACCCTTGAGAAGGTGAGTTCTCCACATCTCTTTGACACAGTTTTAAGTGGCACAAATCATCTTATGGAGCCACTTTTCTCTGTGCAGGGAATTTAGGAAATGGATTCAAGCTAAACATCTATCCTCTGGGTGGATGAAGTGGCTAAGGTGAAAATGATCTTGGAACAAAGGACGTGTTTCCTGTGCTATGAACTCATTGCCTGGAGGGAAAGTGCTCCCTGCTCTGGGGGTCTTCACTTGTTCATCTTTTCCTCACTTCTGAGGGTAAAATCCAGACAAGATTTTAGGTCTGCTCTGTTCCCAGGTGAGCATCCCCAAACCAGCTATGTTATCAAGTCTTTTTTGTTCTCTCTCATGCCAAAAGGTTACTAAATTATAATGACAAATAATTTAGCTTTTTCTGTATATTGTGAAACGATATAAACATGAGACACATCCTCTGCACACAAGTGCCTAATTTTCTGGGGGTTACAATTCTTGCATGTCCCTTTTGTCAGTAACCTGAGGGTTTATCAGCTGATAATCTGCCACTGAAAACCTTAGATTTAGGACGCGAAGTCCTGCTGTTCTATGTGATGGTCAGGATTTTAGGTGCCTGTGGTGTCAAGGAGATGCTGTTGTTATTCCTGAAAATACTTCCCTTTACCACTGAGACCAGGACACAAACAAACCATTTACTTTAGAAAAAACAGTTCACTTTAGAACCCACAGCAGAAATGTGTTGTCTCAGATTTAAGAGTTAGCACTCTTAAGTGAGTAAAAAACTGAATTTACTTGTTACGATAAAATGAAATAAAATGAATTAGTAGTGTGCAGTGTGCCATGGAAGGTAGGGCTGTATGTAGTTGGGCTGGTGCTGCTGGGAAGGAAGGGAACTGCACCTAAACCACTTCCTTCAGGGTACGTCAGACACAGCCTGTGCTAACACCTGAGCACGACTTTGAGGTTGCAAGAGATGGAGGGCAGCAGTTAGTCTGTCAGAAGAACAGGTCGAACCTGACAGTGTGTACCATTCTTCACATCTTTATTTTTCTTTGCAGGAGGTATTTTTGGGTAACATTGTGTGTAAAGGAAGGAGCTGTCTCCTCTTGGCTTGGATCATTTCATAGCATTATAGGCTGTAAAGGCATCTGTTCAGGGCCGGAGGAGAATGAACAGGACCTTTTCCTTTCTGTGGCAGAACAAGACTTTAATGGTCTCGTGGAAGTAATTCTGTATTGCAAAGGAAGTTGATAAAATAGAACATAAACTTTTCTAATAGAGGATTTAATTACCAGGAAAGCCAGCCTGAATAAAGCATTTGAGCAGAACTATTTCATTGCTGAAAAGGCAGTAATTATTAATCCCCCTTTTCCAAGGCCTTGTCATTTATTCAGGAGGCCTTGGAGTAGTAAGAAACCATGTGTCTCTGTGTGTGCATTTGCTGGTATGTCTTTGAGTTCTTGGATTTTTCTTTTTTTTTTGTTTGCATCCAAGAAGACTGTCATTACCCTTTAAAAAAGCTCAGATTTTCTCTGATTTTACTCAGATTTCCAGCTAAACTCTGGTCTATCCACATGATCAAGCTGAAAGCAGCCGAACTAATCAAGTCTCAGGGCTGGACAATAGGCACAATGGTAATGAATCAAAAAGCTTAAAAAGCTCTTAGATTGCTGTTTCATTCTTCAACACATGAGTGTGGCTATCAAGGTTTAACTGCAGCAGAAGGACTTATTTATTTTATTTGAGAAACAGGCACTTCTATGAAGCCCTCTATTAGCCAATATATCAGCTTGTTCATGTTTTATTCTGCTGTTTTTCCAATATACAGTTGAAAAAGAAATAACTGTGCCTGGTGATGCTGGGGTGTACACTGTAAAGTTTTAAATGCAGTTCAGGTATTTACCCTTTAAACTTAATGAGATTAAACATGGAATCCATCCATGCAATTTACCCTAATGACTGCTTTGTAGTTTGCGTCACGGTGTGTGCCATGGTCAGACAGTAGCAGCTACTTTTGGAGGAGAAAACAGGCTGGGAGCCTCCTGATGTGCTCTCAACCATGGCCAAACTGCCCAGGAATGGGCTGAGGGACTGCCAGGCTGTGGGAAGTCGCTGCAGGAGCCTCTTCCCCTCCACATTCCCCGTGTTTGCACTGGGGCTGGTCTCAGCACGTCCCCTCCAAGGTCCCCCTGTCAAGAACACTGATGCTGTGCACAGCTTTTGCCAGGTGAAGAATTTGGGTGTTCATTTTGTTAATTGTGTTAATTTTTGTTCATTGTGTTCATTTTGTTCATTGTGTTAATTTTTTAACACAAAAATAATAAGCTCATTATCTTGAGGGGTGGATAAGGGCACAAGGAGTCTTTCCACTGGTGTTCCTTTCTGTTTAGGGCAGTGATACACTGCTGTGACCATTTCTCCTGGTAGGGAAGTAACCACTGTGTCTGGGGCTGTGGTGAGGAAGAGACTACGGGGTTTGCTTTACCTATATCCAGTTAAAGCAGTAAAACTGGTGAGTGCAAATACACTTTGATTGACAAATACATTTGATTGACAAATACCCAGAATCTGTGGCTTTTTTTGCTCAAGGCAAAAGTCCACCATGGCTGTGACGGAATTGGGTCAGCTCACAATGACTTTTTTTCCACACAAGCAACTTCACCCTGCCAATGCCTTCTTCTCCCTGCTTCTCTTTATCCTGCCCCAATACCTAATAACATAGATCCAAGCTGAGGAAGTGCAACTGCAGCAAAGTCTTACCTTGAAAACAGAGCTACGCATAGCCCCTGCTGGGGATGGAAACCCATGGGATGGTCTGTGAGGGTCTGGCACTGACTTCTTTAACATGAGCAAGGAAAGTGCTGTGGGGCCAGTGAGCTGATGGGGCCCCCTGTGAGCTGTCAGGCTCAATTTCATCTGGAACCAAATCTTCACAAGAAGACCGACAGGAAAATCTCTTTCTTGACAATTTTTGCTGTTAGTGTATTCATATTTTCACAGCGGCTGCTGAAAAGCTTTGGATGTTTTGGTAACACCAGTGATCTCTATAAGGACTGGCCAAGGGAAATCATCTCAAGGCACCAGGGGATGCTCACACAACAACGCGTGTTAAACATTTGTGGGGATGGTGTTGTTTGGGCTCAGTATGAGTTTAGTCTGCTGTGGCTGAATACTGATTGTTCAAAGCAAAAACAATCCAAGGCCACTCTATCAATGAAGTAGAAATCTGCAGAGATGTTCTGACATTTTGTTCATCACTTCAGTTTTCTTAGACAGCTTTGTGCAGCAAGTCCCACACAGTGTGGGTTTGAAAAAATGTATTAATTTTTATTAAGAAACATCTTTGAGAGTAACCTGGAAGGATCAAATTAGAGATGTATCCAGTTCACTCCTCTTCCAGGAAAACACTGTGTCCCTTTATGGCTTCATCTACATGAGCAGGCACATCCCTCTCTCAATACAAATGTGTGATTCCCACAATGCATCACATCCAAACTGAATAAGAAGGTATCTGTAGATCTAGAGTAGGTGTGTGTAAAAATACACACTAGCATTCTGGAGCACATTCCAACTGATTGCTAAGTCATACTGAAAAATGGTCAATAAACAGTGAAAGAACAATTTTACTCGGCATTTTATTCACTTAACAGAAACATTCACTTATCAGGTATCACTGAAGTGCAATTTACAGAACTTAGCAGCAAATTCACATATGTAAATTCAGATTTATTTTCTTTTGTCGTCTTTTTTGTTTCTTTTTTTTTTTACAAATATTACAAATGTACATCCATTAGTACAGTATTGCCATTCACTCATGCGTGTTATGTACAGAATCTTCACTAAAGAATTACTACTGAGCAATTTTTCCTTTGCTTCAGGAAATGCTGTATGTAGGTCATGTGTGCTTCTGGGATGGGGTCCCATCACACTGTTGTTGCACATAATGAGAAGAAGTAGATATTTAAGGTCATATTCAACCCTAGTGCCAGCAGGTGCCACTCCACTGAGATCAGCTGATGCCCACTTGCAGTGGGGACTCCATTTCGTCCCCAGGACTAAACTCATTCTGGCAGCTGAATCCAGGGTTGTATTTATGTATTTCTTGCAACAAAGGATCATTCAATCCTGCCACACTTTTTTCTATGTCCTTAAAAATAACCAGGCATGGTGCGTTGTTGTCACAGTAGCTGCAACACCAGCCTGGTGGAACTATTATGCATTAATTGGGTTGACGTCATGCCATGGCTGGAGGAGGATGGATGAGGGCAAGGAGATGTAAGGAGGAGCCATTGAGGTCTCGTGTGTGCTAGATAAGGACTAACTTGGAGAGGAAAAGCAGAAGACATGCTCTCCCCTGCCCTGTGGATCTCTGCATGAGAAACCTTGTTCTCCTCTCTGGCTGCCCTGTGGTTTCTCTCCCTTGGTGGGAGCAGCCAGAGCCCCTGGGGCCAACACTTGCAATGTCTCCTGCAGCCTCTCCCACACCTCCAGCCGTGGGCTGGCCCTTCCCTGCTGCCCCTTGGGCGCATCTGCTGCCCAGGTCACACTGGAGGCCTGCAGCGACAGCTGTGTTAGAGAACAGGACCATGTGCAGGTACCTGGAAGCTCCAGAAGGTGCCAAAAGTATTCAAATGTTAATTTGACAGAAGAGCTGTCAAAGTGGTCAAAGTATTGACAAAGTGGTTACCACAAAGTGTTTCCATTATTGAAAATTCTCAGTTTTTTTTTTTTTTTTTGTTTTGTTTTGTTTTTGTTTTTGTTTTTTAAGCTATTTCTACTCTAAGGATATTTTTTTAAATATTTTTGGTAGTTAATATGGAATGTATTATTTTGTTGAAAAGGTTTCTGGAAGGGGAGAGCTTTGTTTTATCTAATTTAAAAATTCTAGTTTATCACAATTGTTTTTATACAAGACACTATAGATACATCTTGTAGTTCATAATCTAAAAATAAAATCTCATCAAAATACTGTAGCTATTCTATCGTGGGCATCAATAAACAATGTATTTACTGTATATGGCTCTCCAAACATGATAAACCCTATACAAAGAGCATCTATCTTTATTGATAGGAACAGTTTCCCGTGTAAAGGAAATTACATGGAAAAATATGAGCCTTGTGTTGTTTGAAAAGTAACTCAGCTTGACAGTTCTGAGAAAATACCAAGACAATTATCACAAATCAGTAGCAGCATGTTATATACAGATTTAAAGAGAATCACAGGAATAAAAAGAAAACAGTAGTTATATACCCGCAAATCCTGTCATCTAAAAACTCAGAAACTTAGAGAAATGTACAGGGCATTTGAAGGTTGGTTTTGCAGTGGGACTATCAAAGCTCAGTTCTCCCGTGACTGTATCTTCTGCATTCTGATGAAGTTTGGGATGGTTCAAAGATGAGATTGTATCAGACCCAGCCCAGTTATGAAGAAAATATTTAAATGTTGGGTGATACTTGTCTCCTAAGTGAAAAACCTCATCTGCTTTTCAGGCTGCAGATGAGCATGAATAATAATAATAATAACACTTGGCATTTACACAGAGCTAGAATCTGAAAGCTCATGCATTGAGTAAGACCTTACCCAAACCTGTGGTTGCATCTGCTGTGCTTATGTCAGTTGGAATGTGTGGAGAGGTAAAACTCACTGCAAGAATGACAAAACCTGGCTTACACTGTTGTATATGACCAGAGCATTTTGATCCTGCCAGGTTCCTTAGCTGTGAAGCATTTATTATTATCCCCATTTGACAGGTGGAGAAACTGAGGCAGGGAAGAGCCAAGTATCAAATGTGCTCTCTTGTTTGGGGATGTCTTACTTGTGGGTACCCAACCCAGTGATTGTTCAGAGCTCATCCCAAGCTCATACCCACTTGATTCAGAGCTGTGGGTCATCAGAAGATTGGAGATCTGAAGCTCTGGGTCCTGGCTGCAGCCTGCCTGATTTCAGGGAACTTCCTGAAGATCCAGAGCCAGGAGCATGGTCACACTGATCCTCCCTGGCAGCCCCTGCAGAGCTGTGCACCTCCACAGGCAGCACAGGGGTGAATTCCCCCCTGACAAGGATCTGCATCCTGGCTGGTGTCTAAAAGGCATGTGAGATGAACTGGGCCCAGACAAGTAAAATTTGCAGCACGCAAATTGTGACTAGAGCTGAAGATTTGTTGCGAAGTGGTTTGTCCAAAGTGTCAGAGGGATTAAGTGTAAAAACCAAGGGCATCCTGATGCCTGACTTTGTGCTCAGAGCCAGCAGTGGAAAAATCAGTTAAAAAATGCTGCATTTCTTTGAGGTCCAAATTTTTTGTCACATATTTAGGCAGCTTACAGGATGATTTTTGCATAGAGGTTAGGAAACTTTTTTGGGGATGATTATGGATGCTCTGAGACCTGCTGTCATGCTGTGTGCCTGGGGTACTTCCATCTCTGCTCACCATTTTCCATTATTCAGTGATGACTTTTGCACTGATTGTGTGAGGGAAAACAAAGCTCTATTTTGGATCAGACAGGTGGCCCACTAACACCTCAAATCAGTAATAACCAATAGCAATAAACAATAAAAAGCAGAATCTTGGTGGGGGTGGCATTATAATTTGGGCAGGTACATTCTCAGGAAGGGATCATGAAAAAGCAGTTTTCTAAAGTTGAGTTCAGTGCATCAGACACATTTCTACTTATGTATTTCCAATACAGAATTAAAAGCAAATATTCCCATGGAGGTTGCTATTAAATCTCAAACTGCTTCAGTTCTCTCTGCTCATACGTCCTGCCTCGCCTTCTCTCCTGTTGGTTTGATCCAGTCATGTAGAAAAGGTGTGGAGTGATTTACACAGTTAGTAGGAACTGATCTTGCTCTGGGGGTTTCTTCACCCAGGTGCCCAGGCCAGCTTTCTGAAACGCTTTAAACAGCTGCTGCTTAACAGACTGGTACGTCTGAGCCACCAGCTTTGCCTCGCTGTACACTGATGGCATCTCTCCATGGCTTGGTACTCGTGTGCTCAGCTGCAGAACAAAAATCAGGGAAGGGGAAAAAAAGTAATAAAAAACCCAACCTATGAGCCAAAAGAAACAGGAGGCTTCAGTAGCTGTATAATCTTCCTGTCTACATTTCATAAGCAGCAAACAATCACTGTGCTTTGTGTGTTTGTTTTTGGTTTAACAACCAAAAAACCAGGGAAGCAATAAATGCTGGTGACATGGTTTTGAGCCATTGTGAGGAGGAAAGGGGTGAAAAGCCCTGCCTTGGAATGGGCAAAGGCCGTAGCAGGTCTTGGTGTGTTCTACAAAGGCAGAATGCTACTTCTCAGTTAAGATGATTTTTATGGACAAAACTGAAAAAAATCCTTTCTGGATATCTTTAAAGAATGTGCTCCTTTAAAGAAAGTTTACCCCAGGAAGTGGAGCAGCTCAGTGCTTCCAAGTAATACCCAGAGACAGAAGAAGGAGGGTTGCCTTCCACACTCTCCCATTTCCCCTCTGTAGTCTGTTATTGTTGGGAATGTTGTGAAACATATCCAGGACAGGGCAGGAATCAGGCATTAGGGTTTGTGCTGGTGTGGGAAATCTGAGTGCTCTGTTGGAACACTGGAGCCACCCACCAGGAGCTACCTCGAGCAATGTCACGTGTCCAGTGCCCCTGGAAGGACATGCAGGAGGGAGCACGCTTTGCTCTGCAGAAGGACTAAATAAACTCCTCTGACCTGCCCAAGTCTCTACAGTGCCAAACCAGAAGTGAGGATTTGATGTTATACAAAAGAAACCAAAATCTGAAAACTGCCTTAGAACAAGCAGTTGGGTGAATGTCCAGCGGGGAACAGCACTCTGTAGGGAAAGGCACCCTCAAGGCACAGCCTGGTAAGCAAACAGCTCTCTTTTCCTTGTCTCTAAACAGGAGAGATGCTGAGAGGCAGATTAAAGGAGAAGGTGAACACGCAGCCTGCAATGAGCTGCTCCCCTCTGTGTGTGCCAGCACTCTGTGGGGCTCTACTGGCTGGAGCTGTGCTGGCCCAGTCAGCAAGGGAGCATGACATTGCCAGCCCGGGTGTCAGTGGGCCACAAGCTGGCCTGGCAGCAGTGGCTTCTCTCTGGCTGCCTCTTTGTTCCCTTTGTTCCCCAGAGGTGGAAAGTGATGACATTATCAAATTGCTCATTTTGTCAAGGGCAAAGTGCCCTGCTCAGCCACAAGTTACTCTCTCCTGCTCACTGCAGCCTCATCCCTGATGTGAGCCAGATGAATTCCAGCTCTCCCAGCCATAGTTCGCCCCAGTTTTGTTCCTGTGAGGACCCCTCCATTCTGGAAGCAGCAGCAGTGCTTCTTGCCTCACTTCCTACCTGCTGTGCAGGAAATAGACTGGGACCTCTGTCGCCACACTGTGACCAAGCCCTGGGCACAAGGCCCAGGTTGGTCTCTTCTGCTCCCCACAAGCCTGGGATGGGATGAGTCCCACCAGCCTCCTTCCCTTGTGGTGTCCTGCAGAGCAGAACGATCCCTTTGGGCTTGTCTTCAAACCTGCCCACCCTGCAGGCTCCTTTGCCTTTCCCTAATGACTTTGTTGGTGGAATTGTCTCCAGAGTTCCCCACCATCACTCTGTCTTGTTTGTTTCCACTCATTTCCCAGTAGGAAAGAGGATTTTAAAATAATTTTTTTCTTGTCTTCATCTTCTCTCACTCTCCAGGGACTGCAGGACAACTACTGCCAAGCCTTTTAGTGCACCAGACCTACCTTGCTGTGCAGCTTTGCCCAGCGAGTGAAGAACATGTGCTTGCAGAGCCGTGAGGGACTCCCGCAGGTCCTCTTCCCCGTGGTGGCGTTGATAACCTCCAGGTCGGTGCTCCCCACCACCCAGTTCACGCTGAAGCCGGGAGATTTCCCGGGCTGCCGAGCGTCAGCGTGGCTCACCCCTGAGGAGAGAGGGACACCAGTAAGCTCCAGTGCTCATTCAGAGGCTGCTCACACGTGGTGGGGTGTTGCGGCATGGGAGACACCCTCGGAGAACCCGCTGGCATCGTGCACCGCACGTGCTCTTGTCACCACTGGTTAAACGTTACCAGACCCAGCACCTTAGAGAGACATAACTTAGCAATTCCTACAGATTTTTTCCACCTTGCAGGCAAACCTTCCATTAGCCTAAGGAAAGCCTTTGGATTGTCGTGTGAGCTGTTCACAGCAGTGTGACAGTGGTTGCTGAGTGAAATCTTTCAGAAAGGCTTTAATGGGATAACAGGTTTTTAAATGGAACTAAGCAGTAAAGTGCTTTGGCCATGAGTTCCTTCTGGTGAGCTTCCCACAGTCCAGCATATTTCTCTGCTATTAACTCCTGGGGTCTTTGCTGTGGGGGGATGTCTAGATCCCAGGGGATAAGAAAATACAAAACAATACACTTCATCGTCACAGAGAGATTATTAGATCCAAGCTAATAATGACCTTGTAGACATCACAGTCCTACACAGAACAGTCTTGGCCCCCACCTTGTGTCTGCCTGCGAGATTCCAACCCTGTACTGGAACACCAATTTGTTCAACAGCTAGTTAGTGTCCTAATGGTGATATTTTGGACATCTTTAAGTGGAATGCATCATATGTAATTTTAGACAGCTGCAATAATGTTTACAGTCACCTGGGATGACTGCATGACCTTAGTGTCATTTGCATGGTCAATTTTGGACATCTGAGCCACATACTGAGCCACTGCCTTAATGGGTGAGATCTCCCTTGGCTCTAGATGCAGATCAGGGCTACAAGGTCAGGTGTGGGTGTGTACATGAGTTATTTTTAATCAGGTAAATTCCTGTCTCTTTTTAACCATTTAGTGTAGCTCAACCTTTTCACGGCTCCTGTCACTTTTTAATTTCTTGTACCTGAAACAGGGGAAGGATTAGTCTTTGCAAGAAAATAAGAGGAATGAAGAAAGTGGTTGGCTTATTTTCCAACACAGTACAAACGCAAACAATTGAGCTCTGCCTTGCCCTGCTCATTAGTGCTTTTGTAGCAAAGAATCAACACTGGGAGCTTCCAAGGCTGGAAAAGACAGAGTGACCTGAAGCAGTTTGAATATTTTTGAAAACATGGACCTTGGATAATGTGTCTGGATCCAGTTGTTGTGTCCCTCTCTGCTAATTTGCTATGTGGGCCACTAGCCTGCAAACCTGGACAACAAAAGCTGCTGTGGTGACTGTGCTGGTAGGCAGGAGCTGCCTGGCACAACCTTGCCAGAACAGGCCGGTGCCAGGACTGGGTCTCTGTTTCCAAATGGCAGCTCCTGCCTGCAGCAGCTCCAGCGACAGCTCATGGTTTGCACTGCTTTCACTGCTGCTGGGTGGAGGGCAGCAGAGAAAGGTCCTTTGCATTTTTTTCTGAGAGGGTTTCAAAGACCTTTTGCAGAGAGTGAGAAGTACTGATATGGGCTGTTCAGAGAGAAGGAGATTAAAGAAAAGAGATCAAAGCCCCTCCTTTCCAATGTGCTCCTTCTCGCCCAGGATCTCATTTTCGAAACAGGTGCACGCCATGAGCATCTGCTGGTCTGAGGCAGAATGGGAGGAGATGGGAGCTGATGGGAATGCAGCATCCACCACTGAAAATGTTGAGCTTGGAAAGCTCCTGAGAGACACCATGGGAGAAGCGGAGGGTTGTGCAGGGCCTGTCTGGCCAGGATGCTGCTTCTGTAGGCAGCTGCTGCACCTTGCCTGGAGCCTCTCAGCATCGTGGGGAGCAATGCCACTGAGGGACATGCCCCCTCTCTCCCCTGTCCCCTCTGCCCTGGGAGGGAGCTGCTAGAGCCAAATGGAACTCAGCACACATGGCACAGAGAAAAACGGCCATTAAAGGGAAAAAATTATATGGCAAACTCAGTTTGTATTGGTGACAAAGCTGGAACTGCAAAAATCATCTCAGTCACTGGGACTGAACTCGCTACCGTGTGTAGAAGAGAATTACAGCTAAGTCATAACCTCACCCAGGATTTGTAAACACATTCATTTCGTATTAATACCTCTTTCATTTTTTTTCCCCCAGAGATAACATATCAGTCTGCATCTAAAACTCCAGTTCACCTAGGCAACAGGATTTAAACTGAGAGCTTGAAAATCAGATAGCTCTGCAGTGCTGCTTGAGTGTCTCTACACAGAACAAGATGCAAACAGATCAAAATCAGCTGTTTGACACCATGCACCACTCTCTGTCAAGATAGCACCCAAAAGCTTAGAGGATTTGAGTGCCAAAAAGCATGATAGCAAATACCCTGCCATGCAAAGTTGCCACAGGACACTAAATAAATGAAAATGTTGTGAAATCCCTGACTAGGGGAAGAGAAGGAAAGGCTGCACAGAGGGGAGAGCAGGTTGTGGGCGCCCATCAGATGGGGGCTGTGAGAGTAGCCCAGGCTCATCCCAGTGCCTGGAAACCCCTCTGGGCTCCTTTGGCTTTCATTCTTTCTCTTTGCAGCTACAATATATAAGTACACGTATTTAGGTAAATAGAAGATATTTTTATATCATTTTCCAAATGTAAAAGAAGAGGTTTTAAAGAAAAAAACATGAGAGTCATAACAGACAAATATAGAGCATGGACATATTCTCTGTTGATTTTTTTATAATTTAAAAAAATTCTTCCATATTTTTCTTTTGACAAATAATTGTTTTGATTTATTTAGAAAGTAACACTCAAATATTCTAGGTTACGTTCTCTCCTCTATGTAAGCATCCTTCTTAAAACCCACACAACAAAGGGTACAAGAGAAGACAGTAGAATTTGAAAGAAAAAGAAAAATCTTTTCACAAATAATATGAATTTGAGTATTGTGGGATGTGAACCTAAACCTGTCCTTACTCTCCTCTCTCCCCCAGCAAAACCTTACACCCCTTCAGGATACCCTTTAGAACAGCCTCAATCTTAAGAGAACAGGATATAAAAAAGGCTTTTCTTTCTTCTAAAAATTACACTCAAGAATAATCTCAGTGAAAGAGTGGAGTTCCATCTGGCTGGGACTGGTAGAAAACGGAGTAGAAAACCTCACTGATTATTTTTCAGTGGAGCCAAGGAGTTAATCTCAGGATACTTCATCACACACCATGACTCTCCTCTCCATTGGAATGTCTGTACAGCTATGATCAAGTGGCAAAATAATTGACACCCTTATAATTTAAGGAGTCCTGCAGTCCTTGGCTGGTCTGATGTCCAAGATAAGTGTGGGAGGTGGAGTTGCCTGGCTAAGATTGTGTAGGTCCGGTCTCTAATGCATTTGGAGACGCTTTTTCTAGGTGCCCATCTCCTTAGTCACTGGATACGCTGCTGGCACAGTTTCTCAGGAAAAAGAATTGCAGCGTAAGCCTCAGCGATGTTTTAATCAGTATTGGCTCCCTGGGATTTGTGGGGGGAGGGAAGATTACAAATAATGGTGTTAGAGACAGAAACAATGCAGAGAGAGATAGATTCCTCCCAATGCTTCTCCTGGGCTGAGGAAAACCCACGAACACAACCAAAAAGTGAAGCAAATGCTTTTACAAACAGAAGCCTCTGTGAAGGAGGAGGACAGCCTTGAAACATGCAGATATGTAAAGTGACACAAGGCCCCCTCTGATGCATTTCTTATTCCCTTGAAATCTCTGACAACAACTCTTGGACATACACACACACTCCGGCCAAGTACGACCCATTGCTTTTACTCTGCACGGCCAACCCAGCAAAGGAATAGCCGTTCTGTGGTGAAAACTCTTATAAAACCCCTTTTTGTGTTTTCAGTCCTTCAACAGTTGAAGTGGGTTTCCCTGTACATCCTGCAGACACAGTGAAATTGTGTGTGCCTTTGATCTTAATGTATGGGAGCACTTACAGTGCGTTAGGGCTGGCACAGGATGAGATCTGCTTTCCCAGTGGGAGATGCAGAGGCTTCTGGCAGCCAGGGCTGTATTGTCAAAATAACAGCCAGATTTGGGAAATGGGGAGATATTTCCTGGCCAGCTGTGAGTTCTTTCCTCCCTACCACAATGTCATGCGGGAAGGAAGAGGGGGCTGAGCCATGCCCATTCTGGACCAGGGCAGGAGGGACAGGTGGGGACATAAACTGGAGGGAGAGTGTGGATCACAGCTTCCTGTGCATTTGCATTGCAGTCTTCGGCCAGCTGCACTGAAGAGTTAAAAAATGGAGATAAGCTGTTCAGAAAAGGATAAGACTTTTGACCCGTTCACCTCATAACACATACACGCACATTACACTTGCCAGATGTACTAAACCACATAGAACCTGAGAATTTCCCCAGTGGCTAAACTATCACTTCTGCCTCAGCTAAACAAATTTTGTCACAAGGACATATTTAAAAAAAAAAAAAAGTCCATGAAATAGATAAGGGATAAAGCAGCACTCTCCTGACTGAGGAACCTAGAGGACTTTGAAAGGCAATGGGGTTCTCCACTAAAGCATTCTGACCTCCAGCTCTGTGACACTGACATCATATTGATGTCTTAGGGAAACCTCCCAAAGAACAATCATCAAAGACTAAATAAGGATCTAATCTGGCGCAGAACTGGTGTCCCTTAGCATTCACATGCCTCATGAGGACCTGAACACAGTTAAACCTAAAATTTCCTGAAAACTTCCTTCTGGTTTTTAGAAATGTTTTACTTAGTCATACTTTTTTTTCCCCCCACTCTGTGTGTCCAATATACAGTGGTTGCTTTCCCAGTCTGCTTGTATCCACTAATAATCCTTTTTTATGGTCACTACATATGAAAAAGGACTGGATTTAAAAAAATCCATTTCTTCATTCTCCAAATTCATATTCTTCAGGAAAAAAAAAGAACACATGAGTTAAAACAAAAAGCATTCTTGTTGGTGAGCAGCACGATTAGCGATGGGAGGGGGGATTTTTTGTCTTGCAGGCAGGTGTTTGCTTACCACTGAGAAGCAGCTGATTGCGCCTGTACGAAGCTGGCAGCTGACCAATGTCTTCTATCCTATGGCTCATTACCCGGGAAAGGTGACCAGTGTGGTAGAGGCTTCCCACAATGATGCTGTGCAAGTACATGGGTTCGATGAAGGAGCTGAGGAGAGCACCTTGGAGCCCAAGGATGTTCCACCTGAAAAAAAATTTCAGGAGCAATAAGACACATGCATGGAGGAATGGCCACAATAGAGCTACCCTGGGAAAATCAGCAAATGCCAGCACATGTGTTAGAGGGATGAGGGACGAAACTACTCCTTTCCCAGGGATGAAACTACTCCTTTCCCTGTCCTATGATACAGGAAGCACTGCTGGGTTATTATACACCCATGGGCTGATTTCCTCTAGGAGGACTTTAGATTACTGTGGTGCCATTCACTTAAGGGATGTATTTCTGTCTTGTATTGCTGCAAACAGAGGCTTCTTATCAAGAACTGTTCTTTCTAAAAGCATTTTGTGTTTGATAGATGTTCATTTAGCATGTGTCTAGCAGAATTTTATTTCTCCCTGCATCTATAGTTTTTCTCTTGCAATGGTAGAGCTAGAATGAGAGCTTTTGTTAATCTACCTTTATTTGCTTCTTGTCATACATAAGTATCATCCCCATGTCATACACCAAGCTAACACATGACTTAAGTGGCCAAAATCCCCACAAAATCTTTGAATGCCTCACAGGCTGATATTTCTTTGCACAAATGACCATGAAGATATGAAGACATCCATGAGAATCAAATCCTAGTCCTGAATAGTAAAAAAAGCGAGGACTTAGATTTTAGGAAATTGATTTGTATATTCTATAGCTTGACCTGCTCTAAAGTACTCAGAGTGATGGATACATCTCACCCTGTTGCTGTCTGAAAGGTGCAATAGAGAGATGGTGGAAACCTTCGGACCTTCCACCTGTTGATGACTGAGACCTCCATACTGCTGGTGTTGGAGTAGTTGCCCAAACAGTTCTGCATTTTAATAACCTATGAATTTTTACATCAAGCTAGGCACAAATATGACAGCACGATTGCCTCTAAATTCTTCAGGGGACAGCTAATTGGTTAATAAGTGGAAAAATTAAAAAGGGGAAAGAAGTCATGATGCAGTTATCTTCTTGGCAAACCTATTTAGCTCAGCTCAGCTAAGCAGTTGTTTCCCACCACGCAAATGCTAACAGGCTCTCTTACACTTCGATAATATTTTTACGTTAAGTTGAACACTGTCAATCTGTCTGAATAGTTTTGAGTTCAGGAGTTCAAACTGAAAATGCTTCAGAAAATGTAGTTCGGAGAGTGTATTTTGGCTCATTAAAACCCAAAACACCGGCAACATTTGGAACTTGGTAGCTGACTGAAGGAAAGGGTACGAGGTGCCTGCTATTTAAGGCATCATCGAGTGGCTGCCATGCTAAATAATGTGTTTAAAGCAGAATTTCCATCAGCAGCAAGCATTATGGTGCTAATTTCTTACATCATTGTTCTTTTCATTAATTAACATTTCTCAACCGTTAGTGCAATTATTGCAGTGCCTCTGTACTGTATGTCTCTTTTCATGATTAATAAGGAGTCATTATATTTCCCTTTCCTGAAGCAGTCAATTAACACGGAATACTTTCCATTAATTACTGAATGTTTAAAACCAGCATGCTGTACCTGGAGAGCAATCTGCTCTAGGAACCTGTGACACCAATTGCTTTTAAAAGTTCTCTTTAAATTTTATTCCAAAACCACAAGCAATTTAGCTGGCTGTATTAATTTGCCTCCGAAGCAGGGCTGTGAATGAGAAACATCTTTTAATCTCATGCAAGAAAAGGCAGCCATCTGGCTGCTGAGGATTTCAGAGTCAGACTCTCCCTGTCTCCCTCTGTAAATGCAGGCCATTAAAGTAATGTGTTCATCTACATAAAACTCAAATGAAATATAAAAGGTAATATTTATATACAAACAATTTAGTCCCACAATTTAAACAGTCATTGGTTTTATGAAACATTTACTTTAGTCGATCAGATTTGCATAACTTCATTTGGGGGGAAAAAAAGTGTGGTCATTTCTGCAAATAACATCACTTTTAAAGGAAAGAACTAGCTGCCTCTTTGAGTAAATAACTTATCATAATGCAAAATTAATAATGCAAGCTTAAGAAACAGAGCTGAATTCAGCTAAGAGTATGTACCTCCAACCAGCATCTAAGGTAAGCAAAAAAATTAGACAGATATCTTTGTCCAGATGGAAACTTGTAAGATATCAGTTCTGTTTCCAGCATTTAAAATTTCCTTAAAAAAGCCTTACATATTTCATTGAAGGACAGAAGAAAAGCAGCTAAACAGAAAAACAACATATGTTCAACAATATTGGGATTTCAGCAATATGCACATCACAAGAAATCATCTGAGTTTTATTTACCAAAATAAGAGATTGTGTTCAGGTCATACATTACAAGGTAATGATTGTTTAATTTAAATTCATCACAAGGGATCTGCCTTTTCTTTAGAGATATTTCTCTGCCTAATTCTGGACATATTCATTTTAGTGTAAAAAGGGATTCGACTGTCAATGGAATTACACTATTGGAAATCACAATATAAGCATGATCAGGTCACTTCCTATGCATTCAAAGCATTCCATAAACTTGAATTAATCCTCACTGTGCTGCTGTAAGGTAAAGTTCCATTTTTGTACCCTGGGGAATCAGGGTAGAAAGGCAGTAAGATGTGCTGAAGTCTGTGAGAGTTTCTGGCTTCTGGATGCAATAGCTGTCCCTTGAGACAACCCTGTTTTCCCATTCCAAAAGAAGGCACAAGCAGGTGTAGAGGGTGATGAAGCTTCTGTATCAGCCATGGTGGGTTTTGACTCCAGAGTGTAAATTTGACTCCAAGACAAATTGGACAGAGCAACCAGACTAAAAAAAAAAAAAAAGGGAGAAGAAACCTATCAAAGAATATGGGCACAAGAGCAAGGCCTGCCTGATGTGTAGAATGTGGTGCAAAAAGAGACTGTCCCAGAACCAGACAGCATGCAAACGTAGCAAGGACTGAGATATCAGGAAAGGTGCTGACACCAAGAAGGCAGTATTTGATGGGGACCATTTGCTGGGTCTTTTTGAGCTGGTGTTCCCCACATGGTGTGAAAAGGGATGAGGGTGATGGCACTGCCACCTGTACAGTGGCCACTTCGTGGTTCAGCACTGGTTTAGCAGCATTGAGTCAGAGAAATGGGATGAAGAAGCAAAGAAGGAGCTTTGCTTTTCAAATCTAGCCCGGAGTGTTTAGACAGTTGTTTCTCTCTGGAAAGCAGCCCCGAGCACGTGTGTGAGTCCCCCTAACTCAGCACAAGTCCTAGGAAAGGAGGGGTCCTTTACTGAGCTGGCCAAAACCAGACCCTTGCACTGTGGCTGTCCTTCAGAGCATGGGAAAAGCACATTAATGATGGGGGAAATTTTCAGTTTCTCATTCTGCTGCTGCTCTGCAGATGAACAGGCCTACCTTGGAGGGCAGCCAGCTCAGTATTGTGCAGAAACAATAGATTTTACTGATGAATATTTGGGGGAAGCTCTTTTATCTCAGGTATTGTTCATCCCTTGACCAACACACATGGCTAACGTACTGATTTGGTCCTTTGACATACGAACATCTATGGAATTACTTGTAGGTAGATGATAGGGAAAGATCCATCTGAGCAACAGTGAAGCTATCAATAAGGGTGTTAATTTTGAAGGAGCTATTTCTCTGTAGCCTAATTTAGGTCCATGAAAGTAGCTGTGTTCCCATCTGTAACAAAGTGCTCTCTTCAAATGTGGCTTTTCAAAATAAAATTATTATTCAAAGCAATGCAGTGTTACATTTTGGCTTCTCAATATATCAAAGTGACTTTTCTCGCTATGAGGAAATATGCTGGATCATTCTGAATTTTCCTAATTGTGCAAGATTTTAAGGGCTGTTTTCAAGGACACGCATCTCTCTAATAACTCATATGCTATGTGCTCTGTAATAACCCTTCCAGTAAAGTGAAAATCAACCCACTGCTCCCTTAGTCACAGATCTTATTTAAAAATCCCCAAATCTTCAGCAGGCAGGATCAATAAAACAGAATGTCTCCCCTTTTCACTCAAATATGGGAGCTTTTGGAGCTTTAAATGGAAGGAAAGTATACCCTGCCTTTTGTTCAAACAGCAGATATTACTGCACTGTTTACAAAGACAAAATCCTGCGTCCAGTTTTCAATATAGATAATCCTTGAACAAATATATTTTTTCCTGTTTGTCAATCACAGAAATGCCAGTGACAAGCTGGGAGGGATCCCAGAGCAGGCAGCCTTTAATTAACTACTGTGCTCCCCCAGTCCTGGACAAGCAGAGGGCAGGGCATGACCCCCCATCAGAGCCCCTTCCCGTTCCCTTGCTCCTGACAGCTTGGGACCACCAGCAACGTGTGCAGGGAAACGTGTCCCCACGTCACAACCACATCACAGCCTCCACGTGCTGGAGCATCACCTCACCACTCGAGTTGTCTATGGCCCCTCCCTCGGACCAACAGAGAAAGGGATGATGAAAATACTGAGTAAAGGGTTTAGAGGCAAACCCATCAGTGTGCAGAGGGCTGCAGCCTCGCTCAGGTCAGTACAAGGCTCCTTACCCATTGCTGAGATGTGGTGTGACAGCCAGAGCCCCTTTGCTGGTGTTTCTAGCATTGATTTGGACGTGGTTAGACCTGAAGGCTGACACTTGAACCCCTCTGTAACTGAGACATGGAGAAACTCGCCTGATGCTTCAAAACATCTCAGGGAACTGTGTCCACCTGCCATGGATGCTCAGGGACTGAAGTGTCTCCTCGGGACCTTTGGAAACCTTGCCCATTAAAAAGCACTGCTGATGAATTTCAAATCTTATTTTGATAAGGCTTTTTGTAAAAGACATTTTTTTTTATTAAGAGCTTTAAGTCTTACCCACTCGGTGTGCTGTTAACCTCCTGCACCACAGTTTCTATTACCAATATTTCCAGCTATGCTTCACACAACATAAATTGTTATTCAGGGTGGCATGGGCTCAGCAGGACACCTGTGGTGTTCCTATTTATAGGACCATTTAGCTATTATTGGTTTGGAAACTGGAACTAGTGCATTAGTTTTTGATCTGTATTTTAACAGTGGGTGGTTTATATATGTTTTCTGGAACATACCTTGTGGTGAAAGATTGAAATTGAACTCTCAGTCACACAGAAAGGGGTTAAGAGAGAGAATTACAAACCGTGTGCACAAATCATCTCTAATTGAAGATCTAGCTGTGTTAATTGATTTTCATTTGCATTAATATGTAGCCTTTGAAGTAGCTTTTCTTAAGAGTTACCTTGTCAGGCTCAGCCTTCTGTTAACAATGGCTCTGGTCGACAGGCTAACACTAAAATAGATCTAAGAATGCCAATTTCTAACACTGACTTTTAGTCTTGCATTTTTATATGCTACATTTAAATACAGCTTAATGTGCTCAACTCATCTTATAAAATGCTACTTCAGACTCCACTGCTAAATCCTGAAACAGTGCCTTAAGGCTACATTACCTTGCAATACTCTGAACATATTCTCAATAAAGATTCCTACCTATTCTCTAGTTTGTGGGCCCAAATAGTCCACAAACCTTAGCCATAGGACATGGGTAGACTGCTCATGCTAATGCAAAGTTTGGAGGTCTTTGTTATCATTTGTGTTGTTTTGTAGGTGAGGTATAATTTAGATATTCAAGGTCTTATTTTACTTCTGGGCTTAATGTCACTTTTTTTGTGAAGTTTGAGGAAGTGGATGACCATTAACCTGGTGGCAAGAAAATACACAGTCTTTTAAAGGTGACCTTTTGAGAAGTGGTAGTAAGAAAACAATTTTAAGGCCAGAGCTTATAAAACAAACACTGAATTCTGGCTTTTATGTGCTGTTTAAAGACAGTGTTTGTGAGGATTGTTCCGGCAAATCCTGCACAATGCAAAGTAAGTTCCTCAGCCTGCATCCTGCAAGGGGACTTCTGAAAGAGGACAAGTGACACTGCTCGTGCATTTACGAATAAATTTATCCAATCTTTATGTGTGTAGATGCAAATTTGTGCACGGAACACTGGCAACTGTCCAAAGTAACTACACCAGCCTGACATCTAGTGAGCAACAACATCCTCTGCCCTGGCCAAAGTGTGAGGTGTCCAGTCCCCTGGCTGAGGTCTATCAAGGAAGAGGGTTTGGGGAAGAGTAGTGCAATGCAAAACTTTCTCCTGGGACACCCAGATAACAACTAAGTTTTCAGATAAACCTTAGTGTTGAATGCTTGCACCAAGATCCGCAAAATAATTTGCACACATGGTATCAGAGGTGGGGGTGGTGACATGGGACCTGGGAACGCATGCTCATGCCACAGGTCTGCTGTGCTGTGGAGTCCTGTGGTGGCCTCCTCCCTGTGCTCCCAGCACCACTGCCATTCCCTGCCAAACCACCAGCAACGGCAAGCACCAAACCTTACTGTGCATCTACACAGGGCAGAACACCCTGCTATTTCGGAATGATTGACACTGGGAGAACTAATTTCTCTAGTTTTCTGCATGGAAGAAGAAGGAGCTCAGGTGCTGGTGATGAAATAGATAAACTCGATGAGATCAGAGCATGGAACAGGAAACTTTACACAGAAGGGAGGCATGTGTCCTGCTAAATCTGAGTTGTGGTGGGCCTAGAGGATGAGCCATGGTGGAAGGAGACTGGCCTGAAGCTCAGACAGTGTTTCCACGAGTCAGAGGACAAACTGTATCAAAGGGAAAGTGGTTTCTCTACTCTGTGACAGACTCTGAATTTCCCTTATGAGTCTGTCCAGAGGAGTGATGGACTTTAGAGAAGTGCATAGATCTTTGCTATTTTGTCCAGACTTTCACATTTCTTCTGCTGTAGGAATAACAAGTAGAGAGATTTGGAAATTCTGATTTTATATATGCAATCATGTGATTGTGTGAACTGTTACCTGCAAATCTGGCACGCATACACTCTGTGTGCTGTGGAAAGCCAGCAGGAAGGAGAGGTTCAGTGCTGGGCTGGCTTTGTGCACCTGGAGACCGCGTCACTAAAGGGGACACAGAGAGCCAGTGAGGCCCTAGGGCACCAAGGGGGTGCTGCAAATCCCACCCCTGCAGCTGGCACATATCAGCTGAGCACGTATCAGTCCTGAACATTTCTGAGGGTCAGAGACAGAACGTAGTGCTGAGCCTCCCTAACATTTGGTTGCCGTGTTTAGATCCTCAAAGAAGAGCTGAACTCTAGAGATATCTTTGTTTCTTTTTCCCCTAAATGTGTGTGTTTGTGAGTGTGTGTGCAAGCCTGCATGTGTATGTGTGTGCATATGACAATTTTCCTTCAAACATTTGTCTGGCCCAAACAGCGACTACAGAGACTTCCATTAGCAGCAGCATTAACCTTGCACTGACCTTGTAATAAGCAAGGTACGAGCTAGTCCTGCGTCCAGCCTTAGTGTGAGACAGGAAGATGAAAAGAGGTTTAATTCGGCCCATTGTATGAATTTTGCTGTCACAAAAAGCCAAAATTCTCTTAGGGCTGTAATGTCTCTGTTGACATAAAGGTTTTAATATAGGTTATGATTAGCATCAAGAAAACGCTAAATGACATAAATTTTTCCCCAAACAGATGATTATTTTTGAAATTAGTTTTCCCATGTTATTGCTGCTTTTTTGCAAATGTATATGATGTACATTACAGAGGAGAATGAAGGTCAAAAGGTGTTAGTGTAATTAATGAACTGTGGGCTAAAAATGTGGTTTAATCCTAAATCCTATGGCACTGAGAGTCTGAAGTCACTCCAGCTGCACTGTGAGGCCCACAGGAATTGCGAGTGTAAAAGCTGACACTCTCTTTGGGTGGGTTATTTGGGGATCCACAGACCCTGAACTTTAAATTTACACATATAAATGCATAGGTTTTAAAGCCAGAAGCAACCACCAAGATCTAGTGTGACCTCCTTTATAACGAAGCTCCAGAATTTCACCTCATAATTCCCTGCCTGAGCCAAATAAAATGACTATTCATACCAGAAGAGCTTGTGCTTTAATTCAGTGAGGAAACAGGTACGATACCAGAGTGTTTATCCTGAGATCTCAACAAAGCCACAGAGCCCAAATAATGCATACCAAGCATCAAATTCTTTCAAACTTGTGGTGATAGTAAAAAAATGGCTAAATGTCTTTGAATAACAAATAAATCTGATTAAACCACTCTCTGCTTATAGCTTTCCTGTGAGCAAGAAAAGAACATAAATCGTTAGATACATGATTTATAGAATATGATTTGCTTTTCTCAGTTAACTCTGTGCGTTCTTGGGTCTTTGATATTCTGATAGCAATGTCCTTTGCAAATAATGCAAAATGATGTATATTTTAGCAGCTACTGGCTAGATTCTCAAGAGGAAACATTCTCTAATAGCACAGTGCTCCTGAGGGACTTTTACAAGCAATAAAATCCAAAGTATACAAGCCAGATTTTTTTGTCAAATCTTGCTTATACAAACATGAATTTCAGCTTCAGATATCTCTTTTCTTCTCACTGCAAGACAAGCCCAGATAACGTGCAACCAGATTCCTGCATCCTGCAGACATTTAAAGAGTCAGCTACCTATGTGGAAGGGAAATATTTGGAGTCTGAAATATGGCACCAACACCACCCCCTGATCTCTTCAGCGGGGCAGGAGTGAGGAAGGGCCCCCACACAGCAACCTCCTTTTCCACTGAACTCCTTTCCTGCCTCTGCTTTCTGTGATCAGAGGGGAAGAAGGCAGATAACAGTCCTATATGTGCTGAAACAAAGGACAGGTGAAGAAACCTTTGATTTTTCCCCCTTACACGTGAGGATAATAATGATAAAAAAAATCATAGATGGCATTTAATGGGGTAAACTGAAATTTGGGATAAAGTATAATGCAGATGTCCTATCCCCTTTTCTCTGCCTCTTTTTTAACTGCACCCTACTGGTGAGAGTAAACATTTGCTGTTGAAAGCAGGGAATAATGATTGCTGATATTTTTTTTATCTATGAAAATCCCAAGCTCATTTGTATTACATTTCAAATAAATAATAAAAATTTCAGTTTTTCATACAATATTGAAATAATACTGTCAATAATGAGAGCTGCAAGACTTTTTTTTATCTTGGAAAAACTTTGAGGTAGATTCTTTTTTTCTTTACAGACTTCAGTGCTGTTTAGATGTGTATTAACAATGAAAGGATTCACTGAAAGTGCTTAGCAGATGTGCTTGGAGAAAACCCAACTCCTGAGACTGTGCATTACTGTCAGCATCTCCATCAACAGGAAATGTAACAGTGTTTGCAAAGCTGATATTTAATTCACTGGCTAATGACATTCAAAACCACAGAGAGTGCAATATTTCTATTCTTGAAATTAAATTTGTTTAGTTTTTTGAGTCCATACGAGTCTCAATTTTGAAAACCCAACTGCAACTACACACAGTGCAGGAGATCCACTGAATTCAGTTTGGGTTTTATGTTATCTCCTTACGAATAAATGAAAACATTACAGCAGAAGTTGCTCTTTATCCTTCATGCAAGCACAACAGTTACGATGATTACACTTAGCAGAGGGTGGATTTTGTGAGTCTGGTAGTATTTCCATTTGCTGGTTCACTTCTACATTTTTGTGACAAAATGGCAGGCTTTGCTAAGCTGACAGACTAATTTAGCTTTGGGAGGTCATCCAGTTAAATCTAAGAGCAGAATTTATGCATTTGGATTAAATAAATTTTTTATGATTTTTTTGGAAAGATTCTGTCTATGTTGGCCTTTGATAATTGGGCCAAATTTTCGACTGATGTAATTTAACTGAGTCCTTAGGCATGATGTTCCAGCAGAGAATTTGATCATAGCATTTATGTTTTTATAGCTATAATGTGATGCATTTTATATGCAGAGCTGCATCTACAGATAATGTACATTACATATATATAAAAATAATTATGAAGATAAATATACATACATGTATACATGCATACTAATAGTGCAATACATGTGCAACCAAGCACACACACTTTGATTTCGGTTTGTGTTAGCTGCCACTTGCTATTAGTTAACACCCTAAACTGAGAATGGTGAATGTGTTTACATTTTATTTGTCACCAGGGAATAATTAGGAAATGTTTATTACATGGAAATTATTCTACATAAATATATGTTGTATTTACAGGACAGAGCAGAAACCCACAGAGGGGGGGTTGTGACATGAGAATTCTTCAATGACATTCAAAAAAGTAGAAATATTCCTGGTGGCTTTTAGGGCACTTTATTCAATTGGGTGCAGACGAGCTAAGTTTATCTGTATGATAGTTGGTTTGCAAGTTTTGGGGTAAATGGTGCAAGAACAGCAGAGTGGATGTATTTTATTTGCACAGTGAAATTCTACTGGCAAAAAAAGCTGCAAAGACAGTTTATATTTTTGTCACACCGTAATAAGCAACTAACGACCCACAGAGAATTTGGGAAAATGTCCTATTTACATTCCCTCCTATTTATATGGTCTGCTTTTGCATACAAAGGAGGTCTTTGTTTCCGCAGGGCTTGTCAGCACCTGCTGGCTGCTTCCCTCCGGTCACCGTAATCCTCTGTGGCATTGAACTTCCACACGCAAAGACTTTTGCCATGTATATCCATCACGTACCTGGCGATTTTGTCTGTGCAGGACATGGTGATGAGCTGCTCTCCCAGCAAGACGCCGTCCCACGTCTGCGCTGAGTTGTGACACCGGACAGGAATGGTCCCTTCTCCAGACTCAATCTTTGTCCGGAGATGCCCACGGTATTTCCTCACTATGTGCTTGCTGCTGTTCACTGGGCAAAACAAACACAAGAACGACAATAATTGAATATTTTCTGAGAGGCTGTGTTGATGCCATAGCTTGCATTTGCAGAACCACCTGTGGAGGTCATTTAAATTGGATGCAGAATTAGATGAGGTAACAGCCCAAGAAAGCAGTGCAGTGCAGAAAAGAAGGTGCTCCTAGGATGGTTGTCCTTTCACATCAATCAAAACTTACAGAAAGCACAGACTGAGCTCATGTTCCTCTTCTATTTCCCTTACATGTTTAAAAAGAAGAGAGGTGCTCTGTTTTTTTAAGAATCAGTACAATTTCTCCTTTTAGGATTGAATTGTGACAGATGAATATTTGAAAAAGCTTGCTTCAGTGAGTGTCATCAAAGACTCAACTGCATGATGCAAACCAATCCAATACTCGACTGCGATATTCAGTGACACTTCCTAAATAATTTCAGAATTGAGGTTTTAATTTGTTATCACAAAATTTCACTGAAAATTCTGAAAAGCTAAAGGTTTATACTCCGGATCAAAGGCAAATCAAAACTTGCTAGTTGTTCACTGCTGGCTGAAATTCCTTCTACAGTCTCCCTGAAGTGAACTACTACTCTCCTGCCTTGTGTCATACCAGGATCTTTTATCACTTCTGTGATATTATATATTTGAGTGCAAGGCAGCTGCTGCTGGGGTGGCACACGGCAAGCAGCTAAAGCATTTGTCCTGTGCCATGATGAACTGAGTCCTGCAGATATGCAGTAAATACAGAAGATAATGACATTTCAAAAGCACTTCACCTTCATTTTTATGAAAAGAGAAAAACTGCAGTTCATTATCAAAATCACTCTTATGCTCTTTGCACTGTTACTTTATCCCTGGGTATTCTGGTTGTAAAAGAACAGGAAGGAGCAGCAAGGAAATCCTCTTTCAGACTTCACTGCCTCACCCTGAGGAAACCCAGAGGGTTTCACTGGAGGTCACCTTCTTCTTGAAGCAGACCTTCCACAGTTTCCCTGTAGCCCAAAGGGAAATTACGAAAGACAGTACATGATGGCCTCTGCATTCAAGGAAAAGGAGAGCTGCATTTGCAGACATGAGGCTTTTGCCCATATTTCCAACTTTCCTGTGTATTTTTCCATGCCAGCTCCTCATCTGGACCAGAAGGCTTCTACTTGTGAAGGTGATGCTCCTCAGTCCTCAGGGGGCTGCGGAGCTGCCTGTGCTTCTGCCACTGAGTAACATGAGTGTGTCAGAGGTTGTGGGGCTGATGGCACCTCTGGCTGCGAGCAGCTGGCTCTGTGCATGATCCCCAGTGCTGCTGGAAGCAATGGATTGACTGGCTGCTGCCAATGGGTGGTTTGGAAAAAGGGAGCGGAATAACAAATGGCTTCAGCCTATTGGGATCAGCAGAGGCAGCAAACACATGTAGAACAGCAAAGTCAGCTGTGGCCTGCCAGCACATGGGTGGCTGGGCCCCCAGCAATCACTGCCTCTTCTCTCCATTCCCGCTTTTTTAGAATTTAAGATGGGTGTGTGTGTGCCAGCAGCAGGCTGGACCATATATCAAATGGATTGCTTGGCCATGACCAGAACTGGTTCCCACCCAAACTCAGTTGCCATTATATCCAAAATACTGTTTGCAAATACTGTTACAGTACTGCTGCTGCAGGATCTGAGTTTGGTGAGGAGTGGTTGTTGCACTGCCATCCCCACCAGCAGTCACATCCCAGGGGGTGTGGGGGGACCTCGTGCCCAGTTGTCGGCCTCTCACAAATTGAGACACTGCAGTAACCATCAGACTTGGACTATTGTGGCTGTTCAAACTTGAGTTGTGGGAGAAACTGGGAACAGCCAATGGAGAAATAAAAAAATTCAATAAGCAAAAATTCTAGAGTCTCAGAAATGTCTCAGATTCCTCTGCTCTCAAATTTACTGATTGTGCCAACACTGTCAGGAAACCATTTCCATGACTGTGTGTGCTGATCCCTTGTACATCCCTCTTGTCTGCGATGCTAAGTGCAGTATCACTCAGAGGATGCTCTTTGGACAGTATTAGCTATCTGGGAACTGGTCCATATTTTTCTTGGGACTCTGCGAGGAAACATTTTTTAAAACCATGAAACAGTGGTGAGCAGCATTTTTTATTATCAAACCAGAGAGTCATGGGAAAGGTACCATGAAATTTCGACAACAAAAGTAGAGAGTGATCACTTCTGCTTAGCAAACACATCCAGCTGAACAACAGTGGGAAATGTCTACCAAAACCACTTGCCTTTGTCTGCACATACTGGGAACTGATGGCACGGCAGAGCGAGATCTCTGCCAGGGAAGCAGTGAAGGGTGACTCAAGAGGCTATTGCTGTTTCGGCTGGTGGAAAGTTTGACTTCAAGCAAATCAGTTCTCTTTTCCTAAGCTTTCCCACAGGTATAATGAAGATAATGATGCTTCCTTCTTATGCAAATTAATTTAAAGGTACTGCTCAACAACTATTTATGAAAAACAGATGCTATCCTTCCAGGAAAGATCTACCACAGGAGTCCACCTGCTGGAAATCCCTCAGGATAAAATGATTTTTTACTGTTTCCTTCTTCAACTTTTAAGAAAAATATTTTCTCTTGTTACATTTTTCCCATTTCCCATCTCTCTAGATTCTCCTCTCTTTCTCAGCTCCTGCTTTGAGCCTCCCCTCTAAGTGCCTTGATCTCCTAGATTACTCTCTTTTTCAGGCAATTCAGCGTGCTGATACACCCACATTTCCCACACATGCAAAGAGACATGTAACTGCTAGGGAATTTTAGTGACTGCAATGTAAGATGAGCAGCCCATCATTTACGTGGCTTTGATTTCACTACATAAATGTTACCTCAGTGAGGGGCAAAGCATCCCACAATATGCTGGCAGAGATAAGGAACGAATTCAGGGGAAAAAACAGCAGCAGGATTGCAAACAGCTGTTGAGCAGCTGGGGAATTTAAAGCACAGACCAACAATTTTTGGGGAGAGGGATCCGAATGACTTCCGTGAGTTTGGGGGGGTCTGTTTATTTAATTTGTCATTTGTCTATCTGATCTTCTCAGGACTGAAGGAAGCACAAAGGCCAGAGTAATCCACATCTGGTTGTTCTCACAGCATCTCAACCCTGGACTGCAAGTACCAGAAACTGAACAATAAAGTTTCTAAAAGCACTTGGGAAGTATGTGCAAGTGCACTGATAGTTTCAGTCCCCGAATGCTCATACTGACTCAGCCATGTGTCCAGCTCTGCTCCCTGTCCCTGCGCCCTGCCCATGGGGCAGCTGAGAAGCTGGCGTTGGCTGATAGGATTCAGGCATCTGTGGCCAGTGTACACTCACCCCAGGACACACTCCTACAGCTCTGATAAGGGGTTTTAGCTGCTCAACTGCTATTAAATTCAATGAATAGGGTGTGACTCAAACTTTGTGCCGTGCTGCCTGTCTCAGGCTGCTCACATTGTAGGGGTAGTTGGACACATGCTCCAAAAGATCATCTGTGGCATTTATATAAAATACTAATAACCCAAAGCTCTGAATGCTTTCAGATTGCCAATGATTAAATAAATCCAAATCTGCAATTGGAACACACTGAGTTCTTTTTTAGCATTTCATTAAGTAGCACAGGAAGATATAAAAAAAGGAGAAGATGAGGCTCTGTGAGTTTTGCACTGAAGCTGCAGACAGACTCCAGCACATAAGCTGCTTGTCAGCAGTAAAAAACGTGGTCCACTTGCTGGCATAGCCTGCTACAGATCATTTTAATGCAGTCTCAGAAATATACTTATTTATTCATCTTAAAGTCACAAACTACAGCCTACTGCTGTTCTGCTGTTCAGTATGATCAAAACATCAGTGACTATAAGCATTTCTGATCTTTGCTGTGCTGCTTCTCCAACTGCTTAATCTCAACTAATTGCAGGGGAGAAGCTGTCTGTGGATGCCACTTCAACCAGAACAAAATGTCAATTCAAACCGGAATTGGAAAGGACAAATTTAAAAATCATTTGGAGTGGATTTATGATGTGTGCTACACTCAGATGTGGAAATTACTCCTGAGAGTTCCTAAGATAAAAAGGTGCTGGATTAATTACTGGATTAGAAATGTACACAGACAGGTGCCTTGTATTAAAAATCAGTGAAACCTGCTGATTTCAAGCCTCACCCCTTATTTTCCTATTTTCTCCAGGACCAGTTCTAGCGCAGATGGTAATGAAAAAAGCCACTCTATATTTATTATTTAGTTAAAGAGTGAAGAGGAAATGGACAGTGATTAAACAGAATCACACAAGTAAGGCTCTGTCTGAAATTTTGCATGACTGCCTCGGAGGTTCATTTTCTGTTTCCCTGCTTCAGTGGAGGCTGTTCTCTCTTCAGGAAAGAAGAAATAAAACAGCCTATCTTGCGTTTTTTTCAGTGCTGGACCCTCCCCTCCTCAGCATGGTTTATAAAGCTTCCTTAGAGCAGTGTGAGACAAAGGGGTGGAAAGAGCAGTGTTAACATCTGACTGCCTTTGTATTTTGATGGTTATCAGAGATGCACTTTCATCAATCAGATGCTGAATAAATGTACAATATTACTATTTCAGGAAGTGTTGAAGTGAGAGTCACAGCACAGTGAATGCTCTGGATGTGTCTCCTCTGCTGGGCAGGGTGGCTGCTCAGATAAATCCCTGCTGCACTGTGGTGACCAGCACAGAGCCAGGCTGAAATGCCATGGGTCAGCTTTGGAAAGCAAGAAACTTTAGGAGTATTCTGAAAGAAGTCTGGATTTATGAAAAGTAGGGTCTACAGAGATGCTCCTGCAGTGACTTCAGGGATGTGTCCTTCCCAGGAGGGAGCACAAGCCCCTGTCTTTTACAGGTTAAACAGGATAAAAGCATGTTGAGATGAATCCCCAGAAGTCAAGATTTGACTTTTAAATATAGGCCATGAGGGCTATTGCATCTGAAGGCAGTCCTAGGAGAGATTTTCTTGCTCCCAGAGCCATGTGGCACCTACCACGTTGTAGCAGAGTTCAGTTCAGATCTATGGTTTGGACAGTATCATTAAGCCCTATATACAAATATGGATGCTGAATATGTCCCTTATCTGACAATGTTACAAAACCTGGGACACCTGTAATTTTTGGAACTGAATTTAACATTGGAGATTGAACTACTTTACCTTTTCCCTCCTCCCCGCATCTTTCTTGGCTGAAATACTGTCTTTGGACAGCAGTCCCTAACCTGACAAAATCTATGACCTGGTAAATGATGTTACCTTTGGCATATTATTCTCTCTTCTTTTCATTAATCTTCGAATAGCAATTTTCACTCTTTTTACTTCTTCCATAATTTTTCATCTGCCAATAGTTTCTAGTGATGTACTGACAAGGTGTGAAAGCAAAGTCAATTTGCCCATCCATAGGTTATCAATATGTGGCATTTAATCCAGAAGAAGCAGTGAAGAGAAAATTTTGAAGTTTGAATCCACAAGAACACAAAAGGAAGTGACTGCATTATTTTTCCTTATCTGCTTTAAGTATCTATTAATTAAATTATTATTTTTGGATTGAATTGGGGTGTCAGAGACAGTAACTGTAGGAAGGGTGTAAGAATGCAGCATATTAATGTTTATCAGTGAGTGTTTTAATGAAAACTTTTCATTTTGGTCCATCAAAATGCCTCCATATATGATTACCGAGGGGAAAAATTTCATCTGTTCAGATAACATAGCACTTTTACAGTGAGTTTTTATTATTTTTGTAGGTTAATATGAAATGTATTGAAAGCTCATCTTAGGGAGAGGTGCCAAAATAGCTTCATTGAACCTATGCTAGAGCAGAGAATGGCACTCTAACACATGAAACCCATTTTACCATCAGACTAACTTCTAAGTAAGCCTGGAATCTCAGCAGGCTTTAGTACCCTGAGAGGAAAAAAAAAATCTGAGAGAAACAGCTCAAAGCCTACAAACAGGTTTTCTCTAATGTCTGTCTTCGAGGAACGCCTGGGATCAAAATGTGAGCAACTAGTTTAAATTCACTTTAAAACAATTTGTTGGCAGCAAAGTCATGCACAGCTTCCTCTGAGAGTTATAAACGACTGTTCCAGGCAAGGAGGAATGAGCAGTACTGGGTCAGGTGTCAGGGAGATCCTTTGTGCCACCTACAAACCCAGGCTGTGGACTCCAGCCTGCTCTGCAGTAGAACAGCATTAGTATGTTGAAGCCAAAAGTACAAGATTTATCTGTGGGATTAAGATTCTGTGCATGTGGCAATCAAGGAAAGTACAACTCAAACACTTCAAGATTATTATTCTTAATTACTAATTGCTCCTCTCGTCGAAAATCAGACATGTCCCGCCGTGGCTTTCAAAGTGCAGCTGCTCCCACAGAGCAATGTCTAGAGATCTGGTGAAGGGCTGCACTGGTGCTGTGAACTCTGTGAGGAGAAGACTTCTGCCTCTGAGGCCTCCATCAGGCTTGTCACCAGGCAGAGAGGACACTAGCTGGTCTCCAGCAATGCACAGCTCATCTTTGACAGTGTGCAGAGATGCTGCTGGTTCCCAGGTCAGCAGCTGACCACAGCCAGTGGCTGGAGGCTGCATGTGGAGAGTGAGATACTGCACCCATCAGAGACCAGGGTGGACTAGCTATTCACCCATGTCCTAAGCCACGCATCATTGTATCTTTAATTTTTTTTGTTAATGAAAAATGTTTTCTCTTAAAGCTAGGCTTTATCTGTTAAATATACTTTGTGTGAAAAATACATCAACATCACTAGAATCACCTATTTGGTGACAATTCTCTCCCCTGCTGTGTTTTAATCAAAAAGTTTACACAAACATAAAGAGAATGTGTTATTTGTCATAACACTCTTTCTTTTATCAACAAAACAAACTGTTATTCATGTGAGTTTGGGATTTTGTTGCTGTTGGGAAATTGAAATCTTCAAGGATGATTTAAGGAAAATGTTGTGAAAGAAGTCAGCAAAATATGAAAACAGAAAATGAACCCCATGAGACAGAAACAAGAGCAATCTGTCAATAATGTCGACAGATTTTCAGCCATGCTGTGGTTGGTATGAGTTTAGAGAGGCTGTGGTTCCTGATGCATCACCAGATATATTCTAATTCAGCTTCTGGAGCTCTGAGTCCTATGGTCTCTGGCTGAAGAAATTAAATCTCGATCATCAGGAAATGGTTCCTGTTGGCCTTAAAAATCAGTGGATTTTAGCTCCTAAATTATTCTGACTAATTTTATAACCGTGCATAGAATCTACAATGTCTTCCATTTTAATATTCTACTCTCAGCATTAATTACCCTTTCTCAGAGCTGTGATTGCTGGATACCTTTTATTCCCATTTTACAGGTATAGAAATAGAAATTACCAGAGTGAGGTGAGTTGCCCAAGACTGGCTAGAGAAGGCAGCTTGCAGGACCATGGTTACAATTAAATTGTTTGTTACTCATATAGATGTCTTCAGATTTCTCTCCTACGACTCTAAGAAACTCCCCAGAAGTCTAGGGACTTCCAGAACTCCCACAAAGATCTTAACTGGACCTGGAGCTGCCTAATAAGCTTTCTAAAACTCAGCTTATGAGTTTTACCTGTGATTCCCACTCAGTGGAAGGGTAAATTAGACTAAGTTAGATCTGAGTGGGTGTAGTTTTCACCCGCAGAGATTTTTGCCAACTGTGGTTTGATATTTTCCACCAAAAAAACCTGTGCCTTATTTAGGTGCATATCTGCAGTAGGCTATGGGATGTCGGGGTGGAATGGGGGAATGTCCAGGAGCATGTGTTCTCTTTGTCCCTGCTGCAGAGGGCTTTGGAGACATCCCTATTCCTTGGGCTGGACAAATCTGGGGACAGGGAGCTTTTCTTGGTGAAATTTTCTACTGCTATTCTGAAAACGTCTCAGGCATGGTCTTTTGCTGATTAATGTAGCCTTTTTATCACATCTGAACATTGCATCCAAATGCGGTGTTTTACAAAGCAGCAAAACCCATAACAAAGCAGAATCAATAAATACAGTGCAATGCCCTTCAGCGATTCAAGCATTCTGTTAAAATTAGAATCTGATTACAGCTGTGGAAGCCTGTTTTCCTGAATCCTAGCAAACACATTTTGCTGTACAGGAAAGCTTTTCAAAGCTGTGGCCAATGCTGGCTCTGAGCAATCCATAGTTTTCAGCATATTCTTTCTCTTCTCCTGGATAGACACACACTGCACTGACATATACTTCTAAAAATCTTATTTTCTACTTTAAACGCCCCCTGAAACAACAAAACTCAAATAAGCAAAAGCAGCCAAGAATGTCACAAGGAGAAGGAATTGGGACATTTTCAGTGCATTGTCAAAGGCAAAGAGTTTTCTCATGATGTGTCAGTTCTGACAAAGTTTTAAAACAGAGAGTTAAGAAAGGGAGCTGTCTAGCTCAGCTGATAGGGAATTCACTGATCCACAACTTCAGAGACACAGATTCAAGTTTTTATTTGATTCTAAGTGGGCTTGAATGAAAAAGCTTACCCTGAACTAGGCATGGAAGGAAATGAAATAGGGTTTTTCTACCCCTTGTCACTGATGACCAGGAGATATGAGAAATATAAGATGCAATCCCACTTTCACACAATTATTTTCTTTTAAATTTTGCCTGACAGGTTTTGATTTCTTTCCAGCCAGTCAGTACTTTGAGACCTAAAACTGTCCATGAAGGGAAGTTGTTATTCACCAGTCAGCTTTAGCAAAACTCTACTAAGAGCCTAACCACCCAGCCTGGAGGCGATAAATAATGGAATATAAAGCAACAGCAAACTTTTACAGGTTGATTAATTGCACTGAAAGCTTCAGGACTGCAGTGTAGCGAAATGAGAGCCTCTTTCCAAGGCACATTCTGGGCTCTAGCATGATAATGCCAACAATAAAACCATGAGTGCTTTCACAGCTCTCCTAAGCCTGGACACCTCTGGTTTCTCTGGCACATTTAGAGGCTAAAACTGACCTTTGGGATTGGCAAAAGGTTTAGCATGACAGGCCCTGTAGGGCATCAGACCTCTCCTCTGGGTTACCAAAAGCGATGGGATTTCCAGAACATGTGGACCACATATTTGCAGACCCCCTGTCACTGCTGCTCTGTCTGAGCAATGGGTTCATCTGAGCACCGAGATGCTGCTGCTTCTGCAGCTTTTCCCTCAGGTGGCATCAGAAGGGCTCAGGGTTCATAGCAAAGGGCTTGGGCCAGTCACCATCTCCGTTCTAGTACCCCTGACGGGAGCCTTTCCCCCCTTTTCCATTCTCTCCCTTCCCTGCAGCCGTGGATGAGCAGAGAGTGAGTAGGAGAGGCTGGGGGAGGAAAAGCTTCTTGCAGCTCTGGAGACGGCTCCAACCAGTGCCTGCAGGTCCTGTGTGGGTGTTGTGCACTGGAAGAAGCAGAGGGGCTTCACTCATCTTGAAGAGTCCCCCCACCCCTCACAGGCTTTATGTCGCTGTCTCTCGCCCACTCCCCATCAAAGCTGAACATCACAGACCCACTCTCCCCTCAAACTTTCCCATACTCACTGTGGCCCTCCTGTCCCAGGGTCCCACTGATTCCTCGCAGCCACACTTTCTTCTCCTGAAACCCCTTTGCCCACCTTCCCCAGAAGAAGAAAGATCCCCCACAGTGCCAGCATGGATTTATTTTAGATGCTGGGAAGAAATCTGAACTGTCTACATGCAGCACCACCTCCACACCTGGAAAGCCCTAAGCTAAATCAGACCACTGCTCAGACCTGCAGTGCTTGTGGGGACAGAGGACCACCACACCTGGGCTGGGCTCTGCTGTCATCTTTGCCCATCCTGGCCAGGAGCACACTTCACCTCTGCTCCAGCCATGGAGAGAATGAAGCAGAGGGAACTGTCCTGTGACCATGCTTTCCAACTTGAGCGAAAGCAGTCACACTGAAACAACATTTCAGCAGCCTGGGAAGATTGAGTTAGAAAACAGGGCAATTACATATAAACCTAATGCCTTCTAAGAGTCCTGAGCAGGGACACAAGCTCCTTGACAGACCAGCCTCTAGTTAGCTGTAGAAAGTTGCTGCATTTCCTCTGTGTTTACTTTGGTAAATTGAGGCTGGGTCAGTGGCACAAGCAGAAGGGGCCACTGCTTCCACAGAACTTGACCTCAGAGGAGGATGACAAAGGGTGCTGTGTTCATATCTGAACCCAAACCTTTTGGATAAGACCCTGTCCAATCTTAATGAAGTGAAAGGACAATTTCCTTCCACCTTCTTTAATACTAATTCCCTAGCCCATGAAGTAATGCAAGAGCCTCTTGCTGTATCTGCAATTTCTGCAGCATCCTTTATATGACAAAGCAATCTGGGCTGACCACAATAATTCATCCACAGCTAGGATTATTCCTCCTGAGGCAGTATTCAGCACTACAGACTACAGTGGTGTATGCATTTGTTAGTTTCATGTTACTTCTGGGCATGGTTCTCTATGATAATTTTGTTCTGAGATCCCCCAAATTATTGTTCTGCTCGGTCATATGAAAAATAGGAAAACAATACACCTTCAGCCCAGTTCCACAGATGGGCCATTCATCAGCATAACATCAACTTTACAGCCTAGGAGGAAGCTGCTCCATGCACCAAATAGCTACGAATTTCCAAGATGGTTTTCCAAGCTGCATCAGGCCAGCAGCCGTGATGGAGGGATGTGATACCTGAGAGCACTTGTGCAATGGGAACAAAAAATAGTGTCCAAGTCCAAGGGATGACCTGTGGTTATCCTCAATTTTTGTAATGGGAAAGTATACCACTTTTTTAGAACCTGAATTTTCTTGTAGCTCCAGATATCTAATTTCTTTTCAGATCCCTGAGTTACTTAGATGGTTCTTCTTGAAATGCCTTCCACTTTTATCACCTACTCACAAGAACGGAATTTGTCCATTTAAACAAAACATGGGATTGGCAAAAGGAAGGCAGAGATTTCTTCCCCTTGCACATCCAGAAATGTTCACCAAGTAGTTTGGTTTGGGGATTGATTCTAGCCCAGTTACTGCCATAAGCATCCTCATTGTGTTTCCATCGTGATAGCTCCCTGCTGGACACTGAATGCTGAGCTCTGGGGCTGAGACTCTCACGACAATTTTAGGAGATCATTTGGGTCCATGTCTTGGAGATGGACAGACTCCTTAGAGGGTGTCTCTGTGAATCTGGCCTTCTCCAGTCTGCTCAGGATATGACTTACAGGGACCTGGTTTGGGGATAATGCAACCTGGGTCAGTGCCATCTGAACACGGAGTGCTGAGTTACTGGTGTGAGCAGGGCACCCCTTCACAGCAGCCCTGGACTTGGGGGTTAACAGAGCATTTTTTTCTGAGAATGAAATGTAAAATCCAGCTGCCAGAATCACAAGCAGGGAAAGCACAGGTCTGCATAGTGAAAGCACACCTGAAGGAGAGAGCACAAATGTGTCTCTCTGGGTACTCTTCAGTTCCCCAACCCCCTGAAAACTGCAGTGCACATCTCCTGATCACATCACCTACCAAGGCAATGATCTGGCTCACGTGGTTGCAAGCGGGTCCTGCTTCGATGAGAGCTCTGTCAAACGTGTGTGCATGAGAGCTTCAGCACAGCTGTAGGTTAATAGACAAGCAGGAGAAAAACCCCATGTGGAGCAGATGCAATGATGTGTTTCAGACGTAAAGGAAGTGTGGGATAAAACAGGAGCTGGGCTATCAAGGAGTCAATGGCACAAGGCAATACAGCATGTTAGCAAGAGATAAAAAAGCAGCCCAGGGGAGGAGAACTGAGGCAAGCCCTGGGGCAGATTCTGTTTGTCTCTTTGGCAATCCATGTAGTAAAAAAGAGAGAGCACATCTCTAGAAAAAAGATGGACAATGAGGTAAAATACGGCCAGGGAAGGAGGAGTGGGGAAGTAGAGGATTTTTTTAGCTCAAATTTTCAAGCAATTCATTTTGCTTTTCAAGAGCCTTTAAAAAAAAACGCCAATGAGTCAAGAAGCACTAAATTAGCTAGGATGGTGCTCTAGCAAATTGAGGGCTTGATTATTCTGTGGTTTGCCCTAGATTTTGGAGAAAGTGCAAAATATGCAACAAATACTACAGCGTGAGCTGCCCCCAGGGCTCCACCTCATCAGCTGGAGCATGTGTGCCATAACGGGAACCAGCAGCCCCCTTAGGCCCTTCAGGAAACCCATGTTAATTGATGCTGTGATACTGCCCTCAGCAGCTCAGAAATCCAGGCACACCTTGCTCAGAGGTACACAAAGCGAGAAGGCACCATAAAGGGAGATGTCACAGGCTCCCTGACCTGCAGCACTGAACTGAAGCAGGGGAAAAAGCTGAGTCTGTGAAGGAGCAATTAGGGTTGTGAGGACACTGGGAACATGCTGCCTTTTCACCATATAGCTGTGCTACAACCTTGAGGCTGACCTTAGAAAATGATGAAAAGGGTCTTGGGAAGGAGACTGACTGGAGAGAACAACCATAAAAAGCATCTGAAACCCCTCTGGCCAGTCTCATATTCCTGCAACACCACTGACCCTGGCTGGTCTCCCTTCCTGCTTTCAGCTGCTATTGCCCCTCTCCCCTCAGCCTCTTCCCCTACTCTCGCAGATTGTACCTTCTTCCAAGGCTCTGACTTCACTTCCTGTAAGCTCTTCCAACCTCCTGACCTACCAAAAAAGAGTTGGAAAACCCCTCCATGCTCAAAGCAGCCCGGTCCAACTGGGTTTTGTCTCTTTTTTAGAGCTGCCTAAGGACGTATCAACAAACAAGTCAGCTTACCTCTGATTCAAGAAGGGCATCTCTGCAAATTAAAGTGAGATTTTATCTCTTTGTCCCTAATCTCTTACTTTCCTGCATGAAGCCGGCATGGATGTGGGCTCCCTGGACCTCTCCTCTGCATTGCAGCTGTCAGACTTTTACACATGTCACAGACTTGGTACTCTGCTCTATCCGGTAAGAAGTAAACTGGGTTTCAAAAGCATGCTAGCTTACCTCCTCCCTTACCAGAACAAAGCTCTTAAGAAGGAAATGTGAGGCCTCCCTTAGGGTGCTGGAAAGACACGGTGGATAATAGGAAATTTTTGGAAGGAGATTTGAGAAGTGGATTTTACTCACTCCCTATATTGATAAAGGCTTATCATATTCCTTCTCAAAACCAGTAACCACATGGTGAGGCACCGTTTGTAAATGTTAATGCATCTTTAGAGAATAATCACTAATGTTTGATGGCTTGTGCTAGCTCTAGGAGAGGTTTCTTTGTTGTTTAAGAAATGAAACAGCATTCATCTGGAGTTTCTTGTCATTACTGGATGAAAGAAAGGTTATTTCTTTAGGGAAAAAAAAGAGGAAAGAGAAGATCTGAATGATAAACATTATAAAATACTTATCTTCCCAGATGTCTCTGAGATAATATGAGCTAAAAGGAAATGCTTACCTCACTGAAGGACAGCTTTTGGCAACATGGCTTTCTACACAGTGCTAAATTATTTTAAGAGCACAGGACAAAGGTAGAGGGATCTGTTTAAAAGAGTGAATTACGAGCCAAGTGTAGCATCTCTTCAGGTCCTGCTACTGAATCACTGTGTAACCTTGGCTAAGCCACACAAACCTTTCTGCCTCAGCTTCAATTGGGACAATAATTGGTGTAACAGCCAACAGGAAAATTATTTTCATGATTATCTACAAATTTACTGTTTACTCCCTGTGTCAGGTATTGCGTGATTATGTATTTTTAAGCAGACCTGCTTGTATATCTTGTTAGCTAAAGAAGCATTAGCTCATTAGCTGGGAGATTTATCTGGTCTTTGAAGAAATCCATGAGCCAAGCAGGGTTCACCTCCAGGGCTGGGTTCAGCTGCATATAAACAGGCAGCACTGGCTGTCAGCTGCCCAAAGCACCGACTTCCTCATGCAAAGAAGAGCAGAACCCAGCCTGGACAGCCTGCGGTTGCTCTTGTGAATGGGCCACATTTTAAAAATAATTACAGATTTTGGTGCTTCCAATTGTGATGTCAGCTAAGGGGTGCCCCAGGAAGCTTGCCTTCTAGAAAACATGAGTGCCTTTAACCAAACATAAAGCCTTTTTGGATACCTCTTGACACACCTAAAAAGTGGAAGGCCAAAGATCACTATTGTTTTTTGATATTCATAAGCAGTGCCTTTTTTATCTTTAATTTTGATTTAGGATGATGCTATATCTTTTCATTTTGTTAACTCGTCAGGAATTTGTCCATTTGATTTTGCATTTGAAGCATTTACTTGCTTTTGTTCATTTCATAAACCCTGCTGACAGAATGTAGAAATCATGTCAGGCAAGGACCGCATTTCCTTCCTGAATAGGTACATTCTGCTTTCTCGCCCCAGCAAGCTGCTCTTTCACATATGAAAAAAAATTCTATTCTGGGCAGAATAATACCTAACCGTTAATAAACAACTTAATACAAATAAGAAATCACAAAGGAGTGAAACTACCGTCTGATGGATTTGCCTGTGAGGAAGTGAGGTCGTTGTGTGACCTTGTGTGATTAATTTTACACTCCCGTGTCTATGCTTCCTTCTCCATCCATTCTTTTGTCTTGTCTGCTTCATATTCAAGGTAGTCGGGGCAAGGACTATTTCTCATTATGTGTACGTTTGGCAGCGAGCACTATGGGCTTTGCAGCACTGTAAAATGCATGTGTGAGGAGCAGTACCTGGGGCAGAGATAAGAGAGTACCTTGTGCCTTGTGTATTGGGTCATGGGGTGACATGCATGTGATAACAAGCCACAGATCTCTGGAGTCCCCTGTCCCTTGCTGGGGGCATTCCACGTGGCTAGGCAGGGACAAAGCTGGTGCAGTGGGAGGAACAAGGACGTGCCTCTGCCATGGTGGGGCCAGGATAGGGACATGCATGTTTGGCGAGTGACGAGGTGAGAGTGCTGGGTCATGTGGGGCTGACGGGATTTGTCCTCATGGACAACAAGCTCTGTAGGTCTGTGGGTGGCACACACTAGCTCAAGACCCGATTTGTTTATCTCACTTGCAGGATCACCTCTAGGGAAGAAATTCCTGGAAAATCACGTGTTTGCTTGAATGCCATAGGTATGGTTCTAGGGACTCTAGGGCTGATCTGGTGGACTCCAACTAATCCATCTGCCATGCAGTGACCATGCAGTATATTTGACATGGGCAGGATGGCTTGGGAAGGATCCTTTCCATAAGGGTCTTGCCATTATTTGCTGCAAGTGCAGGTGATATTTGGAGAGCGTGACGAACAATCAACACCACAGATGTGCTATATCATGTCATATCATATCGTATCAATCATATCATATCATATCATATCATATCATATCTTATCATCATATCATATCATATCATATATCATATCATATCATATCATACCATGATACCATGTCAGTGCTCTTCTTCAGATTCTAGCTATTGCAGCCTGGTTTAGTGTAAATGCAACCCTTTAACGCAGGGTTCCCTGTGTGAACCCTGGGAAGAGTCTGTGCATCTCCAGTTAGAGCCTTGATCCTCCAGTCCAGCCTGTGGCCATGGCTTCTAGGATCTCTTTGATCGTGGGGATGCTTTCCAAAACGCTTATTTACTTTTAAGGTTGTATGTATCAAGCAGGAAACGCAGGCTTTTAGGGATGTATTCCCTAGTAGAGCCCTGGAGCCCCAGGAGTGCGGAGCTGCCTCGCCAAGCTCTAATTTTCCCTGCACACCTTCCCCCAGCACACGGGACCAAGCACCAGTTGCACAGACACGCACACACACACTCACTCTCACTCTAAAGCCTGTAGTGTTTTTGCTCTCAAGTGAAACACTTCCCGCCAGCAAAGAAAGAGAGCAAGAAGGATCTTAAAAAAACCCAAAAAAAACCCCCAAAAAAGACAAAAGACGCACAAAGGAGAAAAAGGAGAGGGAAGATTTTTTCTTACAGTCAGTTGTGATTTCGTAGGGGGAGTTGAGGCGCGCGTCTCCGCAGGGTGAAGTGCTCACGTACAGATGGAACAGGATGTTCTCCCGCAGCCTGTAGCCTCCTTCTTTTAATCGCACGAAGATTGATCGCTCCCAGTCTTCTCGCCGTTTGCTATGATCACAAAAGAGGTTCCAGGTCATTTGTTACATGCCAAATCAGAAACATTTCTGTGCTTTCTCTCTCTCCTTTTTTCCTTCTGCTTGTTTGTTTGTTTTTATTAGCACCTGGCATCATATATTTTGCCTAGTGACAACAAGAGAAAAACAATAAGCTTCTCCAAGTGAAGAAATGTGTGAAGGAGGTCAAAACTGCTAAAGGGCTTTCGGCTTGCTTATTGAAGATATATTCTAATGATAAAATGTGGATTTTTGAAGGGAAACTCTCCTTCCTCACATGCATGGATGCATAAACACACTGATTTTAAAGCAGTTCTGGTGCATGGAAAAAGGAAAAGTTCTCTTGGGCTTTCATGTGAACACATCGGCTCTGCTGATCACAATGCCTAGGCACGTGTTTGAATCCCATTAACATCAATCACCACAGCTGAGGTGTGTGTTCATATGCTCCACTGAAAAGGGCCTCTACCGAAGCACCCAAATTTTATGACCGCTGCCAGCCCTCCCTGCTCCCCAGGTGTTGCTCTTTTCCTCCATGCAACCAGAGCCACCTACAAGTGCTCCACCTAGGCCAGCAGGGTCCTCTTGGTTACTTGGCATTTTTGGAAATCAGAAGCCATCTTAAGAAGCGTGCACGAAACTTGTGCGGGCTTTTCTCAGCTGAGTTGAAAAAGATACTTATCAAGATGAAGCTTTTATCTTTGCAGTGGTTCAGCAGCTAGATGGGGATGCAGTGCACATATTCCATCAGCAACAGCTGCCCGGGAGGCCAAACCCTCCCAGTGCTGCCGTTAGCAGCAACAGCACAGCATTAAGGCTCTGCTGCTGTGCAGTTCCTCCAATGAGTTACATTTGGGAAGATATGGGTGATTTCTCTGACAGACAGCTGCCTCTAATATGTGTATTTGGGTGATGGTCACGATTATAATTTTGAAGGTGAAAATGTGATTGGTGAAATTATGATGAGACTCCTTTCCCTCTGATGGCCTGGTCCTTCCCACCAAAACTCAAGGGTCTTTTTGTAGGAGGATCTCTGAACAGAATGGCACCTGCAGGTCATGATTTTCCTAGGATGCTGTTAATAAGCCACAATCCCACCTGTTTAATTCACTACAGGACAGCCCATTAACCAAGGCGATTTCTGCCTGTCTCTCTGCCTCCTGATAGTGCAAACAGGGGTGCTTTTTACTCAGCCTTTGAGTGAGTCCTTGGCTTTCATCCAAGCTGCCTCTGCCTGTTTTCTCCCAGTGCAGCCTCTGTGCTATTGAAGCTGTTTGGCTGTCACTCTTCCATGGTTTGGGTGTTTTGTCATTTTTTGATGCCAGGATGCGTTTGCTGTCAGGAAGAATTTACAGGCACATTAGCTCGCCTGTCAGAGACAGGGAGTCACACCGGCTGCCGAGCTGGGGCTGCCACATGCAGCTCCTTCATTTTCTGCTGGCTGTGGTGGAATTTCCCAACTGCACTAATTATATTATCGCCTTGATACAAGCCTCTGAAATAATAAAATCTCTGTAAGTCCTGCTGCTTGGACTTTAGAGCAATTGCAGGTAGTTTTAAATAATTCACTGCAAAATCAGCTGGGAGAATACAGAGCTGTGCAGTCCAAATGCCTACTATTATTACATTAAATCTCATCAGAGTGTGGGGGGGCAGCTTAACAGTACTTGGAGACAGTTGCTATGTAGGGTTGGAGCAGTCATGTTTTGGGCTGGATTTCAGGAGTTCAGCTTCCATCCAGTTTTCAGTGGCCGTTGTTTTTCACTGATTAACCTTGCTCTCTTACCTCTTCCTGAGCACCAACAAGGGTCTGTGGCCAGTGTGGCTGCCAGGCTGGGTGATAGACAGCTGCTCTAAAAATAGTTGGCAGGGCTGGAGGGCAAGGCAACTTTGACTCCTTCCTCCAGGAGGCTGAGGTTCTTTACATCACATAGGGTCTCGACCTGCTGTTGGGATGGTTTTTTAGGAGCTGAACTCAAATATGAAGTTCATTTCTGCGCTGTGGCTAAATAGGCTTAATAACAAAACTGGAAAAGAGTTGCTGGAAAAGAGTTCGGGTTGCAACACCATCTACCATGGCTTAATAAACATTCTTGTGCATGGGCTGTTTGGGGTATTTCAAAGCCCAGGGGGACCCAGGGATCTTGTAAAAATGGTCCAGGTGAAGCATGAGATGCACTTCTGCAACTCCATCACCCTTGTGCCTTGCCTCTGGGACAGGCATTTGGAACTGTGAGGGGGAAGATGACTTTGCAGTAGCAGTCCTTTACAATGTCCTTTGCACAGCCATACATAACCTGCACAAAGCAAGGGAGAGACGAGCCCACAGTGAGCCTACAGATCCCATTCATTCAGGGGGTGGCATTAAAATGTCATTTCTGCATGCTGGCAGTGGCTAAAAGAGCAGAATTCATCCCTAAACATCTGCATGTTACGAATTTCTGTGGGAGTTAGGATTTGAGGCTGATTGAAGAGGAACATTTAAGAACGTGCTCAGTTCTAATCTTGTGCTTAAGTTCATTATTCAGCATAACACATGCCTATGTTTTGAGCTGACTTCAAGAAGATACTTAAGCATATACTTGTGGTTTAATATATATGAAGCATTTTGGTGAAATGAAGTCTGACAAGCAAAGGAGCTGTTTTTAGCATGTAAATGCATGTATAGGAAATTTCTAGTACTACATACTACAAGTGAGCATCCTAGAGAAACTAACAGCAGGCTTAGTAGATGTGTAACAAGCAGCTGGTTTTCCTGGAAAAATAACTTAACTGGACTGGATTAAGACTATTCCTTGCTTTTTATGTATAAAATAAACAGTGGTTTGCACCTGACTTGATGAAAGAGCTTACTTCCTGGTAAAATCATCTCCCTGGCACCTGCAGGGCCACTACAGCAGCAAGCCTACTTTGGTGCTGATTTATTTTGAGGATAGTCTATTAATTTTTTTTCTTAAAAAAAGAAGAGTTGTATTTTCTTTTCTTCCCTATTGGCCAGTTGGTATAAATAATACCACTGAAAATGATGTCAATTTTCCTACCACCATTGCAGGAGAATCAGACTATGGTATTTGTGTGCTTTCTGATGGTGATTCTTAGAAAAAGCTTCTCAAAAGGTCTTTCTTGTCCTTCTTTTGTACATCAGAAAATTTACGTCTTCTCATCTCTTTCGTGAAAGTGTTGAGAACTGGAGGATTATGGTTGTCATAAAAATGAAATCTGGGAGGGCTAAGGGTTTTAATCAGACTGGTTAGAAGCTGACAGGTTTTAGTTGTGCTTTTAGCTTTTATTTAACTCAAGCTCTAGACAATGAATTGTTGAAAGAAAGTTTCCTTTTGAAGTATTTGTCACTCTTGCTTCTTAGAGAGGATAAAGTTCCCATTCTGGAACTCTTCCTCAAGAAAAGTCAGGGAAGTCACACCTCTAACATTCAGCAATAAGAAGAGAAGGGGAAAAAATGTGATTTACATATTACTGCAACATTGGCTTGTGTATGGAATTGTTCTGCAGCTTAAATATGTGACGAAGTTGCTGTATTCTCTCTTCAGAGAAATGGAAAAAAATCTACCCCAGTACATGGCAATTCATCTCACCCCCAATAGATACTTGAACAGGTCTGCTGAGCGCCACCTCAGAGATGCCCATCTCTCTCCACTGGTGATCGAAGGAGCCTTGGGGATCTGCATAACACTTGACTCCCACGAAGTAAACTCAGTTCAGTGAATCCCTGTCTCCTGGCCATTAGTTTTATATCCTGGCCCTTGCTTTTTCCAACCTGCTTGCCCTTGCTCTTAGAAGCCTTCATGCTACACCCAGCCAAGTATGTGTTTTGCTTTCACTGAGATCAGTGGTAGTATTTGTAAATTCTGGAAAAGAGGTTCCTTTTCAAAGACAGCATGATACAAAAGAATATTTCTTTCACTGGAAGTTCTTGAAATTTGAAATCCAGCTGCAGAGACCACTTTCAGCAGGCAGGCTTGGTGGGAGGAAGGCATGTGGAAAATAGGACATACTCTCCACAGAACAAACTTGCCTGTTCCATTCTGAATGATGGAAAATTTAAGCTTTTTGAGTCAAGAACAATGCTTTCATTCTGCTTTTGAGTTAGAGAACCATCTTTTTGGTTTCAGTTCATTTATGACCTTGTACAACAGTTTCTTGGCCTGGGAGAGGACTTTAATTTGGGCTAGGTTAATGCAAATGCATTACAATAGCTTTGTATTTCCCCCAAGCCTGAGGAGATAGTGTGCAGGTAGTCCCAGTAGAGCTGAGTTAACATGTCTGTCTTAAAAATTCTGTCCCTCTAGCTATGTGGCAGCATCCTGTGTTTTCTCTCTGAATAGGAGATGTCTCTCTTTTTCCAGTGAAAAAGAAGTAAATGTGATTTCAATGCGCAAAAAATGCATTTTTTATTTAATTTTGAACCCCCACCTTTTGTCATCATATGACAAAGCTCCCGATGATGGCAGAAAACTGTGTGTGTAGCAATAAATATTAGAATTGAAGAATATATCATAACACACAGTTTTGCTTCCCCATGGACTTTAATGAAGCAACATCTGATTTGACAATATCTCCAGCTCTGTCTTTCAAAGGTGCTTAGCCTTGACAATTTTGGTTGAGATTTTTATGGTGTGTGCTGGTCAGGCAAGCGGTGGTGCCTGGTCTTGGCTGAACACAGAGTGATTTGAAGTTATTGTGAACAGAGCTCGTGCTGCACTGAGGATTCTCTTAACAAAAGGCTGTTAACATTGATCCAAATAAAATAATAATATGACTGAACATGTTAGGGAGGTGGATCAATACAATAGTTTAAGATACAGTGTTAGCACTTGTTTCCCAAGAGACCATAGCACGAAGCAAGTACTAGGGCAGCTACACTGCTGAAAACATAATAATTTAATGTAAACTTGAAAGCAATTCAGAATGAAATAGAGAGAATACTGCTTTTGATTAAACCCTTCAATGCTCTTGTCCCCCTTTGTTAGCCAAACCCATGTACTCAATATACTCCCTTGTCTTCAACTCCAGCCTGAAGTGAAAACAGCCATTATTCCTGTTACTGTTGCTTGGGTGCAACAGTATCACAGGTGCTTACAAGAACACACAATCCTGCTTAGATTAACCATTGTGTCTGTGATCTGATGCAAAACCTTCTGAAGTCAAAGGAAGTTTTTGCACTGAGGTTAATGGCCTTCAGAAAAAGTCACATAAATATGTACACAAGAATGGAGAGCAGAAGAATGACCTATAGAGAAAGGTCTTTTGTTTGTTTTCTGTCCTTGCTTCCTTCATTCCTTGGTTCCTTCCATATAATAAATGCCACCTCAGCTTCACTTCTGCTCAGTTTTCACATCATAAGATAATTTAGGCTGGTAAGGACTTTAAATCTCTATCCCAGCCTCCTTCTCAAAGTAGTTTGACAGATTGCTCAAGGCTCTGTGCACTCAGATATTGAAAAGGTCCAAGACAGGAGGGAGACTACCTAACCCTGCTGGGTGACCTGTCCCACCGCTAGCCTATTTCCATGGGGAATATTATTCCTCCTACTCAGACTGAGGTTCTCTTTTTTCAATGTGTGCCTTGTCTGCCACCTTCCCATTGCACACCTTGGTAAAGATGTCAGCTCCACTGTACTGCTGACATGTTTTGCTAGCTCTGCCATCTCACCTCCAGGCTGACCAGGTCCAGATCCATCAGCTCTTCCACACGGCCCAAGTGCTCTGGCCCCTGAGAACCTGGGTGGCCTCTGCTGATCCTGTGTCAAGACAGTTGATGTCTTTCCTTTGGGGCACCCAAAACTGCACATAGTATTGTAGATGTGGTTTAATGAGTTCTGATTAATGGTGGATGTTCACATCCCTTGACAGAGTCTCCATTCTTCCCAGGATCCCACTGACCCTCTCTGCTGTCAGGCACACCACTAGCTAATGTCCTTCTTCTTGTCTGCCTACAAACCCTGTCCCTTCTCAGCAGAGCTGCTCCCCAGCCTGTGTTTCTTTCCTTCTTGGTGGAAAGGAGGAAGGTCATTCTTTCCTCCTTGGTGTGGGACTTCGCATTTGTCCTTGCTAAGTTTTCTGTCAAAGGTTCTGCTGGTCCAACCCTCCAGCCTGCTGGGATGATAGACCAGCCCTCAAGCACAGTCACTGGTCCTCCCCACATGTTCGTGTCCTCTGCAAAGCTTATAACCAAGCACTACATAACCTCTTCCAGGTTGCTGATAGACATGATCAGCGACAAGACAGCATTCTGAGGTACCCCACTTATTACCATCTTCCAGGCAGCGTATGACCCATTAACCATTTAAATGGTAACAAGGTGGATTTGGATGAAGACAGGAACAATAATTCCAGTGTAATGATTCTACATGCTATAACATTTTAAAACATCATAAAGAAGGAGTGAGTGATAGCATCTTACACTTTGGCACAAAGTTTACTGTGCTGCTAACACTCATTGGTTCTCCAGTGAGTCAATGAAGACATTAATGATCAATAAATCACTTCTTTGAGATCTTTCAGCAGCAGCAAGGAAGACAGGAAAATGGCTGCGTTAAGCAAAATGACTCCCCTCAAGTCTCTGGTCAGTGAATGATACTAATAAGCCTGCACGTAAAGATTTGTACAAAATCATCAGGCTTCATAAAGCCCAGCTTTATGAGTCATATCTAATCGCTACTGAAAGAGAATCAGCTGAACTAAAGCAGCTCATGACCCAACACTATAGACTACCTAACTCTCAATTTTTTTTGGTGCAGTGTATTGTTCCTTCATCACCTAAAGACTCAGAAAAAATGACATAAAGAAACAAATAGTTCAGTTGTCTAGAGGATGGATCTGTTCCACTGAAGGCCATATAACAGACCCCCAAAATCAACAGAATTCAATTACCTTAAGTGTAGCTCCAGCTGCGAGTAGAGGAAGTGAACAAATGCCCTTCTTGCCACAATTTCTGCATGGCAGTCGTTAACTGCAAGCCCTTGGTCATTTATGTATTCCCCATTTATACATTTGGTACCCGACGACAGCACAATAACCTGAGCTTGCCTGATGTCCAAACCTGTGGGAAGAAAAACAAGAGGGTTATGAAATTGCTGGGGGTGAGTATGATATCATGATTGTTAAAGTCCTCACAGCACACGCTTTGATGTGGCAGCCAGACAGCCCTAATGGGATGCTTGTTAAGGTGATGATATGGCCTTTGGAATATACAGGAATCTCACATCTCTGTGTTATTAGAATAATAAGGGCTCTATTTCAGTCCTGCTGCTAATTCCAAGATAAAAGCTCACCACTAAGTTTACTTGTTAAATCAATAACTACATCATAGGAGAGGATATGCTGTAGGGAGGTAATAAAGATCTCCTGCAGTGCTGATAAATGGCCAGGTTTTTATGAGCTGTTGAAGACATTTTCTGGTGGGAACACATACTCCCTGTAATGTTAGTTTTCATTGCTGTTGTACTCTAAGTACTAAATAAAATGCAAGTAATGCTTCTGGGGCTGCTCTTTAAAAATCACGAAAAAAAACCCCAACAGATTCGATTTTCAGTCCAATTTCCTTTGAGTTTCTCCGAGAGCAGCTACATCAGTGGTCTTTTCAGTGTGGTCTCAGGGACGGAGCATTTATCACTGGGGCCATCTTTGCTCATCTCTTGCCTCTCCACATAACCGTGATGGCAATTGAAAGATGTCCCTTAGTTGGTCCAGGTAGACACTTTCTAGGAATAAATCCTAATTTATTTGGAGTCAGTTGCAAAATGCGTACAGACTTCAACAGGACCTGGGATTCACTCTAAAATGTAGCTCATTCAGCCCTGTGGACAATTTTAAAGTAGCATTTAGAATGCAGTGAGCCCAAAATAAAATTATCTTTTGAAAAAAGCATCTCAGGATTCATCTCTCTGAATGCCAAAGAACAAGGGAGCAGCTCTTGGGAAAAAAACTTTTTTGCCTGATAGGTGCTTCCTCTAGAAGTGACAAAGTAGCCTCTGAGCGCTGGGCTGTGTTTGACACAGTGGCTGTGTACAGCACAGCACAGCAGCTCAGACTGCTGGTGGTGTGCCATGCCCATTTGTGTTACCTGAGATGCCCTTGATGTTCTGCCTAACGTCTGGCTGCTGCCTGGGAAGTCCAGGAGGTTCTTCACACTCCCCATGCATCTCACATACAAACTCACAAAGAGGCTCAGTGAAAACATATGCCCATGTTTGGGCAACTGAATCAAGACCTCAAAGTGTGGCAAGTCAGTGATGAAGACAGGCCTGAGACTGCAAACACCCATAGGAGGAATGGAAACAATCTTCCTGTGGGCTGTGGTGATGCTGTTTCTATGGTATTACTTTAGCTTTAGAAAAGCTTTAGGAATAATTTTATAGAGTCAGCATAAATACTTTTTTCCTCTTATGAGGTAAATTGAATAGCAGAAAAACCAAAAAATTGCAGAGATTTTTTTGGCTTGCCATGTTTGGGGCCATGTTCCCTTATAAAATCTATTGGTATTAAATGACAAAAGAGCTGAATGGAGAAAGAAATAATATTTTAAACATAAAGGATTGGTGCTGCCAATGACTTCCCAGTTAGTAAATACCATCAACAGCACTTCACAATCTCCACACAGCACTGGGACTAGTAGTGGATGACATGCTGTAGCACTGTTGCCATGCTTAATGCATATAATTGCAAATGATACTAAAATTATTTCATGCCTACATCAGTACAAAAGCTACATCAGTAATTCAAAAGGTTTAGTAGTAATGTGGCATTGCAGCATTGTGATATTTGTAGGAGAGGTGTGAGTATTGTGAAAAATTCAGTTAATCACGCCCAAGCCCCTGGTTGTCAGAGTCTCATACAGAAGTTGTTACGTGTTGTACTAGTGACAAAGTACACATCCCTGTATGCCTGTGCTGAGAGTTTAATCTCTATTTGTTACTATAGATGTGGCCCTAAAAAGTGTTTTGGAGTATTTATTGTGGGAAAAAAAAAAAGAGCTGGAAATCTTGAAAACCCAAGAAGTGCAGATGGGAACACATGGGAGGAATGGAGAGGAGAAAAAGCCTTTGTGTTTATTCCAGTTTTATTGCTAGGCAAAAAGTTGAGGTGGAAAAATTACTCCTTCCCTACAAAAAAAAGTGTTTATAGTCTGTGCATTAAAATTGCTTTGCTTTAGGGTCACTGCTTTCATGAGAAAAGTAATAGGTATCTTAGATCGTGACATGTCCATCTAGTTAACTGTGTCTTTCACATGGACTAACATCAAACATTTCATGGGCCACTGCCTGCCACCGAGGTGTTTGAGTCCCACTCAGCATCTCAAAAAGTAGTGTATATTTTCCTCAACAGTATGTAATATTTTCCTTGGTTGGAAAGCCCATGAAAAGAATCAGCTACTTTTTTTTTTGTTCTACTTTATTTATTTACCATGGTGGATAGAGTCTTATTTACCGCAGCAGAGCAGGAGTACACCAAGAGGCAATTCCCTCCTGCAGAAACCCGTGAGCCTCTCTGTCTGCCCCTGAGGACCTCCTTCAATACTCCTTCTCAGGGCAGTAAGACCAACTGCTTCCTTCTCCTAACATTAGCATGCCCCTGGTGTGCCTCCTCCTCTCCCCCTTCACCTCGCAGTCAAAGCACCAGGCTCTGCAAGTACAGAGCAAACCATCTGGGTAAGCCCTCCTGCTCTCTGGGAGCTACACCTTCCTCACCCCCAATCAGCCCAGTACACAGTGTGATGTCTTTTATTTTTTCAAACATTTTGTCCATAAATAAACTTAACTCTTTTTCTGCTCTCATATGAGGGTAAACTGATGAATGCATTCAGGATTTTCTGTAAGGTCTGGATTTATGCACAAATGAGACAGAAAGGCACCCAACACCTATTAGACGCAGCAATAATATGAATCTCTCTGATGTTGTTTGCTATCACAATGTCCACCTGCACAGCAATAGCCAGTGTGCATGGAGTGTTCATGTTTGGGTGAATTAACTCCATGTGTTGGCTTTCAGTGATATGGGGCCCCAGTAGGTAGTCATGTGTGGACACAGCCTGGGGTGTTTGCCAGTCCTGGCAAGGTGCACGTGTTTGCAGAACATCACTTAGATGCTGCCTGGGGCTGGGAGGCAATGGCTTCCAAGAATTTGCAGAACCAGTCTGAGTGTTAAACATTAAAGATCTTCATGTATTTTCCATTTGCAGTGTCAGAAAATAATCCATGCTCCTCTATGCTCAGAAATACCCAAGAGTTATGTCTCACTGCTGTGGCACTTGGAAACCCAGGTGTACATGACTTATGCATTAGTTCTGAAATATTTACACCTCACTGGGGAGCCAAATGGAGAAAGTGATCTGTGACCAACGTAGCACTGTTCAGTGCTGCCTGTGAGGGCACCCAGCATGATGAGAAATACTTCCAACAACCTGACAGTTGCCCTCTGTGTTCAGGAGCATACATGCTAACAGATTGTCCTCTTGCATGCCTTGTTTGGTACATACACAGAGCTGGAGCTTTATCCCCTGTGTAATGTTTGGTATTATTTTGAGTGAACATGGGAGGAATTTTTCTCTGAGAACAAGACATGTGATGCCTAGCTGATGAAGGCAAATTTTAGCATTGACTAATCACAGTGGCATTTTAGGCAGCATTTCCAACTCTGGAGCCTAGATATTTGCTTCAGTGATTCAGAATTAATAGGCACTTCTGTACATTTGTCTATTTTGCATTAAAACCAGTAATTACTAACTCTTGTTATTAATGTTTACTTCCTATTTTATTTTTCTTGCAGAATACTTCAAATTTCTCAAGTCATTTCTATCTACGAAAGCCGAGCTCCCTTATAAACACTGATTAATTTAACCTCAGACATGTAGCAGATCCAGACTGTGCACATCCTCAAGCAATGCCTAGGAAAGCTATGGCTTTGTGAGTGGCAGAATTCTACATTAACAGTAACTGGCACCACCAGCCTTATGGCACCTACCCTGCTTAGGGTTGTACAGCAGGGTATGACCCTGGACAAAGACTGCTCTCCACAAGACCCATGTTCCTGCTGAGAGGAGTCAACCTTGGGTGAAAGATCCAGGGACAGACCTGCATTCAGGTTATTTGACAAACAAAGAGAAATGGGCTACATTATTATGACCTTAACTCCTGACCCACTGATTGTCAGAGTTCATGAGGCATTTCCTGCCCTCGCTGCCTTCTGCAAAGTAATGTTTGAGGAGACATTAGGTTAAAAGTAACTAGTGAATGATTTATCACAGGCACCTGCATTAGGTTTCTATTATTTGCCTAAAGACTTCTAATAGTTTTCAATTTGAAAAGGAAATGGAGCAGGGGAAAGGAAATTGGGAAGCTGTGTCAGCAGAGTGGCTGGGTCCTGGCTAACACCCTGTTGTTGAGAACAGCTGAAAGAGCAGGGAGGGAATTCACTATATTTTATCTTGACAAATTCTGTCAATTAATTAGTTGCATTATAAAACAAAAATGTACACATAAATGGGACATTGCCTTTGATCACAGATTCAGTCTAATGATCCAGAGAGGTAACATGCCTTTCTGGTGCTCTGCTGAAAGCCTGGGCCCATCCTGAGTCTAGAGGCAGGGACTCCTCTCAAAGCCAGGCAGGAAGAACCTCGAGCCCCCTGATGTTCATTTTTTGTCTGTCAGCGATAGTGTAGACTTTTACGTCATAGCTGAGCTGTTGAAAAGACCATTCCCAGTTTGCTGACATCAGCGGGGAGATTCATGTCAGCTGTTCTGGATAACTAGAGTTTAGATGTCCGTAGCTGAGCTAATTGCTGTAGACTCTCTTTATAGTCAAAGGAGAGGAATTTTCCTAGGAGGTGATTCATCTGGCTTAGTTTAGGTATTTGCTTTTTGATAGTCTGCATTACACCTCAGTATTCCCAGCTTCTCTTTATGAACTCTGAAGACCTATAGACAGCCAGCAGAAGTACATCTTTCTACACTGTAGAGAGATGCTTTTAGTAAGATTTCTCTTCCAAGTAGAGAAATACTCATCAAAACTCCCCAAATGATAAGACGGCAAGCAGAACATATCTAGGGCCTTCACATTTTTTTCCCCTTATGTTTAAACTTTTTGACGTAATTTTTTCCAGCTTTTTTCCGCCACAACAATTAAGGAAAATTGTATCAATGTTAGTGTATTCAAGGATGGTCATATTGCCTTGAGCTGAACTATTACACACAGAAAGCAAACAGGGCTGTCTTCCCTATGTGACCTCCCAAAACACCAGGCCTGCAGCCACAGGGCTTGCAATAGAAATGATTCAGAAGGATGCTGACAGAAGAGAGAGTAAGCAAGAAAAAATATGAAGGCTTGCTCAGCAGATAAGCTGGATATGGAGAACTGGTTGACATCTTATGGACTACGGGCATGAGCTGGGTTTTTAAGTCAGTTGTGTCCATAAACACAAAATGCCTACACCCATCTGCTTGGAGACACAGCTCTACCAATAAAACAAGTGAGTTTTGGTTAGTCTTCCACCGATTTTAAAAGAGTTACTCTTCTAGTGGGCTATGATCATTAGGACCTTCCATAATAATGAATTTGCAGGCCTGCATATTTATACGCTGGAAAAGGAAAATCAAAATCATGAGGTAATCGCAAGAGGTGTTGACTGGTACCTGCAATCAGAAAACTCAATCACCCTGGCTGTATTTCAGACAACTGTGAAATTCAGTGAGCCTAATTCACATAGAACAGGATGGAGTTTACAAATGCTAACGCCAGAATACAACTGGGATCACACTTTGGTTTCTCAGCAGCTGGCACAGCACGTACAGCAGCACCAGTCAGTATGCAAGTGACTATTGCACTGCATGTTTTAGACCTTGCTAGCAGTAGTGAAATCTATCTTCTTTTTCAGCTTGACACCGTGAAGACAACTCACTATTCGAAATATATATCCATTTCAAATTAGAAAAAAATAATCAGAAAAATCAGGTTTGATTAATTAAGAAAACCCACACCTCTTTTATTGGGTAGGAGACAATTTACACAAAATGCAATGCGGTAAAAAAGAAAGCCAGAAATAATGATAGTGTAACATCAGCCCTTGTGAATAATTCATGGGATACAATTTCATGTTATTTTAAATGGTGCTGCTTCTCTCTCTGATAAGCAATAATTTTATGCTCTTTCTTTAACTTTTTAAACAAATCAGTCAAAAGGATTGTCTATTGTTATCTGCAAAAAAGGGTATTTGGAATAATTTTCAAGGCAGCTTAATTGAGCTCTGATCACAGAGGAGGGTTGCTTTTTTTTTTTTTTTTAATACTCTCTACTCATAGCTGAATAAGTTCAGGTTTCCATTTCAGGTTTGTTTAGAGAAGGAAAATTTCTCGATGTTACATAGCACTGACAAGTCCTGCATTATTTTCTCTTATCTTCTTCCCTGGCAGCCCTATCATGTTCTTAGAATGGCTTTAATTTTGTAATAAGAGATAGTCAAGACATGAAAGGGCAGTGATGCTGGAAAAGCTGCCTGCCGGGATGTGCTGTGGGCACAGTCCTGCACCCCACTGCCCCAAGGCAGATCCTTGAGCCCGTGCAGAGCCCTGTGGGCACTGTGCTGCCAGGCTGCTGCTTGCCACCCTGGGAGTGGGCAATGGCCACGGAAAATACCGCTGCCAAAGAGGCAAAGAGCTCTTCTCCCTCAAAAAAACAAGAAAAGGACACATTTCTCTGGAAATTGAAAGCATTGTCCCTGTATGTTAGTGCTCACACGGGGGGTAGGCCTATGGTTAGAAGTGAGGGATGTGTTTACCCAGGTCCATCGGTCCATTTTCCCTGCAACTTGGTGAAGCATCTACAACCCCCTCTATTCTGAGGTTTCAGGAGGAGTGAAATCGAGAAGTATGTGCAAGAAGGGAGCTGAGGATTGAGGGGCTGGTGTGTGGCATGGTGTACCTTGTTCTTCAGTTTTGATGTAGGATATGCACTCCTGACACAGAGAGCTCTGCTGTCCCCAGCTCTGCATGGAGAACAAAACCACAGTCATGACTAAAAAAAAAAAATAAAAATGTGTAGCCATAAGAGAAGAACTGTGTACAGCAGGGATGATTAACAGTACGCATATATGTATTCACACTATGCATTTATCTGCCAGCCATAAAGACTGCTGAAGCTCAGTTTTTTCTCTCCATTTTCTATTGTATCTGTGGTACCAACTGTGGTAATTTCAGTGACAAACAGGAACCTGGGACTTCAGTGAGCACCCTGGCTGTAACCCCTATATCACACTGGATGTCCCAAAGGACAGCCCTGAGGTGGATGCGATCAGGTGATGTGAAGTAGCTGACTAAAATCTGTGAAGAAAGAAGTATGTTAAGGGCTTAGGAAATGGAATAGCAGAAGTCTGAACAAAAGACAAATACACAGCTAAGAAATAATAAAGAATAAAGAAGTGGCTAGCAGTGAGGTTACAGATATTTAGGGGTATAAATGTAACACAGTCTTTGAAATACTGCAGTTGCACAGGGATTTCTTTTCTTGACATCAAACTGTGGGTTATGTGTAACTGAATATATTGTATTTCTGTGGAAAGAGAGAGTATAGAGGGGGCCTCTGAGAGCCTCATATTTTCTTCCCTTATTAATGTGTTGAGTAATCCTGCCTCTGACTGCGCTCCCTACGGACAGCTATTCTTTGCAGAGCTCTTCATCTTCATCGGTGAAGGAGCAGGGACAGAGTCACAGTCCTCTCTACCCTGCTCTCTGACCGCTCTGTGCTGGAAGCAAGAGCCAGGGTGTTGTCTGAGAGGGGCCATGGCTCTCCTTTCACAGCCAGGCATAGTAAATTTTGCCCAAACCCACAGGGGTTGGGGAGGGGTGGGGGAGTGCACTTGTAAGCAAATTCCATATTCAGTTCATCTGCAAGAAAAATCCTTTTCTGACACAAGCCCATTTTGTGTTGTTTGATCACATCATGGGATGCCTGAGAAAGGATTCTTGTTCTAATCCATTTTGCAAGATATTCTTGTGCAGGTCTTTCCATTAAACCTCATTCAAAAGCTGGATTTCCAGTGAGGAAAAGAATGGTGAGGAAGCTGCCGAAGTGGAATGGGAATCAGAAAACAGAGGCAAGACTGCTGGGGGCTGCAGAGAAGAGTGGCCCAGCAGGAAAGTGTACAAAAATTGAATATGCAGACTATGAACATAGTGTGTGTGTTTCTGAGTATCTGAAAGGTACAAACCCCAAGGAGAGAGGTGGGAACTAAATTTAGAGCAGCAGAACTGAGGTCCTGAGATGACATCAAAGAAAATAAAAGTCAGGCTGAATAACTGGTGAAAATTATTAACAATGAGATCCATTAGGCTAGAATGGCCTCCCAAGGTAGTGTTGAAAACCCCATTGCTAATTGATTAATTTAAATCTAGACTGGAAAGAGCACTTGGGAACAAGCTTGTGCTTGCAAGGAAATGGACTGGATGACTTAGTGGCCTCTCCCAGTTCTAATTTCTATGGTCCATTTCTTTCCTCCCCTCAGTGGACCAAAAGGATGAAATCCGATCAGCTTTGCTTCTGAGGAGTGTGGAAGGAGACGGTGCTGTGCTTGTGTGCACCAGTGCCCTTTACCTTCCCTTCCTTTCCTCAGTGTGGGGTTTGGACATCCAGAGAGGGAGGAGGGTCAGTCAGCCCAGCCCCCTGCGTGCTTCACCCCCATACCATATCCTTGAGGATTTTTTTTTTAAAATCTAAATTGATAGTGGCAGAATCAAAGTTATTTGAGGATTCTTTCCTTTCATGCGAATTTGAATACTGTTTTTCTCCTCAGGAAGAGACCTTGCACATAATTCTTAATTTTAAAGCAGGACTGAACTGCACTTTCCTGCCATGTCCTGACTGCAGATATCCGTGTTTCTGTAATAAATGCTGTGCCACTGATATCTGGGCGTTAAGTAAATTGACAGTCTTAGATGCTAGTAAGATTCTTAACTGCAGTGAGAAAGAATGAAATCCTGAATATGAATTTTGGCAGATAAGTGCAGGAGTAACTGAATTTTATGTGTGATTTTTTTTTTTTTTAAATCTTTGGTGTACTTGCATCTAAAAACATCTTCCTTTGTGTTTTATTAGGTAGTAAAGTGAAAGCAATGGTTGCAAAGCCTTAATTCACCAAAGAAATTTCTTTTTCTAGGATGAGATGCACTCTTGGTATTGACACTGGGACAACTTCCAGTTGCCTTATCACAGAGCAGAATGAAAGTCTGACCTTGCCAACTCCTTGCTTGACACACTTAGGAAACAGAAGTGCCTATTTTTAATTTCCATGTTTTATGCTAATTATTATACCCATCCTTGGGCCCAATGCAATTATATGTGACACAGAGCCAGGGCTTTGTCTGCATCCAGGTTTTGAGAGGTGTTTCAATCAGAAAAATACTTTGAACAGCAGGAATGGAAAACTAAATCCAGAGACAGTAAATGTTCAGGGAGATGAAAAGGCTCAGTGTCTCAGAAGAGATGGGAACCAGAGTAACCAGCGGGCATGGTGGGGAGCTGACACTGCCTAGAAGCCAGCAGTGCTTCACCCACAGCTTCTGCAGCTGGTGAAAAATGAGGGACTCAATTCCTTTCCTATCTGGGTCATTTTCTTGTGGAAATGCCTAAAACTGCTGATATGAGAGGGGTGTTTTCTCCCCTTCTTTCTGAGCCACCAAACAGCTAAGAGGACGGAGTTAGGTTAGACAATAACAGCACTGAGAGGCTGTGTATGTGTGGCTTGGGGTGCTCACCTCCAAAAGTGAAGCTCTGGTCCTGTACTTACTCCCAGCTGGTGCATGCATTTCTCCCTGTTTTTTTATGCAAAACATATAATCTGGCCTGGAGAGTTGTCCCTGAACCTGTTTTTTTCCTACTCTGTGCAAGGCTACAGGATTGTATCCCATCTCATATTTTCTAAGTAATCCATCTTCAACTACTTTCTGTTCCTTAGCACTGACTTAACAGAAATGATGAAGAAACACTCAGTGTTGCTCTTGTAGGGGGAGTACTTGCCTAACCCACATTTTGTGCCTAAACCCACATTTTAATAGAAGTGATGGCTCTGGTGGAACCAGAGTTTTAACTGCAAAACCTCAAATGTCATTTGAGCTGGAATTTGGAAACCTAAGTCTCTTGAGCTGCAGGAATATGAGATTATGCCCATTATAGCTGCACATTACAAAATTCAGGAATAGAGTTGCAGCTGTGGAAAAGGGATAGTCTTATGGCATTCAAAATTATTTAGAGAGAATCTGAAGATTATTGATTTAGGGTTTATAAGCAGAGGAAAACAGATTTCTGAGAAAGAGTGACATATATGGTTCCTAACTACATATCTATTTACCTATTTTAAAATATTTTGAGAAAGACTGTCATCTACTGGTGATTTGCCAACCTTGGCATACCTAAGAAGTCAATAACGCTTACAAGAATGTCAAATGACTTTGCGCCATGTCCTTAAGAGAGCATCAGGCAGCAGTAGGTGAAGAACCTTATGACATCAAAAGGATGTCAGTAGTTTGGGCACCTGATTTTGATTGCAGAAGTTTCAGTTCTCATTGAAACACTGAATCTCAGTGGGACCAGGCTTTTAGCATCCGTCTAACTATGCAAATGGGATCTGAGAGCCTAAATTACTCCTGTGCCTCTCTTCTTGAAGGAATCTGCACTGGACACTAATCTGTAAATAATTTACGTTTTCTCTAAGTGGTTTGGCTACTTGAGTGCAGCATGGGATGGAGCAGATTGATACTCTACATATGGCCTGAATGTTCCTACTATGTTCTACTGCTTTGCAACTTTCCTACTTATACGAAGGATTAGAAATCAATTGGACATCAATTTCTGATTGCACTTAAATGTCAGGCTTAGTGAATCTTAATGTGACTGTAAAGACCCACAGAGACGTATTGTCAACTTTACTTTTTCCTGTTATTCCACTTAGCAATGATTAAGATCCATTCCATGAGATACAGATGATAATTTCCCATCTTTTATCACAGCATGAAATTGCTATTTAGGGCTCTTTTGTCCAGTTCATCTTTATTTCATACAAGATAACTGAGAAGACCTCCTAATTTGCTTTTAACATCAAAATGATTGTCAGCCTTAAAAAAAAAGATATATAGAAGAGAGAAAATTGAAGCAAGAAATCAACTCATAACCTTTTTCTATGAATGTTACACAGACATGAAAAGGACTGAACTTTCTTAATGCTTCATTTTTAACAGAAAGCATGACAAAAAGTTCCTATCAGTATTTAAACTGCTAAGATTTGTCAAACACAAATGGGAAAACTGTGTTTAAATAGCAGTTTCATTTTGTCCCTAATGATTATGGGAGGGTTTTTTTGCAAAGAGGACCTCAGCAATAATAGATCGTCTCTTTACTGGCTGACAGGAATTCTTTACTGTGCCTGGTGATTTCAGGTAGAGCAAAAGCCAAACTCTCTATGTGGTGCAAATAAACAGTGTGAATGCCACCAGCCTCTAGATCACAGGACTCAGGGTGCAGCTCACGCCTCCCACCCCTCTCTGCCCTGCTCCAGGACTTCCTATCTCCCAGCTCCAGGGGACAGGCAGCACTGCCACACTCTCCCCTCAATGCTCTGTGTGCTGGTAAAGGCGGCCGCCCTGCCTGATGACCCGTGGTGGGACCACAGGGGCTCCTCCTGTCACCCCAGAACCTGTGACTCTGGGCATGGTTCTGTGACGGAAGTATGTGAGAGTGCTGTGGTTTTGCATTTGTTGCCTTCTGTTACAAAATAATAGCTTGCCTCCCCTTCATTTTTTTCCAGTGTATCAACTTGACATAACAACAACAACAACAACAACAATATTAAAAACTACTTCTCCCTGAAAACTTTTCAGTAGAAAGAAACAGCAGACCAGTGAGTCAAAATAAGACATCCAAACTGCACCTGAGAGACAGAAGGATGGGGGGCTGGTGGGTCATCTTTGCCTGACAACAAGAAACATCAAGAAACAGCTGCTGTTGAAATGAAATATTGGTTGATCCTGGCCAAGAGCCAAACACCCACACAGCCTCTTGCTCGTTCCACTCTCCCGTGGGACTGGGAAGAAACAGAAGGAAGGCAAGACTAATGGATTGATACAACGATAGTTCATAGTTGCTTGGCAAGACAAATGCCATAAACCCAATTATCTCCCTCTTCCACTCTCCTCAAATTTTCACTGCTGAACACAGTGTCCTGTGGCAAGAAATACCCCTTCCATCAGCTGAGGACACCTGTCCTGGCTATGTCCCCTCTCAGCCTCTTGCTCACCTCCAGCTTACTTGCTGGGGATGGGGATAGGAGAGAGAGATAAAGTCTTGACACTTTGCAAGCACAGTCCAGCAATAGCCAAAATGTTGGTGTTATCAACAGCGTCTTAGCCACAAACGCAAAACATGATGAGGGAAGTTAACTCCTTGCATCACATGCCTGTTTGTGAGCTGATGGTTTGTGTTTGACATGGTGTTATTCAGAATGTCTTTTCCACAGGTGAACTGATGTTCTTAATTTACCATGTGTGAATCCATCATATCTTCAGAGAAATCAGCAGGTCTACTGTGGATAGTCAATGTGCAGTAAAACTTAGGTCCTCATGTAAATATTGTGCTTCAATAACAATTATACTTATTGTTCTACTTGAAGATACTCTCTGGATTATAGCTTGCGGTATGTGGAAGATTTGAATGCACTGTCTTACTTGTTAAACAATTTTTCTTAGAGTAAATCAAACAATTTTTGATAGAACAATCTTCTCTGAGTGTGTTTCAACAAAATTAGAATATGTTAGAGGACTGGCAGATTTCAAATACATTATAACATTATACATTATAACTATTAAATAATTGACTTAAACTCTTCAATCTTTTGAAACATTTAGTTCAAGATCTGTTATGTGAGTTTTTTAGTTATTATTATATTCAATTATTATATTATATCAGATAAGATCACATCAGCTGGTATCTAGTGTGGTAAATTGCTCCTGCCTAGGCCGATAGTTTCAAGATTATCTTGCTGTCTGCTAATCAAATGTTTCGAAAACTTACTTTCACAAAAATGCGTAGAGATTTTAATTGTCATCACAATTCAGAGCAAAGCATTTCTAAATGCTTTGGACTGCCTGTTTTACTGACTAGAAATGTATTACTGCAGAACATTCTCAGTCTGTCAATAACGTAATTTTCCACATTTTTTTTCTTTCTTATTCATTGGAATTTGCCCCGGGTGCTCTAACATAAGTCAATTACAGTGCCCAAATGTAACTCTCTTTGGTTTCCCTGGGAAATTGAAATGACAGAAGAAAATACCAGAGTTCAGAAAAAGAAAACCAATTTAGCACACTTCTTCTTTGTCTGTAGAGATCTTGCATTATCTTAACAGCAGTTATCACAGAATCACATTGTGCTTTTTACCAGCTTTGCTTGAAAACTGTACAAGCACAGATAAATCTGCTTCTAGTCAGGATGACATTAAATTGAAATGAAGGTAAAAACAAATCAGTTTTTGTCATTTATGGTACCGAATGCAACAAGACATTTCCAGATTTGTTTTTGTTGATGTCATTAGTAAATTGTTTGCAGAGATTTAAGATGGCTTCTGCCAAAATTTTTGTTAAAAACACAGGGAATTTGTACTCATTTGAGTGCTTGATGTGGAAAACCTGCCTGTGCCATCTTTGAAAAGCATGTGTTGAGGTCCTTGCTACTTCTGGGAATGATGGTGAAGAAGAGACCACAAATCTACAACTTTAATACAGAAAATAATGACAGAAATGGCAGATGATTCATCTTGCTTTGTTTGGCTGAGATTCTAGTGCTGGAAAGAACTCAAATCTTCCTGGACAATGTACTAAGATAAGGCTGTTTCTAGCTTTGCATATTCTGTAAATCACCTTATATCTGCAGGTTTCTTTTCTGGGTTCCACAAAACTGGTGAGATATTGACAAATTGGATGGCTGACAGATTGAACAAATTCATGAGAGGGAATTCAGAATTTAAAAAGAAGCCTTGAGGGAAACAGTTTGTGAACATAAGTAAAATTATACTTTGTCTTAATGCTGACTAAGATGAATTATGAAACATAAATTTGTAAAATCCCACTAAGGGCATGGGACGCATCAAAAGAAATGAACAGCATAAGGACACTTTCAACCCTTCCCTACAGAAGAGACACAGACAGTCCCAACCGCCCAGAAAGGCTAAGACAGTCTGGAAGTGCCCTCTCTTTCCCCTAGCGCTGCACACACTCAGCAGCCACGGCTTTGGGAATGATGACTCCTTCCAGTGGCTGTTCTTATATGGTGTGGTGCTTCAATCTGCTTCTTTGGACATGTAAAAATAAGGCTGCAGTGGTTCAATCATGCTTTATAAAGCTGGTCTAGACCTGAGCTAAAGAATGCAGGAGTAGTTCCTTGGCAAAGTAGAGTGGGATGAAATTCCTACAGGCATTTCTTACAATTCTTACACTGACTAAGCGTAACCTCCGCTGTCCTCTCCCCGTAAATGTGGTTAAAACAACAGTCCTTGGCTCCTGTAGCTTAGTTTCTTATAAAAAGTATATTTAAACATTCTTCTTTGTGCTTCTGCTTGGAAAGAGCTCCTCTAAATAAACTACAGCACTTTGTTTAAATCTGATGAGAGCCACAGTCAAGAAATCTGACAATGACAAGGCAGCTGGTATGCTGGGTCTAGTGTGCATCTTTCACATCCCAAAGTCAATCACACTTCCTTTTTTTTTTCCTTCATACTGAACATGATTACTTATTCTTTTCACATCAGAAAGGAGATGCTCAGCACAGAAATCTTACCTGAACTTAGGCTCTGTGGTTGGAAAAGTTCCATCAGAAAATCCTGTCTCCATCCTGCTGTCTCGCAATATTCACAACTGTCCCTATTGAATCTAGCTAATGTAATTGTTGAAAGGAAGGAGTAAGACAAGCCTGGGTGAATTATGTATGCCTTTCCCCTCTGAGCTTATCCTCTCATTTCTGTACTGGACCCACTGCTCCATGTGTCAGAGTGAGAATGAAGTTAATGGAAGCATCTCCATTGCTGACATCCTCATAAATACTGAGGTGCCCCAACTGAGGGGTGCTTGCAAAGAAAGAAAGACCATCTATGTAACAGTTTCATCAAAGCACTAAAGATTTCCACATAGTATGTGTCAATCAGTTAAGCCTTAACAGGACTGAATACCAAATTTTGGCCCTGCTGGTAAATATAAGTATTTCCCATGGCTAGAGAAGAGCAGAACTAAAATTACACATGCTCTGGGTTTGTTTCTTTTGACTGGAAAGGACATTTGCTTCTGTTGCCAGTCTAAAACAAAGTTTGTGGTAGCCTTGTACAACAAGAACTTGGTGTTTCCAGACCTAAGAAAGTATTTAATAAATTATACTACTTTTATTGATAGCTTAATCTCTCTCCCATCTGTAAGGAAATGAAAAATCAGAGAGGTCTGCATTTTGTCCTTTAAACAAAGAAACATAGCGACATATTTACGAATAAATCTTCAACTCTGTTGCCAATATTTTTTGTGTGAACTTCCTTGAGGTGTAAATATTTAATGCTTCTTTTCAGTGCATTACTATTTATTTTTCTGTGTGGGAGTAAAGTCATCCTTCAGCATTGTGAACCAGGTAAATAATGTATTACTTAGTCATGAAAAATGACAGAGGAAAATAAATGAGAGAATATCTTACCTTTGGTCATCACAATGCCTGCAAGAGTTTTGTGGCGTGCATGCATGGAAGTGAAATTGTCTGTCAGTTCCTGGAACTTCTGTGCAACCATTTGGTATACGGAGTCAGCAAAATCCTGAAAGAGACAGTCAGAAAGAATTTTTTCACTTTGATTGAGGAACCTGGGTGTTTCTGCAGATTAGTCACCTGATGTCAGCTGCTGAGAGGTCCACTTTAGAGTTAGACACCATCTATCTGAGCAAAGATAAAATAAGTATTCCTCCTTGGACTTCCTACATCATCCTCAGAAATGGCAAAATTAACTTCATGAAAGCTAAGAGACCCATATTGACAGGGACTCGGGATAAAGGGAGATTTCAAGGCTAAACTTTTTTCCTGTCTCTTAAGACATTGGTCCAGGACCAGTTCACAGGAACTTAAAGCACTTTATTATAGTAAGCTAAAGAGGTGCACATGTGTCCTACAAAACTACTTATTTCTCTGAGCCCACTGAAAATTTCCACTGATGACTGAGAGCTGGGTTGAGGCCTGGTTTATTGGTAAAAGCCACCTATTTCTGCATTGAAAGTGAGCTTTTAATGACTCACAGCTACTAAGGCAAAGCGATCAGCTCAGGAATCTGTCAGAGGAGCACCATGATCTGTCCATCTACTTTGACAGCCACTGGGACAACGGGGAATCTCTGCTTGCATATCCTACCAAAGATGTTGCTTGCAGTTCATGGGTGTGCAGTAGTCTGGGAGGGATTGGTCTGCTATGTCTCCTCCTGAACATGGCACCTTTTTTGGAAGGTCAAATTTCCCATGGACTGGGCACTGGAGAGTGTGTGGTCTGAATCCTCAGGTATGAGTGAGTCCAATCACCAGGGAGAGCCTTGGGAAGCTGGCTACTAAAACGAGCAGGTTAAAAAGGTCTAAAAAGTGAATTCTGCAGACTGTGCGTGGATGAGCATAAACCTAAACCATCTCTGGTGCTCCTGAGAACACCATGACTTGGAATGATTCCCTGCTGCAATGTTCGGTATCTTTTCATTTACTTAATCTCTGCACTTTGTTTTGCACTGAGCCTCTCAAGCATACATTAGAGATAAGTCAGTGGAACACTCTTTGTGAACATGACTTGTTCTTAAAGTGCTGTGCAAGTCTGAACATAAAAAAGTAACATCCAAAGGATTTTTTTTTCAGCCATATGATTTCTTGTGGGGAACCAAGCTGTAACTAAAAATCCTTCTGGAAGCAGTTCCTGGGAGCTGGAGCTTACTCTGGGGTGCTGACAGAGACCTCCTGGCATTCTGAAATCTGGTTAGCCCCAAGTCATTGTGCCTTTGTTAGGAAAAGTGGCTCAACCAAACAACAATTCCATTTTTTCTTCTGGTGTTGGGATATGCTACTTGGAGGAGGTCCTGGTAAAACAGGCCCCCTTTAATTCACCTGGTTTCATCAAGTGTGTTTGTGGCACACATGAAGGAGAGGCTGAGTCTGATACAGAACTTCCCTCATCCTGAAATATCCATAGCCACGTGGAAATAAGGAAATGTATTTAAGAAGATCATAGTCACGCTTTTCCTCCCGAAACTGTTAATGGTGATGAAAACATGTTGGTGAAAAACAGTATTTTAAATTGGGAGAACACACAGCTATTTTTCAGAGGAAAGCAGGTTCTAACTCACAAATATCAGTAATGCTACTGCCACTAAGTGCTTCTGCAGGCTGTACACCATATGTTTCTACAGTTTATTGTGGAAATTCAGCTTAATTTTGAAACATTATTATGGCAAGTATAAAAAAATCTAATTAAATAAAACATAACGACAATTAGGCAAACCCCTTTTCATAAAACCCAGAATATTTTTTCCTGTGTACAATCCTTGTAAGTGACTGCAATTTGCTCAAATACATAGAGGATAGGATTTCTTTGACACAATAATTTTTCTTTGTTTCGCTAAACCTAGCTTTCCAAGGTACTGTTCTGGGAACAAACCATTCGCCCAAAACACAGTTTAATATAACATGGAATAAAATATGCTGTCTTGTTGCAGAGGAAGGAAAGAGTCATATAAAGCCTTTCTGGGAGATGCATGCAAAATTCCACAGTAGAATTAGATGAAAACTAAGAAAAATTATCAAGAACAGTTTGACAGTTCCTAAATGGAATTTCACTTTCACCGCATTTATACCTCTTCTAATCTAATTGTCCACAATCACCATGTGAGCGAGGTACTGCTCATACAGTGCTTCTGAAGGATGAATTTTGGGTCAATTCTCATTTGTCAAGCATCAAGGCACCCTTGCGATATAAACGCAATTATAGTCGCTTTACAGATGAATGAGTGAAGGCACTAAAAGGGTGAGGGACTGGTCCAGGGGAATAGCACGGAGCCGGGCACAGCCAGGTGTTCTGATTTCCTGATGCTCTGGTTAAATGCTCAGTGCTGGAACACTGCCTGTCTTTCATAATATGAAAGTTTGTTTCTCAACTTGTTTTCCCTGCTGAAGAGTGACTTCATCCATAACGGAAAACTAAAGTGTATTTGCAGAACTGATATAACTGGGCCCCATATGGTGGACTGAAAATCTGATCAGCTTTATTTAGACTAGAAAGACAGAGGGGGGGGAAAAAAAGAGTATCTCAATAAAAATATCTGCACCATCATTTAAAAAAAGAATCAAATCATAAATTTCATCTGCTGCAGTATTGCAGTCCAATCCATGCCTGCATTTCTAGTGTACCCTCCAAATCTGCATCCCAGGGCATTTTGTGCTCATTAAGAGTTAATTAGCTCAGAGCCACATACAATTCCTAAAAGAATAATTTAAAAAATGCTAAACAGAACAAATAACTTTTAACTTTGGATTTAGAAATTCCCCATAGTCGGAGCTTTCTTTACTTCATTTGGCAGTAGGTTCCAAAGCCAGACAGCAAAGAGACTCACTAAAGGCAAAATAACGACATGACTTCAGATAGCATTTAAGGACGATAAGAAATTCGGCATTTGCTGATCTCAAGGAGTGACCAGGGACATTAAAGAACAGAAAATCCATTAAATATGAAGCCTCTTAACTAGAATAAGTCAGGCGAGCATTTTTTTGTCTTGAATCCATTGCCTAAAAAATGGATGCCTAAAAGGATGCCAGTGAAACTAATGGAAGCAAAGGAGTAACACAGATGAATACATGTAGTATGCTGCAAAAACAACCAGGAAGAGTGTCTAATCTGAGACGTCATTTCCAGGAAATCATATTGCCCTAAATTTCCAAATGGATAATCCAAAGTAAAATGGAAAGGAGGAAAAGAAGTAGTTTATTTTTTCAGATGGAGAAAAATAAGGAAGAGGTGCATGGCTCAGCCCTGTAACAGATTTGATAACCTGAAAATTGATCCTTGTAGTGCAGCATTAATTTCAGAGCCTTGAATACTCCGGCCGTGTAAGTTGGCCCAGTGGCAGAGCTGGGTATGGCATTGGGTTCCTCACCTCTACCCATCCATGCAGCATCCCGCCTTCCCTCTAGCACACACCAGAGAAGCTCTTTGGCTTGACCTAGTTCTGTGAAATGAAGTCAGTGACAGAATTGCTGCCTATCTGGAACCTTTGGACGGGTTGTCTATGCTTCTACAAAACTGGAACTGGTTACAAACTTATCTAAGGGACACAGGACAGATATGGTGGAGATAAGAGTCACCACATTTACCCCTGCTCAATTTAGAACCACAGATTTCATTCCAGATATTTTCTAGCTTTACTTTTAAACAATATTCCTAAACTACTAAAAGATACATATCCAGATGGTTATTCCTGAGGGGAAATAAACCAGAAAAATCCAACTATTTATGGCTATTGTGAATCTTGTTGAACTTTTAGGATCCAGGCTGGACCATATTATCTGCCATCAGAAGTAACTTGTAAACCATACGCAAAAGGAACCGTTCTTTTCTTCTATCAAAACAATCTCAGAGAAAAGTTGTGTTTTGGTGATACCACAGCCCCTACTGCCAGATATGAGTGAAAATAAAAGTCTCCATCTGGAGTAAATACAAGAGCCAAATACATCTTGGCAGCTTCTGAACAGCGATCAGGTTGGTAGAAGAAAAAGTGAAAATTTTTGAAGATGAGGGAAAAATAAGACTAGAATCTTACCTTGTGAAAGAGAAATTCAGTGCAATTAATAGAGGTGCATGCAATTACTCTGATCATGTAATGGCAGAGAAACTGCAGCTTGGGCAAGGGGGACAGGTGTGAAAAAAATAAAAATATATGGACAGTCAGAACTCTGAAAATTTTTTCCAATATACATGGGAGAATAAATATTCAAATGCTGCTTGAGTGCTGAACTCAGGAGGGACTTATGCTTAGGGGTTTAATCCCTTTAGAACACTGGGGTCTGGTACAAACCACCACTGAAGCCAGTGGAAGCATTCCTGACTCTTAGATGTTCCAGACAAGGCTCAAGCGGCAGGGATGGGAGCTCAAGCATGCCTATACCCTGGCCAGGGAGGGTGAACTCAGTCACTCTGGCTTTGGGTGGATTTTGGGAGTAAAAAACATGACTCTGGAGAAGAACTGACCTTCAAGGTGCTGAGTTTTTTAAAATCCTCTGCTTTGATTTGCCTGCTATCAAAATCTTTTCATAGATCCTCACATATATTCTTCTGTATAAAAAATAATTGTGTCAGAGACAAATGTCAGTCTTGTGAATACAGTGAGTGATACAAGCAAGGCAAAGAAGACTGCTTGACCCCCATCCAGAGGCAAATCTGCCCTTGGTTGCACTCAAACCTTGAACATTGACTAAATGTCCACTATCTCTGATGGAAGCAAGTTTCTTGCTCAGGCAGCTGGCAGAAGAAAGAAAACATAATGCTAAATTGTTCACTGAGAGATCCTGCAGTACTTAATGAGCTGTATTTTAACATATACAAGGAGTCTGGAAAAATGAAAAATAGATGTCATTACTATTAAAACGGCACTGTGTTGTCTGAAGTATTCATCTGTCCTTGATTACTATATCAAATTACTTGTGTTATTCACAAAGGAAAATCAAACTTTAGATCACACCACTAGAGAACCAAAAACTTTTAGGGATTTCTCTGCACTAATATTTCAAATGGTATAAATAATTAAATATGTTCAAGTCTGCAATGGGAGTCTTCAGGGTAAAACTGACATTCAACAGGAATAGTAAGGATATTAAAATCAATAGATTATGAAGGAGAAAGCCTTTAGTAAACATTTTCTATTGAAATCCTGTCTTAGGGTTTATAGGGTTGAAATATCAAAAAGGTTAGATTTGCATATGGATGGGAAGAAATATTCTACTATACAGATATCACTAAGGGCTCTGCTTTTGCTGTCTCCCAAGTACTTTATTTCCAGAATCTCACTGACATTTCGGGGCTAAATGTTGAACACGATGAATGGGGATCAGGTTGAATTAAGTTCACAACTCTCTTCACAGATAAAAGGAGATGCACACCTAGTTCTTTTCACTGCCCGAGAGGGAAACACACATTCATTGACAGCCAGAGTTTGTTTTCCCTGCAGAGAACTCTCGCTGTCTAAATGGGAGGGGAGGAAAACACAGCACAGTGAAGATCAATCCTGAGGAGCTGTTCCTGGTCAGGCTGTATAGCAAATCGCTACACAACACTTTTTTTCCCCAGGCTTGTAAATAAGTTTGCTTTAGTTAGCTGGAGATTCATTGATAAGTGATTGTACCCTCGAGTCAACGAATTAGTCAGGCTCTTCCCAGGTACTACATCATCTTCAAGATGCAGCCTTGAGAAATAGCTGAGGGTCGTGGGTTGCCCTCCATCATCAGTCTTCTGGCATCAATTTAGTGCCAGGGGCTCCCCCAGCACAGTGGAGAGGGCTGAACAAGGACCAAGAGGAATGGAGAGGCAGGATGACCTGTGGAAGGAAGGAAGGAGGGCAGCTGGTCACAGGCAGGGGGCTGCAGGCTGGACTCATTCCTTGCCCTCCTTCCTGGTGGCCTCGGTGCAAACCACTTGCTTTGCCATGAGTCCCCCTTATCCAGAGGTAAAAAGGGACAATTTTTACCCACCTTTCAGGGAAACTGTGAGTCAAATGGCACTGTCAGTGATGAGACTCTGCAAGCAGAGTCATGCAAGGACTTCTGCAGCCAGACTGGAGGCTGCAGTCCACAGCCCATCATAACTCAGCCTTCCTTCAGCATGTGCAGGCATTCGCAGAGTATTACTCAAAGAACAAAGCACTACCAGGGAATTCATCATGGTTCTTTCCTTGAGATGTGCAGTAATTATTTCTCTCTGATCATAACTCCTACAGTATTGATCATTATGTCTGGTTCTGGCTTACCCCTCAGGGTCAGCATATATGGGCTTTGTTTTATCTTAGATGGCAGTGGTTTTATTTTGTCTGAAAACGTATGTTTCATTTTAGCCGAACGTGCTGATATATCCTGTGTACATCCTGATTCAGAAAGGTCTTCTCAGTCATGCTTCTTACGGGGGGATGGGGTGTGTGCTGCACAGGCTGCATGTGGCAGCAGCTGGGTACACATTTCCACACTGAGCTTTTAATGAAAACTCCAATAACGCACTTCTGACACTGAATATCCTCACAGTTTTCTTATCAAGATTGATGAGGAAGATCAACTGGCCCTATTGATTCAGTCAAAAGAATAATTTTCACCACCCTCCCCCATCTGTTCATAGTCCTATTACAAATGTTTTAGCTACATATGATGCTGAGCTACCTCAATGAATTCCTTATGTCTATGATCATCAAATGTCCGAAATTTGCTCTGCATTTATGAAGGCTCCTCAGTGGCTTAGCTGACCTCGGCTGACTTGGCCAGCTTGTCCAGGCTGTGCAATCGGCTCCAGGGCTCAGAGCGATTATTTGCTGTCCACTTCCCTCTCCTCCCTCACCCTGGCTGGAGGCTGATTGCTCTGCTAATTTCCCAGGCCCCACAAAACATATTTGCCTCCACGCTGCTGCTTCTATCATTAGTGATCATTTACTAAATATCAGCACTGTGCTGGCTGCTGTGTGAGGCAGACTTTGAACACAGCCCCTGTGGCACACAGAAGAATGACAAAATGCCCCAAAAGACCCAAGAATGGGAGTTAAAAAAGAGAATTGCTTCTCTCACCCAATTTTCTTTTGTGCCTCACAGTAAACTTAGGGCTTTATGAAAGTGATAGCACTGCCTGGGTTGGAGTTGGGAGGATACAGAACCCATGAAGAAATTAAGATGAGAAAAAGGTGGAATGGGAGGATTGGTTAAGGTCCATCTTTGGTAAATCTTGGCATTAGGTTTCCCAATGACTTCTTTAGGTTTTAGATTTGACCCTATTTTAATGAACACGAGGTCTACTAAAAAACATGTAATCGGAGTTTGATGAACTGTTCCCACACCCAGCGTATGCTCCAGCAATGCTTAAGGCTGCAGTAGGTTTCTCACTTATTATGTTTCTTGAGTGGCTAAATGCCAGCTGAAAAGTCCTCCACTGTATCTGAAACTTTTCTACTGGGGACCACAAAAGTCTCCTGATAAAATTTGTTTTAAACATTTTCAGTGAAATTTTTAGCCATAACTGGCAAAGAGGTACTGTGCCAAAGTTTGAAATGGGGGAAATACACCCCAAGTTTTATTAGGGCATTTGAGGGGGATGGGAAACCAAAAACTATGATGTAAGTTCTTCCATAACAAAAAAATTTCTGAATTTGTACCTGAGTACTACTATGGGATCCTGTAAATGAGATTAATCAGTGTTTAATATCTCAGAAGAAATGTGTAGCCACAGTAGGAAGTATAAAGATCAAACTGAAATTTATTCTACAAGCTCAGTGAAAAGAATTGGTCTGTTTTCTCAATATATCCCTTGACTACAGGGAATCAATCAAACAATATAATGTATCTTTTTATTTGTTTCAGAAACCCCTGGAGTGACTGAAAGAAAATAGAACACATAAAATAAGCATACTATTGAAAAAGGAAATGCTGTCAAATCCAAATGTCTCAGCTCCTCCAAAAAGTAAGGTTTTCTATTTAGTAGGAAAACATTTTGCATATAGGTTTAATTAGAATCTTTAAATTCACATTAGTGTGCTGTTAGGATGCTAACGTATGGGCCCCTCGGTTTGAGCTTGATTCATTGCTGTCTGCATTCATCTTGCTCTAAAGAGATGCTACCAATAGCTAGCACTTCAATGAATTTAGAGGAAACAAGCTTTTCCACCGACATGAACAGTTGTTCCCTAAAGGAGGCCGTGCTAGGTTGCCAGCTTTGCTCCTTCTGCATACAGCTCTGGTAATGAAGAATGTCCACACCAATTTTGCAGAATCATTCCTGAAGTCGATACTGCACCTGCTAACAAACACCAGAAAGGAGAGGTTGTGTGTTTACCTTTTTTCTTTTCTTTTACTGATCATTAATCCAAAAGCCTTCTTCCTAGAGAGGTACACATAAGGTTGGTTGCAAGTGCTGAATAATTCAAAAAATGGTGTTCGCTTTGCAGCCTTGTGCTTGCTTTAGGACAAGCCTCAGGTGTCAAGCTGTTGTACACTACAGATATTAAATTAGCACCAATGGGTTTTCTTTAACTAGATAAAGGCTCTATAAAGCCACTAGTGCCTAGGAATGGCTAACTCTAAAAATGCTTTTATGGTCTCTATGAAAAACTAGGTTTTAGATTTATATGTTGCCTCTCTTTAATAAAATCAATCCTTTATCTGAGAAATGTCTTTTCAGTTTTCAGTTTCCTTGCTTTATCTTGCTTAGGTGCATTAAAATGGATATCCTTTGGAAACTGATGGTAGCAAAGCCCTTTTTACATACAATTATCTTGCCTGTTCAAGGTCCACTCTCTTCCCAAAGCCTAACCAGTTAGCAGCTCTTGGGTAAATGCTCAAAGCAGAGAGAGAATAGTGCTTGCTCAAATCCCTTGAGCATCACTTTGAAAATCTGCGCCTGTGTGTTTATGGTTCTCATTAGTGGTCTGCGCTATTAAGTGCCTTTCCTGTCACACATGTGCTTTGTTAGATAAAGCAGGGAGCAGCCAGTGTCCAAAACAAATTTAATCTATTCTGAACTGCTGATCCCAGCAAGGCACGGCACGACTCAACTTTCTGAATCACTGCAGAGCAAGGCATATAATACTTTGCGTGGCAATTACCATACAGACGTCGGATTTTTCCCTTTCTTGTTGTTAAAGATCTTGCTGTCATTTGCTGTAATGGTTCTTGAAATCTGGCTGTAACCTTGCTAACAACCTTTCCCTTGGCTGAGAGGGGTGGCAAGGGAAACTACATTTCTTGTTTCCTCACCCTTCTCTGGGCTTCTTCTCAAAAGTGTAATTGGCAGGGATAGTGCTCATCATCCACAGTGGCTTTGTGCTAGGACAGGCAGAACCATGATTTCACCTGAATCCCAATTGCCACTCAGGCACCCACAGAGCCATTTGGGACTGGTGTGTGCCTGGTGCTGGAGTTAAAACAGCCCTTCCCTGATTTGCTGTCCTTTACTGGAAAAACACAAGTAATTAACATAACACTGCTGAAATTAAGAGGTTTTTTTTTTTAATACCTGCCGAGAACATGCATGTGAAGCTAAAAAATCAATATTACTTTAGCCCATGTTCTAAACTCCAAATATCGCTGTCCCATCACCTTCCCCCCCATCTCCACTCAAGAAACTCCCAACCAAGTGTTCACACCTAAAACCTGAGAATGTAATTTTTAAACCTTGTGACAATACTGTAGGGCAAAACCTGTTGCCTCAGCAGACTTGCCTTTAAGCAAGAACCCAGGGCCAGGAGCATGAGGCCATGAGACTGTGGAGGGGCTGTGTGGGCTGTCCTCCACAGGATGACCTTCCCTTGTGACCATTCCTGTGAGAGAGGTGTAAAATATCTGCCTGCAGTTAAGTGCAATGTCACAACTTTCAGTTAGAGCTCAGATTTCTTACAGCAAATAAAATCTTTTAGAAAAAATCCTCATCATGGGAAAGTTGTTTTAAGTGATTTATTCCCAGTGGGCAGTAAAATAAGAGCTTTTTGTGAAGAAGAAAAGGAATAAATGGATAAACCCAGTAATTAAATTGAAAATTATTATTTCTACTTATTTATGTACTTACAGAAAACTATCAAAGCAATTTACCTACAAATTGACCACACCCTGTAAAATTTACGTAAGATATGTAAATATATTTATTCCCATAAATTGATCATTAAATTGAGAGACAACCTGCTCCAGTATTTTGCTCAGGTAAGTCAGTGTCAAAGACAAGAAATAAAATGTACAATTCTTCCTTTACAGAAAAAAAGAAAAAGGCTAATACAAATACAAATACATTTCTTTTACCAGCATACTGTACTTGAGGAAGGATACCTCAAAATATCTCTAAGGGGTCTGGCACTACACATCTGGGCTCCTTTTTACAGCTGTGGGGTAAGAAAAAGTCTCCTGAAATTCAGACTGCAATTTCAGAGAGAAAAGAGGAATACCCAGCTTCACACCTAGCTCTCAGAATATATAAAACTGTCTCACCAGTCTGTGTTTCTAAGGTAATCGCTGGTTGTTAGCTCACTTGTTAAGCTGCACATAACCTAAAGGGCACTCCAATAAATTACTTTCAGCATGTTTCTCTCTCTTGCTCTGCTCACAGGGATCCTCAGCCAGAAGGAGCTGGCACACAAGCCTTGTGCTACCCTTTTCAGTCTATGAAACTGTCCTGCCAAAACCTGGGCAAGGGGCACGTAGAACACAAGGGATACACAAAATTCTTGGACTCAAGAACTGATTAATATGGATAGCAAGATAAAATGTTCTGCTTGGAATGCCTGAAAATTATAAGAGCAAAAAAGTGAAAGATTTCAAGGCTGTCTGCCATTGCACCTTTGTTTTCCTGTCTTTCTTCTTCCCTTCTCCTCCTGTGATTGTTTAACCATTTTCTTCACTTCTTCTGTCATGTGAATCTGTACTAAGCCTCACAGAAGCATTGTACAGGTGGTCTGGAAACCCAGACAAACTATTATACAAATCGAAGGCTGTCCAGTTTCTGATAACACCAGAACTAATTTATTTTTTGTTTATACTCCACTTCTTTTGACAAAGCTTCCTCTAGAGATTTATATCTCCATCCTTACTGCCTTCCAACTGTTTGTCATTTTTTTTGCTTTGCAACTGACAAAATAAAAAAAACCACCCTGACATCAACCTTGGAAGAGGTACTGAGTACAGAAGTTTTTTTCAGATGTGATAAAATCTTGCCTAAAACCATGTCCAACCTTTTCAGCAGAAAGTCCAGATGGCTTTGCAGCCTGTACAACAGACTTTATTCACTGATGCTTCTCTAAGTGTCAGCAGGGTGTTGTCTTCCAGAACTAGTAAATGTGCAATGAAAGGCAGCTCTGAGGGGAGAAATAAACACAAACAAAAAAACCTCACACTTAAATCCCCCTGCCTCCTCCCCAAAATCAAATTAATCTGAGAATTTCTACATACATCTGACTGAAAATTCCCTCTGGGTGGAGAAAGTCTTTGCAAACAACTGGAGCTGTAAGGGATGGGGTCGTGGTTCAGGAGGCTCCGGGGTGAGCAGTGATTTACACTCTCACTGCTGGCCTGGTCACCCTTGCCTGCATTGCAAGTATTTCACCTACAGGATCAGGACCCTTCCTGAGTCTGTATGGAGGCTTCAAACTGCAACACCTCATAATGCTGTTTTTGCTATGGTTAAATTAGCACAAAGAAGCATTTATGAGTCTGAATGGCAGGCAGGGAAGGTGGTGGGTGAAGCCTCAGGGATGTGGGATGAGTTTCTGCCCCTGTGCCTGGATCCCCTGCGGCCTGATGATGCCAGGCATGCCATCAACCTCTGCCTCAATTTCCAGTCTGTAAAATGGGAACACTTTCAAGAAGTCAGGCATCTGACTTCTTTGATATAGGTGAGGGTCAAAGTACTGTTTTACTTCAGTTTATGGCCCAGCTCTGTCCTGCCCACCCCTCCACTCTGCATAGATGTAGGCAATACGGGAGGACAAGCAGAAAAGCAGCTCTGCCACAGCCAGCACCGTGGCCTTGCCACACTGGCTGTGTGGCCTTGAAAGCCCTGAGAGCAGCTGGATCCTGCATTCAGCAACACGAGCATGGAAGGTGTCTACACCAGGAGAAAAACTGCCTGTTCTTGGTAACACTTCTGAGTCCTCCGAGGGAATCAGGAAGAATAAAAAGCTCCAACCACTAGCTCATGCAGCTATTGTCATTTTACCCACCACCTGTGTGATATGGTTAACACTGCAGCCACTTCACTGGTATTATGTTATGATTGTGTGGCTTTGTGGTTGGCAGCAATCTTACTCCATGTCTGTGCAGAGTTTATCCCAACACGGGCACGTTCCAGTGCACCTTGCTATGACTGCAAGGCAAATAATAAGTGATAGCAATAGTGGGGAAATTCTCAGAGGAAAATAGAAAAGAAAAAAGAAAAGGGAAAAAACCAAGAAAAAAACTGGTGTACAAAAAGCCCTTTCAGCATGTCTCCAGTTTTGTTTCTCGTTGACACACTATTCTTGTTCTGAGCTGACAGCTGCAGTCCAGCCTTTGTCAGGTAATTAATCTGGGTAGTTCATTTCCACAGGTGAGTCACAGGTTGGCGCAGTCTCCTCTAGCAGTGGTTTGTGGGTTTGTTTTTTTTCTCTTTTCAGAACAGTGTGGGTATGAAAGCATGAAGGTATGTGTGTATGAATATGGCACACAACACACTGACCTGGCCAGCCATTTGCTCCTTTCTCACTGCAGAGCTACATGCTGCAGGTCTAACTCCTGTGCTTTGCAAGGTGAATGGAAGGAAACCTCAGACAGGAATTTAAAAGCATCAGACTTGCTCTCATTGATTACAACTGACAAAACATCAAAAATCCCTGCGTTTCTTTGCAAGCTTGAGCACCGCTGATATGACTCACACAACAACTTCTGTGTTTGTTTAGAAATGAAAGTGCTTAAAAATAAGAAAAAGAGACTGTGAGAGACAGAGAGAAAAGCCGTATCTCTTGGCAGGGAAATGGTGGTTGATCTACAGCATTTTAACATTTGGTTAGTTGTGAAGTAATGCAGTAATAATAATATATAAGCACATTTTTTTTTTTTGCAATATAGACAGTGCACTGCAAGGTCACTGAGCTGGGAAACGTGTGTGTCTAGTGTCAGTACCAAAATATCCTTTCACCAAAGCCATATGCCTTCAAGCCCTCCCTGAGCTTCACAGAGCCACTTTCTTCTGTTGCATGGTTTCTCACCACTTCCACATTATGCCCCAAGATATCTATCTTGACAAATGGTTGGGTAATACATGGCTGGGCAACACAATTGTATCTCAGTCTCTGTTCTCCCTGGCCAGCACAGTCTTTCTTTGTCTTCTTCCTTACATTCCTTCTCCCTTAGATTTCTTCTTCCTTGTTCTTACAATCCAGCGTGTTCCTAAAACCTAACCTGCATATTAATCTGTTTTAGCTGCGTCCTAGGGTACCACACCCCTCTGTTTCCATGGGCAATCAAGAGATGGTTCAATTCAGACTGTGCTGTGAAAGGATGCAATTTATGTCACAAATTTTTGTCTCCTTGATTAGTAATACAAACAGCATGGTGAACCGTAACATGTCTCTGTCAAGGATAACAAGCTTTAGTCCAGAGGGGCAGAGTGCCCTGATGGAAAGCAGTGCAACGATCCCTAAGGAGAAGGCTAGGCTGGGATGAGCTTGTTAGGAGAGGTGGATTTAGGAAACTGAGCATTCTTCACCGTTCCTTGAATGTTTGGGGTTGTTATTTCTAGGTGTACATTCATGAGCTACCCTCATTTCCAGTGGTCAATCCACAGAGTCATGCAAGACCCCTGAGTGATGGCCATATTTTAGTCATCTCTTCCCCATAAGAGATTATTTCTCCCACTGACTGTACGGAGAGCCCTGATCTACTGGCTCAGCAGCAGATTAAACTGGTTGTCTACCCCTTCAGTTTGAGTGCTGAAGTAATAGTGAATAGGTACTAGTAGTAGGAGATCAGAATAAAGTGATTTCCTTACACCTGGAAATGGAATAAAATCCCCTCACCTACACAGCATTTAGCTCTACATTCATCACATCGCCATGCTTTTGCAGTGAAATGTTCAGATCCTACTGCAATGTCCTAGATATTAATTTTCATTGCCAGTAAAAGGAGTCCTGTGCACTTAACACTGTCCTTGGAACACAGTAAAAATATGTTTCAGCAGCTAATCAAATTATCACAGACCCTCTGACCTGAACAACAAACAGAATAAGAAAGGCTTACCCTTTCTGGCTAAAATGATGTGGTGCAGCTGTATTTTGTCACATACTTCATATGTATATGTGTATATATATCTATACATATATATATGCATATGTCATGCCAAACTGTAGATTGCCATTTTATATATTTTAAGGTGGTTAAGGAGGCTTTTTATAGATGACATTTCCATCACATCTCAGCAAAAGTTTTGCTAAAATCTATGCCATGTATCATGTATTTTATGGTTTCTTTAGCACATATAGGGTTTAACTGTTGGCAGACTAACACCAGCTTCTAACAGAGATATAGCAGTGTTAACATTTTTTCTCTATCCAAACTTTTACATCTCAGACTTTACTATTTGTATTTTGTCCTTAATATTTTTTGTCCATGTAGAACTGAAAAAAACCCAATGAACAAACCCTCATCAAAGAGGTACAGAGAAGTTTTTCAAGGCAAGGATGATGGCAAATCTCTCATGGTACAACCGGGAGACTTGAGGGAAATTACTGTAATTGCAAAATGCATTGTCCTACCACAGAAAATTACACAATCAGTAAGAAGAGGGTGAGCTACATTTATTTTCATGCAGCAAGCCCAATTGTACGTGGCTGAGATTGCCATCCAGCATGCTTTAATTTTAGTGCTAAAGCACTTGTAAAACCAAATTTTAAATCCACCATCACTGATAATTTCAGAAATTTTATTTTCTTTCCCCCTCCCTCAAAGCCTTTCTGCTGGACTGTAGTCATGTTACTAAGGAAAGAATTCAGAATCTGAGCCAAACTTTGGAGAAATCTATGGAGACTTTTACCTTTGCTTAAGCAGACTTTGGGTTAGACTTCCTGTGTCTTTAAAAATGGAACACTTCTGCTATTTTATGAGTTTAGCTTTTTAAGCAAAGCTTTTAAAAATTTTTCTTGTGCATTTAATTTCAGTTTACAGCTGCAGAAATTTGGAATAGCTAGTGGCTATCAGTGATGCCTACCAATACATTTTTTTCAGGCCAACTAGCATTGATAAATACCTGTAGCATGTCTTTTTCTAACTAGTACTACTTCTAAAAATCTCAGTGACTAAAAATCAGTGACTCAGAACTTACCGCAAGGGATTGCAAATAGCAGCTCTCAATTACAGATTGCAGAGAGACTATACAGCACCATATGAAACAAGGGGTGGGGTACTGAAACAGACTCACTCAAGAAGAAAAGACTTCACAAATGTCTCTTGAAAAAGCAAGAGATGACAGCCAATAGTCCTTGTACCCTACCTTTCCTCACAGATTTTTTCCTTCTTCCTCATGCACTACTTGCTTGTTTACCATTTTTTTCCTCTTCAGCTTTTCACTGCTTCTTCTGAGTAACACTGATGCTCTTTACAAAGGTTTATCTTGTTATGACACACAAGCTCCTTCCCCTCTTACCCTCCAGATGTGTTTTTTCATTTCTTTTTTATCCTGCTCCATTTTTAGTCTGGTTGGAGTAGAGGAGGATCTTGAGCTCTACAGGTACATGGCAAAAGGGAATGAGAGAAGAATACGATGGTGTTGGATCTGGGTGGTACAACCTGGTGTTGGACAGAGATAAACCTGACACACGTAGAGCCAAGGGTGATACTCAGAACACACACCGGAGAATGTGATCATCCCCGTTATCAGCCACGAGACATTTCCAAACATGAATACCATGGCTATCATTGGTCCTCAGAGGAAGCCTACCTGTTAGCAAGCCCTGGCTTTGGACCAGGTACTGGATGAGGAGGGACAGCACATAACAGGAATTAAGCTCATTTCCTTCAGTGACTTTTCAGCTTTACCCCAATTTCAGAGCCTGCTCACAGTTCCTCACCACCACCCATTGATCGAATAACAGAGCAGAAAAATAGACCAGCAGCAGGAAAGTCCTTGGCTCTTTTTTTTCATGCTAGAGAAAGCTGGCTAGAAACTAGGAAATCTGTAGCTTAAGAAAAGAGCAAAATTCTGTCCTAAATCATCTCTGTCACGCTTTTTGTGGGACACAAGGAAAAAATTTCAACCACATCTGAAAATTAATGAGAATGAAAAGTCCTGAAGTCCAAGATAAGTGATGTGTATGTGGGTTAAATAGATGGATGGAGGCAAATGGGCTTTTTTGGTAAGAAATGCTGCAAAAAAGTATCTAAGACTGCACAACTCTACCAATTTTACTGTGTTTTTAGCTTCCTAAGACCGTCCTTTTACTTTGCCCAGAGGAGTGCTTAGTTGAGCAGCAGAAGGGGCTGTGGTACCAACTCCAGAGTGAATCAAGATGCACAGATTCCCAGTGTGGACATACCGATTGCACGGGCAGACGGGTAACACGAGTTTGGCAGTGGCTGGGATATGGTCCTGCTCTGCTGCATGGATCCTCTTGGATCCATAGGCACATCCCACCCCATAGGCTCTGTTCTCCTACCCCTTCCCACAGAGCTGGGCACGCACCGAGGCTGGGTGAGCGCAAAGCAGCTGGGTGTCACTTCTGGCAGGGCCAGGGTTTCCAACGCCTCCCAGCAAGCCATACATCATCAAATATTGACACGGTTCCACCAGACTGCCACTCCTGACATTTGATGTACAGCTTTAGGTGCTCTTGCTTTAATTCTAAAGAGTCAATGAGGGATTGAAGGAAATGTATTTGTCCTGTGAAGGTGCAGTGTGACACGCCTTGAACCGGCCAGGGAGGAACTACAGGGCTGCCAAATTCCCACCAGCTCTTTCCTTGGCATCACCCAGTTAAGAGGATGAGGGCCAGGATTTTAGTCAGCAAGCGAATTCTGCTGCCTGCCCTCCAACATTTCAAATATTTATCATGTTAAGTATCAACTTTGAGAATATTGCGTTCATTTAAGCTTTTCACGTTCCAATGATTTTTTATTATTTCCATCGACCAAAATAAATGAAGAAAATGTTTCAGACTATACATGAAAGCATGTAAAAATCAGTAACTGGATTTTAAAAGATCTAGAATGTCTTGAATACATTCATTTTTCAAACATTTTTCTCTGATCTTTAAATAGCTTTTCTTGGAGCATTACATTTTTTTTGAAAAGTCAAATACAGAGCATTAAGGGTATAATTACCATTTTAATTATAACTCAATCATCCTATCTACTTTGCATAGAAATTACAGCTTTTATGTCAGGATTTTGGGTACTCACAAACATTCAGGAGTAATTAATGCTAGAGATTTTCATTGTATAGGAACTTTACTTTGTAGCACTTATTTCAACTTGACTTCATCCAGAATGTGTAAATATACTGAATTTTATATTCATGATTTCCAAGCAAAAAATTTTTGTCCACAAATATCTGTAAAGCTAAGACAAAAAAATCAAAACTTGACAATCTTGAAAACCAAATGTATTTGTCTCCCTCTTAAAATGTGATCTATTCATGTAAATATGGCCAGACGAAATTCAAGTGGCAGAAATGAAAAAATTCCCTCTAATCACTTTGACTAGATTCAAGGAACATTTCTGATAATTTTACAAATATTTCTGGAAGGTTTTTAAAATTCAAAATTTTATTTCCAGACAGCTCTAACATCTATTTTTCCTGTTTGAGGTTTTATTTAAAAAAACTGTTTTAAAAGATTTATTTTAGAAAATGAGTTTACCTTACAAATTTGCCTGTTGTATCCCTCTGCATTTACAAGCATATGTATGGGTGTGGGTGTACATACGAAATTCAGCAAAATCAATTACAACAATGCTGCTTTTCATATGGTTAACACCACAGTATCAGATTTAAGCTACTTCTCCCTTTCAGTGTCAAAACAGAAAATAAAGTATTTTGTGGATATAAAGACAAGGAAATAAAATGATCTTCCATTTACAAATGGGCAGTTTCTTACTTTACTGACTTTTTGTCCATTCCACATGTCACAAAAGACTATTCCATGCTTTTGTATCATCCTCCACATGTTTTGTTTTGCAGTGTGCTGGAGCAGCAGACGCCTTTTTTTCTTTCCTTTAAAAGCATGATAAAACCATACAAATTTTACAGAGGAGTCTCACAGAACATGTCCTCTGTCTTTGTTTGGACATTAATGCTATCATGACTCTTTAACATTTCTTGGCTCAAGTATTTTTGGGGAGAAAAAGCACTGTTCTCACAAGAACAAAGCTCTGGCTCAAGCCGCAGTGCTTCATCCCCCAGAAGTCGCTGCCTCTGTGTAGTGCAGTGGGCTCTTCTGCACGTGGAATTGCTTTTGCCTTCAGTGAAAGCTTTGCATGAAAGCCCAGGCCAAATCAAACCCGTCGTCTGGGAAGTGCTGCAGGATCTGGAGGGAAGATTCATGACGCTTATTATCAGCCGGCACTTAAGACAGATGTCTCACACTCTCAGTTGTGCAGCTACAAGTAGGTTACATCTGAAATGCATGTGATTAAAGCATTTATGCCAAATCACATTGGGCATTCTGCATATATATGTGTAAATAGCTCTAACTTTTTTGATGGATGGATGAAAAATATTTTATTATACCCATCAACAGCACAAAGTGAAGGTGAATAGGTTTCACACTTGGACTGTTCCGTGTTCTTGACAGTTTTGCAAAGAGCCCTCTCAATCTCTCTCTCCGTCTCTAATCTTTGCCACATAAAACTAGGATCCTGAAGTAATTTTAATACCGGTATCTGAAAATAAAATAAAAAGAGATAGGATGTGAAATGGGTGGCAGAAAACAGATTTTATCAGAATCATCCAGCTGGCCTGACTCGGTGTTGACCTGCACCTCATATAGTCACTTACCCCAGGGCTACAGAACTTCGTACTGCCTGGCACCAGGGAAGAATTCAGAAATGTCTAAACTCATTGATTTCCTATCAGCTTGAGTCTTGTCCACACAGAAAACTTGCACCTGCTGAATTTAAATCAGCTGTTAATCTCTGTATGAAGCTAAACCAGTGTAAGCCCGTGTGCAGCTGTGTTATTGTCATGTACTTACAAACCAGCAGGGAGACAGGAATGGGAGCTCTTTTCTCCCCTCCCTTTCTCATTTTTTAAGCAAGCGTCAATCATAATTTCACCTTCAGGCTCTGGAAAGCAGGAATTGGGCTGACAAGGCTCAGTTATCCTAGAGGATGACTCCAGTTATGCTGCTGGGCAGGTTTCTGTGTGTTTGAGCACTAATGTGACAGGTGAAGCAGAGCCCACTGCCCAGTGGGAGCTCTCCCAGTGCACAGGGACTGGGCACCCTCCTGGCACAAAACTGCTTCCTGTCCCATTCCTGTCCCTGCATAGAGGTGCTGCTGATCCAGCACACCATGGGCAATAGGAACAAGCCCTGACTAAATCCAGATGGCTTACACCATCCAGAACAGCCTTACTGGGGCATTCTGCTCAGTAAGAGAGGGATAGACTAACCCAGGGCCCTGGCAGAGCCTTTCCAACGTGTATCCCTGTCCTGACGGGAGTGGGCTGTGCTGGAGCCTGGTTTAGCTGGTATTTGTGATAGGAGCCTGCTCCTGTCTGCTGCCAGGGCCCTCACACACAGTTCCACGGTGACACTGAGCCAGGACCTGCTAGGCACAGGGACACAGAGGGGACTGCAGCCCCTCTCAGTTGCCACAGAGCTGCTGGGCACATGCTGAACTCTGCTGGAAATAGGCTTAAAAGCATATTTTTCCTCCCTGGAGCTACACAGTGTGGGCCATAACATGAGCTGGAGTGATGGTCAGGCCTCCTCTACCAGAGCCAGCCATGCTGGCTGGAGACATCCCCAGCAGCTCCTCAGCAGTGCCAGCTCTGCTGGCAGCAGGACTGGTCCTTGTCCCAGAGCACTGGCTTCAGTCACCTCTACTGTGGGCACTTAGTGCACTCCTGCTGTGTGTCTCAGCAGGAACAAGATGTGTTTTCTTTTTTCCCTTTTTGAGTGGACATTGTTTTGTTAATCTATTGTGTCTGTACTGGGTTTAAAGTAGGTAGATCTGCTCATTTGCATTACAGGTCTGCTGCCAATCTCCTAATGAAACAAAACACCTTGCAGTCAGTCTTTGCAGTACCAGGGGCACCTGAGTTTTTGTACCGTATTTATAAAGTTTCTGAATATTCATGCCTTATCAAAAAATAGGCCCTTTTCTAAATAAATTAAGATATTCATCTTAATGGGTTGATTGTGATTATTCAGACCTATAGGAATTTCCCATTAAGTTTTAGCAAAATCTCAGCTTCAAACTGAGATCTAGGTTCTTTGCTACACGAACGAAAGAGCAATACTAGAAATCATCTGAAATAATTAATTTTTATTTTTATGTCACTTTCTTGAAAATTTTAAAAGGTCCCAGCTCAGCCGTCAAAGTGCATTAAAAAATACTTTCCCTCAAACAAGCCTGGACTGCAAATGAACCCTGGTCTCAAGACTCATGTGGAAAACAGGATTTATAGTGAAAATACTAGGTCAGCATAAACTGTAACGGTGCTGTAACGATGCTGAGGGCTGGATTGGTTCTTTCAGTTTGTTTCTAATAGAAAGAAAAAAAAGAAGCTTATATCCTTACCTAAAGAAAAATGACCATAGAACAAGCAATAATTCTTGCATTCTGTTTTGGTAATACCTTCAATTTAACAAATGTCTGTGAGAAGGAGTTTCTCACAATGAGTTATTTAGTCACTGTGCCATCTAGGGTATAACTGTCATTCTGAAGGGAACATCCCTGCTATGATTTGCTGTCAGTCTGTTGGACACTGTAAGTCCATTCATTTTTTCCCCTAACAGGTGAAGATAATGATGTGATACACAGTAATAGATAGATGATAAAAACAATTCTTTAAGGCAAAAAAAAAAACAGAAGGAGTTTGGCAAGAAAATATAAAATGTTCCGTTCTTCCTTTTAAAGTACTATAATAAAACATGTCTGAAGTGAAGTACAGATAACAAAACAGCAGAGCATGGGTCTGCAATCCCAGCATGATATCGCATAAGGAGCAATCATGAAGCATTCCCATCACAGTTGCCCGTCACACATTATTAACAAGAGTGTTTAGGACTACTGAATAATCATGCTAAAGGGACACGATCAACTTACAGAAAAGGTGCTGTATTTTTATCAGTTGTATTTGACTTGACAGTATTATGAGTAATTTCAAACCCAAAGATTTTAAAGTCAGAGAGGCCTGTTTTGATCTCATCATCCAGCTTCCAGCACAGCACTGACCAAGGAAGTGTTGTAATGTTTTTTCCTCAAAGTAGCTCAGTAACTTGCTGCTCAGAGGAAAACCAAACCAAAAATACCCTGCTCTCTCCTGCTTCTGCTCATGGCAACCGACAGAGTTTCCTGAAGACTAGAGAAGAGCAATGTCACTCCTATCTTCAAAACGCACAAGAAGAAAGAACCTGGGAACTGCAAGCCTTGCAGTCTCACCTCCACCCCCAAGAAGGTGGTGGACAAAATCCTCCTCCAAGTTTTTCCAAACACAAAGCACAAGAAGGAGGCTGAGGAACAATATGCATTGATTTATGAAGGGGAAATTGTGCTTAAGAAACCCTGATAGCCTTCTATAATGAAGCGACTGGCTTGGTGGATGAGGGGAGAGTAGTGGATGTTGCTTGCCTCGGCTTTGTTAAAGCCTTTGACACCATCTCCCACAGCAGCATAATGCACAAGCTGGCAATGTATGGGTTAGATGCTTAGTGGGCAGTGAACTGGATTGAAAACTGGCTGAAAGACTGGGGCCAGAGGGGCAGGAACAGTGTCACAAAGTCCACTTGTTGGCATGTCACTAATGGTGTACCCCACGGTGAATACTAAGTCCAATGCTATTAACCTCTTCATAAATGATCTGGATGATGGGGCAGAGTGTACCCTCAGCAAGTTTGCTGGTGATGCAACATTGGGAGGAGTGGCTGATACATCAGAGGGTCATGCTGCCATCCAGAGGGACCTCAACAGGCTGGAGAAATGGCCTGACAAGGACCTCATGAATTTCACATGGAGATATGTCAACTCCTGCACCTGGAGAACAACAGCCCCAGGCATGCAGATGGGCTGGGGGCTGACCACATAAAAAGCAGATTTGCTGAGAAAGACCTTTGGGTCCTGGTGGATAACAAGCTGACCATGAGCCAGCAGTGTGACTTCATGATCAAGAAGGCAAACAGCCGCCTGAGCTGCATTGGAAAGAGCGCTGCCAGCAGGTCAAGGGAGATGATCCTCTCCCACTGCTCAGCATTGGTGAGACACACTGGGAGTGCTGGGTCTGGTGCTGGGCTGCCCAGTAAAAGTGGGACAGAGAGATGGACATACTGGACTGAGTCCAACAAAGGGCCATGATCAAGAGACTGGAGCATCTTTCATAGGAGGAGAGGCTGCAAGAGATGGACTGTCCAGCCTGGAGAAGAGAAGGCTCCATGGGATATCATTAATGTATAGAAATACCTGATGGGAGGGAATGAAAACAAGAGAGCCAGACTCTTCTCGGTAGTGCCCAGTGACAGGACAAGAGGCAATGGGCACAAATTAAAACCTTAAATTCAATCTGAATGCAAGAAGGCTGCAGAGAGAAGTTGTGGAGTCTCCGTCTGTTGTCATACTCAAAACCACAAGTGGTCAACCAGCTGTAGCTGGTCCTGCTTGAGCAGGGACTGGACTAGATGACCTCTGGAGATTCCTTCCAACCTCAGCTGTTCTGTGATCCCATTTATGAAAACCTTTTACAAACAACTTCATACTTTCAACAAATTCCATAATTAGTGATCATATTTCCTTTCTTTCTCTTTCTTTTTTTTTTTTAAATTTGAATCTTCCCATAGCAACCATGGAGAAAAGAAAGCTAATATAAATAAAACAACCACAGGCTGCATCACCAAGATGCAAAGTGCTGTATTTAGAGCTACACTAAGCTATGTTTCCTGTTGACAATATCCCCTTAAATTAAAAAAAAAGTAAAACTAGCTGGTGACACCGTTACTTTTTTTGTCACCCTCTCTTTAGGCCACTCAGAGATATCTGCATTGACATTAAAAAGCCATTATAAGCGACTCAACCTCTGAATTGATCCTGACACATACATTCAGGTCTTCCTCATATGCCCTTTCAATAGATCTCGATTCAAACTGAGAACAAGCATCACCCTATAAACAGAGGAGATAATTATGCTTTATTGATTAGCCCCTCAAGGCATGAACAGAAACTAGGCAGCTTTCTGAGAACAGCCATCAGTGTGGGTTTTAAGTTCCACTATCTCACCATTTTCTTGTACAAATATTCCCTAAGTGTGGTTTTCTAACATGGAATCTGCACCAAACAAAGTTTTCCCACTGGCTTCAGTGGAAGCCAGCATGTGAATGGACATTTATAAATGGTGACTTTACATACCTCCCACAGCTACTGTCCCTGTGCTACTGTTATTGGTTTACCCCGGGAAGAAGCAGAGAAGCCTTGATGCTGTGTAAGTCCTGCCCAGCCACAGGTAAGACGTTGGTGTTTTGTCAACACTGTTTTCTTCACAAACTCAAAACACAGCACCATACAAGCTGCTATGAAGAAAACTAAGTCTATCCCAGCCAAAAGCAGGCACCCACTCAGTTTCCTCCTAACACTGGCTCATTCATCTCATGATACATGGCTCGTAACCCCACAGATGCATTGTGGACTGCCCCCTTTCTCTAACAAACTCCAAACCCCTTCGCAGCTGCCAAATGGAACAAATACTCCTGTTTAATCCAGCGTCAACATTGATCGGCTTCAATTTCGCTAAATAAGGATTTTAGCACCTGCCCCATCTATCCTATAACAAATGTATCTCAGCAGATTCATCAACAGACATCTGACTTACGATATTTCCAGTTTACAGCTGAACCTCTAATCAACCATTTCTCAACCTTTCTGCTCCTTGCTAATAAAGCCTGTCAGCAATCAGAACTAGATATGTTAGAAAAAAAGGATAATGTAACCATTCTATGTCTGAGTTTATCTTACTGTCTGAGAGAAGGAGAAATAGCTTTATTAGGATTACTGACAGTCTTTTGAACTGGCAACACACTGCACTGAGAAACAGTGAAATTGTTCACAGCTGTTACTACAATACATTTAAACTCTGATGATCACTTTTGGGTTACCTACATAGGTACAAATTCAAGAAACAATGTTGTTTATTTTTTGCCTGCTCCCTTGGCCCCACCAAGCAAGCACGGAGATGACTGCCCTCCTATTTGCACTTTCAGGTTTTGTCCCAGACCAACATATGGGCTCAGCCTCTCCATCCCCCTCTGTGATTCTTCAGGCTCAAATTGACTCAGACCTCTAAAAAAGGGGGTGCCCAGGCCCCCTGCACTAAAAAGAGCAGAAACAGGACAAAATAGAGACACCATAATGTCTTGGTGTGTCTTGCCAACATGCTGCCTGGCTTGCTTGCTGCTGCCTTGGGGGTGGCTGCATTGCCCCCTGTGCAGGACTAGTTTGGGTTGCTCTTGCTCCTTTGAAGTCCCTATTTTTAAAATGTATGGATGAATGAATGCCTTGAGATATCTTATGCTATCAAATATGGTTGAACAGTCTCAAGGATTGCTAAGAGCAGCAGAGAGCTGATCACAAAAAGCTAATTTTGTTAGGAAAGCAGCCTGAAAACATGCACAGAAATCTCTGCTGCAGAAATATTCACATCATATGAATGACTGCTATCATGAAGGGAGATAAAAGGATGGGCAGACTTCTCTGACTGCTTCATTGGCCCTGCTACATTCTGCACTGCAGCAGCTGCAAAAAATGTATCGAAAAATGTGTAATAATACTTAACTGATAGCTCCATACCCTAAACAAACCACAGAGTTCCCATGTGTTTCATTAAACTTATTACGTAAAGAAGCCTAACTTTGGACTTGCAGGGCAAATGGTCCCTCTGCAATTGTTTTTAGTTGTTTTAAAAGCTTTCTGTTAATGAAATACAAGATGAAAAAAACATGAACATTTTGTTGTACCTAGAATTATCCCACTAACTAAATGTATGAAAAAGCTGTGATATACAGGGCACATTCTCCCCAGTGATAAAATAAGAATGACCTCTGTGACTTCATTTAGGTTCCACCTCTCCTGAGTTACGAGCCACTCCTCACTTATAAGGTATATCCCATATCTCACTCAAACCCTCAGTGGACCACAAAACTCCCTTCCAGAAAAAATTATGCTTCCCTCAGTCTGCGGAGGATTACCCGTGTCAGGCAAAGTTATATTATTGTTTTTAGTGCTGCTAGGAATTACTTTCAGGATGTTTCAGCTCATTACCTCAAGTTTTCATCAGCTATTTTCTGAGCGTGGTAACCTTTGTGATGCAGGTACTGTATATATCTACAGTATTGATTCTGCTTCTCCTGCTACATTACATGCAATACATGTAAACAGAAGAGTGTTTCGCTACCAGCTGCTAAGGTGCAAAATGGTAGCTGATCTTGCAGCTACAAAACAGATAAAACCTTGAAGTAATCAGCTGAACTGTCATGGAACTAATTCCATGATATAGTGGAAGCAATTATTTGCACTTATGTGTTTTATTGGAAAATACAATCAGTGCTAAACCAATCCCGTTAGTGCTGTCAAGGACACATTTAGCTCCAAATGCTCCTCTTTTAATCAGTAACCAGTTATTAATTAATTAGGTAGAGATCATGTTGCTTTTCATACATGTGTATTATTATTGCACTCGATATTGTGCCTCTGCACCCATCGCTGTTAATTTGCAGCAAGTGCAATTGTGTTAATGTGCTCTAATGCCAGCGATTATCACAAGGATGGGGCACCTAACATTTAACCTAAAATCGCACTGAATTGTCTCACAGCTGCTTCCTTCCAGCTCCAGCCTGCTCCTGCCTGGATGGGGTGTGCTGGGAGAGAGGAGAGCGCTTCCTATAGTGGAAGTGTCAGAAAACAGAAACCAGCCAACGGGACAGTCAGAGCTAGGAAGGTGAAATAAGGCTGAGTACTTAGGGAGACACATGTGAGCCTGTGCCGTGGGAGATGTGCCCTGGCAGGGGGAAAGCTGCCCACTCTCTGCCTGCAGCCAGATCGCTGCCTGGCACCAGCAGGGAAAGAGGCAGCTCCTACAGCAGAGGAGCAGGTAAGCAGAATATGCAGCAAATCGGGGGTGTCTCACAGCTCTTGCTTGTCAGCTGTGCTTCAGTGAAAGATGTGGTCCCTTTTTTCCTTTTTGCTCACAGCTCTGCAAAATCACCAGTTTTAATGGCGGGGGTGAGGCTGCCTGTGGAGAGCAATGTATTTGTTAACAGCTAACACAGAAGAAATCCTCAGTCCTAGTATTAGAGATGCTTAGTTATGCTTACTAAAAGACATATTTTTCAGATTTTTCTTCCAGTCTGAAGGCTTTTAGCAGGACTTGATACCAGCTGTGTCAATAGTGAAACAAATACTAGTAGAAAACAGAATTTATCTGAATTGCATTTAATAGAGGCCAGAAGCAGTGAACTAAGGATATTCAGCTGAAGTAGTTCAGTCAGAGATAGCTAAACTTTTTAGTGGGCTTATTTAAATAGAGATGCCTGAACTGGAGATTAGCTATTTATCAGCTGCAGGATGGAATGAGAAACAGCTGCAACATATTGCACGGTAAGTTTTATTTGCTAAAATTCCACAGGTTGAAATTCTGCTCTGGTTTATGCCTGTGGGAATATGGAATAAAGGTATTATCTTCCCACATTGTTTTGTGGCTTCGTGCCTATGTATATCAGAGAAAATTTAGTTTATGTTGGTTCAGTTATTCACCATAATTTCCCAGCCACAAGAAGGACTTTTAATATTTGTAATGGTAGCAAGTATATGTGCAAAAAAATAGGCTCCCAGAATACAGTACATAGCATAGGTAGCAAAACACAGCTCAAATTGCTGTCAAAGCATTTCCCCATGCATGCCTTTGCAAGGATTTCACTTCAAGACTGTGCTGTAACTCCAACAGTTTCCTTCCCAGATTTGTGGGTTTTGCCTGATTTTCACCAAGAGGGTCAATTCCACCCCTCACTCCATAAAAACTGTTCCCAGGTTCTCAATGGTGTAATTTTTGTATTTTAATCTTCTATTCCTGACTCCAGCAAGTGCCCTCATATCTGCAACTTGGAGCAGCCCTGCTCCTGCACACCACATACCACTGCCTAGGAGAGGCAAGTGGCCTGTGCTGATCCCCCTGTTGGCATCTCATGTTTTGAAAGGGAGAAGGAAAACCCAACTGCTGCTAACCACTACAGTAGGAGCATTTAGTTTGTTCAGATCAATTTCTGTCAAAGGCAACCTGGAAGCTTTTTTTCCCCCCACCAGCTTGTCTTTGCAATGTTTCTTTCTCTGCCCCTGCTTAGTTCAGCCTCAGTGGTGTTTATCTGGTGACCTACTGTTATCAAGGGCTCCCCAACAGATCCCTTGGATTTGCACAAGTTGCTCCTGGTCTGCCACTGGGAAGCTTTGCTCCGATATCTGCTAGATTCTAGCTCTGTTTCATGACAAGGATGTTAGTCTGCCTCTAAGGACTATCTACTTTGGCTTGCCTGACTGATTTTTGTTATATAAAGCAAAACGCTATTTTAAAACTTTTTTTTTCTTTTGGAGAGAGGAGGGCTTAAGATCTCTCTAAGTTCACAAACGTCCAAGAAGAGATGCAGGCAAAGATATAAGTTTAGGCTCCTGCCTATTCATAAGGGGAAAAAAATTTCAAAATATCTATATCAAAGACTAGTAAATTTGAGTCTTGTTACTTTTTTTTTCATGAATATAGGATTTAAAAGGAAAATCTATGCACTGTAGCTTGTCAGTGTTTTGGGGAATGCTATTAATTTCTTCCCATTAGTGTTCTCCAGAGCATGGTGACAGCAGTAGCCTATCCCTCTTGTACTTTGTTCTCTCTCAAAGTCAAAATATAAAATATGCAGCTGAAGGGTCCTGCCCTGGAAAGGCAGAGGGCATCTCCTATCAGTAGTATTATGATTGTGACCAAAAATATCATGCATTTAAATTAAAAAAAAGGAAGGGAAAAATAATTTCTACTTGACAGTTCATATAGCAATACTTTGTGGCTTTGTTTTTCAGATTTTTTTTGTGAATTTGAGTAAAACAGTTTATTTAGCAGATAAATAGATTTTAAGATGTCTTGCTGTCTTCTCTAATTAGTAGCCAACACCAAGTGGAAGGGCAAATACAGACCACAGACTCCTCCAGCCATGTTGATGGTTTAGGCCACGCCCAAACCATCAGAGAGCCAGACAGATGCGTATGAATTATGATCAGCAGGAATGTGCTGCAGCACTGAAGGTACATTTTTGAAGAAGTCAGGTACAGAAAGGACAAAAATATCTTTGTGTCAACAACTCACGCCCCCTGTTCTAGTAATGTCCATGTAACTCCATATAGGAAAAAGTCCTGACTGGATTTAATTGAACACTGAAGGGAGAACATGCACTGTCATAAAAGTCAGCAAAATATGACAGTGTTTTAATGTGTTGTTAGTCCTTGCTGGGAATTGCAAAACCCTTGGGCTGAGTGGCAAGTCAGTAATCCATAGGAATTAATGTGCCATGGCTTTTTTTTGTCTTCTTGGGTAAGAGCTGATAACTACTTTTACCATCTCTGAAGGTGTTTTCCAGACTGATGACCCTCATGGGCAATTCCTCTTCTCTCCATGTGACTGTGTTATGAGCAGCTATAAACATTATTATAGGACACTATTTTCATACTGTTTTCCAAGTGGTACCAGCTAAATTTTGGCTCAGACCACAATTTTAACAGCTATGTGATATGTTTCCATTTTTGTGCAAATTGCTGATACTCAGACACAAAAACTTCAGTGTGTCTCTGATTTGTGTCCTGTAGCGTGCATCAATCAGCACATCTGCCCCTCACTGCTGCCATAACCATGAGCCTTCAGGAAACTTGACTGCTGTGTTACCAACCACTGCTCCCCACTTTTTTCTAGCTAGCTTTTTTTTGGCTGCTTCATGTTGATGGCCACTGGCTTGGTTTGCAGGGGGTTTCTGTGTAGCTGGGTCACGGTTAAACAAGCATTTCTACTCCTCTCTTGGATACTCTTTCTGTGCAAAGACCAGGACAACCAAGCCCTAACAGCATCTTTGTGGTGCTGTTCTGAGCTGTTCTCCATATGATGAGTGTACAAGGGTCACTAGGCACCGGGGGTTAGAATGACTTGTGTGTATTTCAAGGAGAGTAGAAGAAAAGAGGGGTCTAGTCAGAACGAGTTTGTTCTCCAATACCCCTGAGAGGATCATTCCTTAGAAGTATAGGGCAAAGTTGACTTGGATAAGAACTAATTACCAAACAAGAAATGAAGGCAGTGTAGCTGTCTCCACCCTCCCCACCAGACCTTGGGGACACACATTATTCCTTGTGTTTAACCTATTAAAGCAGTGACTTACATAAGAGGGAAATGAGTTGATTGTGATTATTTCTGTGAGCATTAGTGCCCAGTTCATAGAAGATGGCCTAAAAATAGGAACTCAGTAAGAAGAGAACTCAACAAGAACAGAAAACTGAGAAATCATGGGATGCTTAGACTATTTTTCTGAACAAACCAAACCACATTCATTTTGTTAATTGACTGTGTTTGCTCAGGGAATGTACTCTTTCCACCTTTAGTTTTTAAAGATGAACTGGATAAAGAGAGCAAGAAGAGGCAGCACAAAAGGAATTGCAAATTAGCATGGCTTCAGTAGCATGGGCTCATTTGGATGACATCTCGTTGTAGCACTGATTTTAAGGTACCATTGTCTGTATTCAGATCTGATTGTGGGGCTGGTGTCTGCAGCAGATGTGATGACAAGTAAGTTAAGAGCAATCATGCTTAGGTATTTTTGTATCAAATGTCTACCCCGGTTCAGAAGACAAATAGGAAATAACAGCTTGCCTGGAAGTAGACTCTGACTTGTCAATTAGAAAACTGGAAAGGATGAAAAAGCAACATGAATTTGTCTAAACACAATAATATTGCAGTATTAAAGGTAGAGGAGAAAAGTTTAATGGATGCATTAATATTTTATGTGTCTTAGAATACAGTCTAAGAAGGGGTATCACGAGACATAGACAATGCTGATTGCTTTGATTGAATAAAATGTGATGATAAAAAAGGTGAATAATTTACCCACTTTCCCAGTGATTACTTGTATGTATCTCCCATTTCTATTTCTCAGAAGTTTGTAAAAATATTTTATCTTAACAAAAGTTCACATCATGCATCATGTATGTGCAAAGAAAAAAAAACCAACACCCTTGCTCTAAAATTTTGCTCCCATTAAAAATCCAAACTCACTTGTAAGATGTTCATATAAAGAAAGCACTTTGTAAACAACAAAGGATTTTACTATCTCAAAGAACCTGAGCCACGTCTCTCTGGTTGTATAAATGTCTAAACACATGAATCACATTTTACATCCAGTTTAACAAGTCCAAAGTCTGTTCTGTCCATTACTTCTCAACAATCCTAAGATTAAGCCCTAAAAACATCTTCCCTATTGAATTTTATGACCTGCATACTATTTTGTGTGTGTGTATGTATGTACATAATCCTTTCTCAATGCAGTATGCATGGACATTTTAGCTGAGATAAAGGGGCAGGAGAAATGTTGGTTTTCTCCATGACTACTATACAAACTCACTATTTAAAGGCTAACACTTGCTAGAAAAATAAAACGGGCAAAGATGTTCTCTCTTCAGCGGAAGGGAGTGGTCCCTCTGCTGCATGTGGCACTGGGATTCTCAGCAGCATCACTGAGAGGCTCTGGACCACTGCCTCCAAGGTGTGTTGGCATTTTGTCAGTTTTCCCTTCACACGACGATGATCTGCCTGCCACAGGGCTGGCACAAGGACCACAAGAGGGAGGTAGTCATTGCAAAATAAATGCTAGGAGCTTGCTTCTGGTACTCTGTACATAGAAGGAAAAATCTGCTTGAGTAATTACGGCTTCCTAGATGTGACTACAGATAAAAATAGATAAAGAACGTGGTTTTGGCATGACTGTAACACTCCAGCTCAAACAGAAAAGGCTTTGCATGGAAGTCAACCAAAGAAAAATTCACTCTGGGCGCTTGTATTACAGCTCCATTTAGCAGAGCAGAACGATCATGGCTTGTATTTAGTAGGTAATAATGAAGCATCATAAACAAAGTCAGGATGCAAGTCCAAGATTAAGCGGGAGCTTTAACGAGGTCCAGCTTGCCGGGAGCTTTTGAAGTGTCCCTAGCTCACTTACAAAGCCAGAAAACAACAGAAGCAACTCTGACAGCTGCGAGAGTGTCTGGTTTAGAAGAAGGTTTTATGTCTGGATGACGCCGGACGGGGATTCAGCTTTCATGAACTAACTAGGTCTGCTGGTTGCTGGAGCCCTAATCATTCTGCACAAACTGTCTCACCCTAATGGGTCGCACAAATAATAATTCTTCACAAATCAGATCCACACCATCAGCTTCATGGATAGACAAGGCTGGTTTATTGAGGTAAACAGCACAAGTCAGCAGAGTCCACACTGTGTCTCACTAGCCACGTTTAATAAGCAATCTAGAATCTGAAGGAAGGAAATCAGACACTGTTTCTGTGGATGCATGGATGGTATGAACTATTTTCAACTACTAAAGAGCTAAAAGAGCACCCAGCAGCCAAGTTAGATGGTTAAATCAGATTTACCTTACTCTAAGTGCACTGTAATCACCACGGACCCTCACAGTCTTTATAAGGGAAAATTAGATAATTTTGATTTTCCTTTATTTTCAAAGGAAGAAGAGTTTTGGATTGCTTATAAACTTAAATTATATAGAAAAATATCGTTCAGCCTTATAGATTTTTTCCTTGAAGATACTACAATTATTTTTTCACTTCTGTAAATTAAGATTGGCCATTCATTAACTAATTACCACAATTATTGCAGTTCTTCTAAGTATTATTAATTAGGTGAGTGGTACATTTAGAATTTAACATCTCCATTAGGAGAGTTTTGTTTAGCATACCTAATGCTCTGAAAGCCCTGAGCATGCTCTATATCACATAAGACTTAAAGACGAGTGCAGGGGAATCTTTTGGGGATTGGAGTTATCTATGGCTGGGAGTTACAGAGAACTGCAAGCAAGGAGCAAAAAAGAGAGGCAGGGAGTGTGAAGATGGATACACCAACTTCTTTCTGCAGCAGAGAACTGCAGCATTTTTGGAGCCCAGCTGATGCAAAGTAATCGGTTGGTTTGCAGTGATGACTGGTTTTCATGTGCAAACCCCGTAATGTGTCTACATATATGTGCTGATGCTGTGAGAGCAAGTGACCAGAGTCCTTTCTACCCTGTTAATTTGTTTCCTGTAATTCCATGCAGGTAGCCATTCTGCGTCTCCGTTTGATCTTGCGTGGATTATATACATGAAATCAAAGTAATTTCTCCATCTGAGACTCAGGCTGGGGATTATTACAATCTTTTATATCGGACTTGTATGAAGGGTGAGGAGGTGGTCCTGGTTCCTCAACCGTGAGCCTAAAAGTGACTACAATCTAATTAGCAGCTAAGATAATAATAACAGTATCCAGTAAACTAATGCTGTGCCTCTAAATTGGTTCTTTTGCCATTGTTTTGCTTAAGAAACTGTAATCCTATAAATTTCTTGATTGCCTGTAGCTCTGATTATAAAAGTGACTTTCCCCACCTACAGAGTAAGAAATAGATGGCTGAAAATCAAATGTTATTTGCATTGCAGAGGCATCTCTCTGGTCCCCACCATTTCTCTTTCTTGCGTCCCCCTGTCAGGAGCTACAGACACACGCGCACACACCTATCAGCTGTTTCTCCTTGTGCAGGAGAAAACAGACTAGGTTATAAAACAATGTACCTGCTTGGTTGACCAGACAAAGCCTTTCACATAAGCCTGCTGGAACAGCTTCTCAAAGCTCAATGCCTGCTCCATGTGCTGCTGCTCTTCAGATTGGAGTCAAATATATCAGTGCCAACCTCAGCCCTGGCTTAACTGCGACACAGGCGAGAGGCCACAGTCGCCAGGATGTTGGCGAACGAGGATAGTGAGAGAAATAAAGTTAAGGAGGCAGAAACAACTCACACTGCATGAAAATGAACCAGTTTTGCAGCACAGGGAAACAGGTTTCTGGAGGGACGTGGATGAGAGGTGTAGGGTATGTGGCTTTCCCTGACATGGTGGTTGTTCTTCCCATGATGATGCCACCATCTCACCAAGGTGACATTGAAGTTAACTGGCAGGAGTCCTCGACCTGCTCAAAGTAAAGAATCACTGCAATGTAGGATTGAGGTTGCTTTAGCCTGCAAATGAAGCTTCTGGCAAATAGGGGATTTAACTAGATCCAAAAGGTTAGCTGTATTTGCCAAAGAGAGAAACCCTGCTTCTTTTTGATGATACACACACAAAACACAATGAGGTTTTGTTAAAATAAATAGCCAACCACTGCTCTGGAGGCTCTGGATGTGAACCAGCAACAGCAGCGTTAAGCCATTTCGAAGCAGAATGAATGTGATTTTCACACCTATTCTTTTCTAATTTAGGTCCATTTGAAATCCAAGCACTCCTCTTTTACTAATTTGTTATGGCAGTATTAATTAATGGTATTGCTCTACAGCAGTAAGAATGCCATTTAGACTAAGACAGGTTAGAAGGACTACAAGATTAGAAAAACAATTGCAAGTTGGTCAGATGCAGTTGGGGGCCACCTTGACGTCCTGAATTGAACACACTGCACTTGGAAAGCCTGGGAGCGTGTGGATGAATTTCTACCAGTGCACTCACTGGTTAGGTCATCACCCTCTGATCTTGCCTCCTGCACTGGAATGCAAGAACATGAGCTTCCAAAGTGGGAAGAAACAATTGTCAGACTTCCATGAAAGCTGACAATTGAAGAAATTGCATTTTATTTGACGGAGAATATGAGTTCAGACCAAGTATGCCAGGAAACAAGGAGTAATATTTAGTGCCTTATACAAGGTGCAGTGAAGAGCTGTAATTTCCATTCTCCCGATTCACTTTATCTCTGCCATGGGTTTAGGAGATCTCCAGGCTCCTGTCTTGGCTACTCCGATCAACATCGTGTGCCCCCTCTCTGACCATCAATAGTATTTATCTTGCACTTCAGTGCCTAGCAGAGATCAAACATCTGGTTGAGGAAGAACTGGCAGATTGATGGGAAAATCTTGTGACCATTTCAGGTGGTTCTTGGATTATCTCAGCTACCTTCTCTTCATCCTATACACGGGCAAGTGCACAGGTCTTCCAGTCACTATTGTACCTGTATGAGACTCACAGAAGTGGACTGATGCACTGGTGGCAGTAAAGAAGGCATAATCTCAATTATCTTGGCTTTAACTTACTAATTTTTTTTTTCTGGTGTGAATGGTGAGATGCTTTTGTTTACCTTTTGTGTGTAATTTAGCAGTTAGACCAAACACATTATGCAGCAATCACAGGAAAGAAAGTCAGAGGCACAGCGAAGTTCTTTTAAGAAAGCACTGGTATTGTAAAGTGCTCAGAATCGCATGGTGTGTTTTCAGTAAGTGTTTTCATGGTGAGAGGCAGCTGAAGAAGCAAGATGGATTGAAGATGACCCAGGGAGTTTATCTATTTCTGGCTTTGCTATTCTTGTAGCCCTTTGTTTCACCTGAATCAGAAGAGACCAAGGTGACAGGGTTTTATATCCATGCTGTGCATTTCCCGGTGGTTCAGGAAGCCTCCTGTGTAGACAGCACCTCTCAGGACAAATGGGATGATACAGAATCATAAAGTCACAGAATCATTAAGGTTGGAAAAGATTCCCAAAATTATCAAGTCCAACCTTTGACTGAACATCGCCATGCCAAGTAAACCACATTACTAAGTGCCATGTCCAATCTTTCTGGAACATTTCCAGGGTTGGTGACTCTACACCTCCCTCAGCAGTCCACTCCAATGCTTAACCACCCGGTCAGGGAAGAAATTCTTCCTGATGTCCAGCTGGAACCACCCTGGCACAGCTTGAGACCACGTCCTCTTGTCCTGTCGCTGGTTGCTTGGGAGTAGAGGCCAACCCCCACCTGGCTACAGCCTCCTTTAGGTAGTTCCTCTTACTGTGCCTCTTTTGACATTTTACATTGAATCTCCCTTAGTCAGCAGAAAAGTGTCTGTCCATCCAAGGGCACACCTGAGGCCCAGGCTGAGGGACGCCAGGTCCCCTGGGAGCCCTGATGAGCAAGGCAGAAATGTCAGTGATTCGGAGGCCCAGCACGTCCACAAAGGACATCTGCTTTTTTTGAAAATTTCTTGGACTTTGTGAAATCCAGAAGTTCAGGATAACTGGACTACTGGTGTTACATGATTTTTGGCTATTTCTTGATTCCAGTCAGGCTGTAACCACAAAAAGCCAAATTGTGGCCTCCTAACACCACTGACAGTAGCAAGGGGAACAGGAGCACAAACATGAAAAGCTGGAATACTCTTTGTAAAGGATAAACAGAGATAAACATACTCCTTGATTCCACAAAATACTCAAAATAGGGGTGAAACTCTTAGAGTTGATCTTGTTTGACTGTCCCCACTGCCAATGAGTTAGCTGTTTGATATTCTAAAAAATAAAATCAAGCACATGAAAAGAGTGAATAGTTGTATAGGACAATAGTTGCTCCTTATTCTATGAAGAAATCAATCCCTCCTAATATATCAAATTCTACTCCTAAGCTATTTTGGTTTCAGGGTGCTCTCCTGCTTTTAAACACTTACGGATATAAACCAAGACTACCAAGTAGGAACAGTTTTGAAAACTTGGCTTGAAGCATGTCTTTGAAAATGTGGTTCCCAAAAGATCAGGGAGACAGGAAGGAGCTGAAACATTGCTTGGAGCAGCTGGCTCTGACCACAGATATTGAGAGCTGCACTCTCCCCAGTACGGTTACACTGCTTCGACTGACCAAACACCAGGTGGGCTGACCGAGGCAGTGAGCAAAGGCAGTCACTTGATGAGGTACTGCATAACACAGTGAGAACAAGAAAAGATGCTTCTGGATTTAATGCTTGAGCTGAAGTTAGTGGCAATATGTCTGTTGGTTTCTGTGGAATTTGAATTATGACTTAGCGAGTAACACAAACTCAGGTTTTGTGTCACAGCTGCTATATCTGTTGATGAGAGCAGCTTGTAAGGAGGTCAGCAGAAATCAGTGTTGAGGCTTATCTCTCAATTAATGTGCTTAATGCTGGCATTAAAAGTAATCTTTTAGTTGGACAATGCATAACCACTCAAAAAATACTGACAGAGAAAGTTCAGTGACACCTTTTCACTGACATTTATACTTTCAGAACAGTGAACAGAAGAAGATAAGGAGGGCAGCAGTCTACAGAAAGGAGAAAAGGCCATAAAAAAGGGAACATACACTGGAGAATATGTCGCTTAATGAACAGTTGGAGACTGAAGTAAAATGTGATATTCAGGCAGAAGGTGAGCATGAAGCCAAGAAACCAGGGAATATTTCAGAGAGCTCAGGAACTGAGGCAATGATCCTTGTGGCGCAGTTTCAAACCATGACAAACCAGACATCAATAAATACATGTATTTAGCTGCTGACACACCCAGCAAAGTTCACTGGGGGCAACAAAGCAACCAGCGGAATGGGATTACTTATAACCAGAATTAATTTGGGTAGGAAACACTAGAGGTATCTCATTTAAAACTGTGTGTACTTTGAAGGAGCACTGGAAGGGTGAAACTGCCATCTTGGCTAAGGTTTCCAAAATGCCCGCAAAGCACTTTGTGAAGATCACTGCTATTACTGAACTATGTTATTATCCCACTGGTTCATGGAGTTTGCAAACTGGAATTAAAAGAAAGGGGGAGGATTATGATGTATTTTAGAATTTCTCACATTTTTCATGTTTCCTTTTTGGAAACATAGAAAGGAAACTTCTGGGTCACCAAATATAATACCTGAGTCCTGCAGGCAATCATGTTACCTAAAGGATTAATCTCCAGTCAAACTCCTTGAACATATAATGACCATCTTTACTAATGTTAATGAGAATTGCTACTCATAATTTGCATTTACACACTACTTAAGGATCTTGAAGTTTTCTTTCATATAATATGCTCATTTTTATTACAGGCATATTGAATTTAAATGACTTGCCTAGGGTGTCACAGCAAGCCAACAGCAGAATGACTCTTAGTGCTCCTAGTGCTTTGCATTAAATCCTGGACATTAACAGCTCCCTTCATAAGGGGAGCTTTGCAGCTGTAGATCACCTCCTGGTGCTGGTGAATCAAACCTTTTCTGATAATGCAAACAAATCAATAAATTACATGAACCCATGTAATGCTTCCCAGTGCCTGCAAATCCTGACTTCCTTTAAACTCAGAAAATTGACACAAGTCTGAGTAATGCTAAGATAGCCTTTGGCCTATGACCAACTATGAAATTTTCATGTGCTAAGTATGCACCTCAGATCTATGTTTTCTATATGAATACAGCAGTAATCTCTACATTTGTTCCATAAAACTTCAAAGCTTTCAGTATCCGTTGTGGTGTTGGAGGCATATATGAAAACAAAAAACAAACCAAAAGACCCCATGCCCTCAAATCAAACCAACCAAACAAAAAAAATCACCCCCAATAGTAAGCCTATAATAAACAAAAATCTTTAATTTTTCCAGCGCCAGAATTACTCTGACACTTATCAGTGATAAGGCACATTCCTTATCACTGATGTCTCCCCTGAATGGCATGGTCCTCATCAAAAATTAAGTCTAAAAGGAGGAGATGGAGCATCCCTTTGTATATGGGCTCCTCTCTGTAAAGAAAGATGCAGTACCACAGAATGACTTGTGTTTTCTGCCTGTGTCAATGTATAATTTTCTCTAGCAAAGTGAAATGTTGTTATTTTCCCTTATATTTTGCCCTCTCCTCTATGCCTCCTGTGGAATCAGCTTCAAACTGTACCCAATGATTTCAGGATACTATTTCCAAGCTTTTGCCTGTGGCTCTTTCTATGGGAAAAGAGTTCTTTTGTGGCATGACACTTGCTGCAACATCAGAGGAACCATCTGGTAGACCAACAACATCTACAGCAATACTAATCCCACTCATCGAAAGAGTTCCTCCAACGTGGTGGCAGCTACCCAGGAGCTCTCACCTGTGGCAAATGGTGACATTTACTCCTGCTGGGAATGTGGCTGGGCAGACGAATGTTAAAGAGGGCCTGCAAGGCCGCCTGCGCCGCTTGACCCTTGGCCAGCTTCTTGCTACGTCCTGAGCCTTCAAATGTTCTCCCGTCCACTCGCACAGCCATCACAAAGCTCTTGATGTGCTGCTTCTCCACCGTCTCCGAGAGGCAGACGTAGCGCAGGCCCGAGCGCAGCTCATTGAGCAGCACCACCGGGTTCTTCTCGCTCTCTGCTTTGGCCATCCTGTGCTTGCCTGGCTTGGCGTGGCCCATCAGGTCCAGCGTGTGGCAGAGTAAGCGCCCGTGTCGGTACGCGGTGGAGAGCAGCTCGTTATTGACGGGGTTGTAGACTGAGAAGTCCTCGCTGTGTGTGGATGGTTCGAACTCCTTGAACAGAGTGTCTGGAAAGTCTGCCTGATCAGAAGTGAAGTCCGTGGATGGGCTGATGCAGTTTCCCATGGCGAAGTGGGCTTGGCAGGCGTTGGGGAACTGAACGAATGACTTCAGAGCTAACTCTGCAGCACGCATTTTGGCTTTCTTTTTCGTGGGGCCTGTGCCTTCAAATGTAAGTCCGTTTACTTCCACAGCGACAGCAAAGACTGGAGCATGCACTGGACCTGTCTGGGAAACCATTTTATATTGTAATCCTGGTTTAAGTTCGTGTAGCTGAACCAGAGCATTCTTTGGTGTCACTGACCACGAAACTTTCTTCCAGATAAGCTGGAGTTTGCAGAAATGGCCATTATTGCCTTCCTCTAAGGGTCTTTTCCTCTTACTGCTAGGTGTTCCCCCTCTTGCCCTGTCAGTAGATGCTATTGGATGATCCTCCAGGTTGCCGATGTTTCGATTTTCCTTTACTTCTGCACTGCTGGTACCTGCCAGTAAAGAAAGAAAACAACTCACATTACAATTGTCATCATACTAGCTGACATTATGCCTAGGGCTGTCAGAATAACCAAAAATATAAAAAAAAAAGATAGAAATTGTTGCTCAGCCCTTTTTAGGAGTTTTCCTCAAATATCTGTATAATGGTTGGTTTATTATTTCTAGCATGGTTTTTTTTTTTGCATGCTCTGAATGTTTACTTGTCCTTAAAGGTCTGCTTCTATTAGTCATTAGCCTTCTGTTTTAAGAAAAGATTACATCATTCAAAGATGAAGCATAATGGATGCCATGTGACTTAAATGAACTGCTCGATAATTACTAGTAAAATGTGAATAGTTTTCAAAATTCCCTTAGGATTACAATTGTTCTATAATCCATGTGGGTGAATGCTTATGAACACATTATTAGAAATCAGAAATGATTCACAAACAGAAAAATGGGCCAGTGCATTGAATAATCTATTTGCAATGAATACATTGACCGTCTCTGCTCACACCATAGCCTCTTGTGTTGTCAGCATCATGAATCCAGACTAGGAAATGATCTGACAGACCTTCATAGCATTTGAAACGATAATTTGGTCTGGACTCAGATCCCAGTTGCGTAAGGGAGTGCCCTTCTGTCAAATTCAATTGCAGATACCCTTAGTTTCTGCATCAGCAACAACTAATATTGCAAAAACTGTAGATAAATCCATATGAGACCAGGAAAAGCCAGAGCATCATGATGGGAACAATTACTGATGCAAAGGATGATCTGTGTCAAAGAAAGGCAATGGGAGAGAGTGACTGCCAGGAGTGCCAGGAAGGGAATGAAATGACAGTGGGGAGCTATGGAGGGAGCACTCCGTTGTTGAACCAGTGAATCCCCTGCTGCTCTGGACCACGCTTGTGCAGTGTCCACCCTGCAAGGCAATGCTCTGTGCCACAACAGAGGCATGGCTGAGAATGGAGAGTCATCTCACTGATGTCCTGAATGAGACACAAGATGTGCTGCTGGCTAAATAATCATCCTATAAAATTTCTGTCATTTCTGATGAGTTTGTTTAAATGTATTGCATCTCCAATACATCCTCCAGTCCTCCTGTGCATTCCTTGGGGCAGAGACAAGCGGAGGAAGTAAATCCATCCTACAAGACAATCCATCCCAGGAGTGATGTACCTGATCCCTTTCCAAGCAGAGCACTTTGTGGCTGCCTGCTTTACTCCAAATAGCACTGGGCACAGAGCCTTTCCCAGGGTTTGGTTTGTTATTGTCAGACGTGATCATGCCACCTGCATAGGCTGTGTCAGTCCCACGCACAGAGAAAATCCCTGTGGTTCTTAGAGGACAGAGAATGGTCCTCCCATTTTCTGTTGGGCCATGGCCACATTTGGATTTCTCTCTACCCTGATAACACAAGCTGGCTGCAAAGACATAAGAGGTGAGCTGCTGGCTAAGCTTTGAGAAGCTTCTGCTGGAGCGCGGTGTCTTTGCTGCACCCCAGTATTAGGCTGGGCTGACAGCTGCACAGGAGCCTGCACAGGATTATGTAGAACCAACCATCATGATTAAAAACCTCCTTTATATTCTGACATGTTACACTTGTATTAAATATCAAAAGGCTTTTTCCCATCAGAGGACTAAGTCTGCACTCATGCAAGTCGTTCCACAGAAGGGGGGTCACTGCTTAGACAAGAGTAATAATCATGGCTCAAATGCCATGTGTAGGGGCCCATTTGCAGAATTGAGTCTTTAGGCTCCCTCTCCTGAAAACCTTGCAGCACACATTGAGCTTCCAGCCTGGGTCTATGTCTCATCAAAGTTATTTGCAGACCTCTCTTCTGCAGTGCTTTGCTGAGGCAGAACATGAACTGACAAATTAAGGTCTTAGTGACTAGTTAATTTTTAGTTTCTGAAGCTAAGGGGACAGAACGAAGACAGGTGTGGAAGGAAAGGAAAGCAAAAACGCACATAATAGAAAAGTTTCATCATATGGTATTCAGCTGTATAAAATATGACGTCTTTAAACCAGCCTCTCTGGAAATAAGACATTTAAAAGATCATGATAACTAAGGCACAAGGATAATGTGCTGTTTTCTTACTGAGTTCACAACTGTATTTATAGAGACTCTGATCTGAAGGGAAAGAGGATATCAGCTTTAACTTCCTCTATCCAGCTTGGCAGTGGCTCTGGCCATTTTCCATCATGACCCTTTCTCATGTGTTTCTCCCACTCAGAATATATCTCTTTAGTTATGTGTATTTTTTAAAATAAAGGCAAAATATTTTGATGCAGATATATTTTTTAGCAGGAAACAGGTTTGGATCTGTATTTCACACCTCCTCTCTCGTCTTAACGTAATAGGTTTTTACAGAGCCAATTATGGTACATAATGATACTGTAGTCAAGAAGCATGAAAAGAAAGATAGCTCCTCCTTCACACAATATTCAGCTTTGAAAAGAATTTGTATTGATTATGCACCATGGAATAGGAAAACTCAAGAGGTTATTTGTGTTTCTAATTCATATTGTCTTATTCCATCTGTTTTTTCTTTCATGGTCAGAGAACTGCAGATTTGTGAACATGAATGTGTGACCTGAACGTCTTATCTTAACCACCCTCAATAAAACAATGGTTAACTAAAACCATAAAATAAACATTACTTATTTGTCTTCAGTTGTGTCTATAAAATTGTCTAGTCCATGTTTTGGCCAACAGAGAGCTTGCCTTAATGTAGTGCAAAAAATGCAGAAATGCAAGTGTAAAACTTCCAGAGATCAGGCAAAAAGGATATGTGGACAAAGCTGGGCATGCACGGCGATGACATGCCTGTATTTATGGTGTGTTTTGGCCTAGTCACTGAAGAAAATCTGTGCAAGTATCCTTACAGCCAACCAGGTTTTAGAGCACCTGGTCCTGAAACACCAGGAAACAGCTCAGTTCTTCCCAGATCTCAGCGGGAGCTGCACCAGCCACAGGTCATCATGGCTTGTAAATCAGAGGCAGCCTAAACTCAGCGAGTGCCTCAGAAAGTCTGTGAGCCTGATGGACTTGTGTGATCCCTGGCAGCTGCCAGGAAATGTGAAATTACTTTATACTTTCAGGTATCTTTGAAATAGGAAGTCTTTGAAATGTGTCTTTTATGAGACCTCTGTGTAGCAGACATAAGATTAGCTCTCTAATGGTGGCACATGTACTTCTATTGTGAAAATCAGACAAAGCAGGCAAATGACACCAAACTACACAAGATAAATACTGTAAGCAGCTGTAATAGAACAATCAGAAGCAATTTCAGAAATGAAGAGTGCTAAAAGGAAAGGGGTAAGTCAGAGGATACACACAGGGAAAATGCAAAACTGTGGATCATTTTCAGTCCTGTTATTTCTCATAGTGTCTTTGTTCTTGACTTTCCCAAATATATCCTTTACATTTGGGGAAAAAAAGAAAGATAATGAATTATGGTTATCCCATCATGAAAGGTTGGAGAATAATAACATAGTAGGGAGATGGAGTTAAAAAAAGAGGAGGAAGAAAAACATCATCTTTTTTGGCAATAGTTTCTAATTTATTGTGTAAGATTTCTAAAAAAGTCCCAGAGCTTTGCACTGTAATATCTTCTCAGGTAATTTTATTCATTGATTTTTGCAGTTTCACAAGCATCAGCAGACATCGTGATCTTGTATTTGCTTCAGTAGTTGAATGGGAGAAAGGGAAGGAGTTAGTGAAATATATTTATTTATGCACTATTCCTCAGTCTTCTGACTGCTCTTTCATGTTTTTCTCCTTTTGGTCATTATGCACAGTAGAGTTAACCTAGAGAGTTTGCCTCATCAAGAGCATTTCAGAACTATAATGCATCACTAATAATGACACTGACTGTGTCTCTGGGTCTTAAGGGCTCTGCAGAACTAACCATCCGATACTCCACGCTACATTTGAAGAGATAATATTGTTCCTGTTGAAGGTTATTCTGCTGCCAAGCCAACTTCTAGGGAGGATAGGAAAGAAAAGGTGGTAGGTGGCATCTTCATTTTCACTGGCATCTTTACTATTGAATTACAGTGGGCAATAAATTATTGAAAAGCTGTTATATATATTAGAAGAAAGAATTTGCAATATCTGTATTATGGCCAACTCCTGATTCAACTGCTAGCTCTGAGATAGGCAGTTACTGTCTTTAGAAATGTTTACTAAACACTGGATTGCTTATGTAGAGTACATTTTTGCTGTTTATCTATATCACATTGACTGCAGATGTTAGAAGGATTGACTTTCATAATTCCTGGAATACTTGAAAGTGAAAAATCTTGAATCAGGAGCAATAGGTATGAGCCCAGGAGCCACAGCCATGGTACCTTTGTCCAAAGCCAGCTCCTGCATCAAATGCAATGTAGGGCAGTCTCCTCTTGCAAGCAAGATGGCATTTTCATACACTTAGTGATTCCACAACCAAGAACTGGGAATGCTTCTGCCGGGAATTTTAGGTCGATATTCTTGAGTTTGGAACAATAAACTTGAAGCTAACAACAGAAATCACTCTTTTCTCTCTTAAATGAAAACACACATGTATTTTTAAACCTTCATGTAAAAAGTCTAGGTAAGCCATGATTTCTCTGCTGCTGTTGAACACTCCCTGGCAGCTCACAGGGTTCAGGCTGTTAAAACCAGTGTCATTAGATTTTATTGGTGTGTAACACCAGACTGCAGAGAGAAGTTTTACCAGTGAAACAAAGTACAAGACTTTACTTAAAGTGAAGATGAAAAGTTTGTGAAAGGTGATTGCCACTGTCTTTAGCTGTTCCAGAATGAACATACTCTACTTTGCCCACCTAACCATCTGAAGTAGCTGTGAAATCCATGTATGTCTAGTACAGATCTAACCAATGAGGGAAATTATTCAAATGATCTAATGACCTGACTTAGATGATACTCAAATTCCCGTGCTCTCTGTCCAAGTTAGCAAAGAACTGCATGCAGCAGAAAATGTGGGCAGCCCATGGCAGAGACAGACCTAAGGACATACCTTCCTGAATCAGGGCTAGAACATTTTAGGCCCTGGAGAAATCCAAATGATAGCAACAGACACAGTTTTCAAAACAAAAATAAGGGAATTGTTTTGGTGAGGGATTGCTTGGAGCTCTGCTGCCTGGAATGGGATATTCACATTTTTCTTAGAGACAGGATTGATGCTGCATCTCACACTGTGGAAACAAAAGCTCTGGGGCCTCATGCTGTCTGAAGAGGAATTTGACCAACATGCTCATAACGGAACATGCACAGACTGAACTGAGTCTGGAATGTGTCCTTCAAGACTGCTGCAGTGGTTGAAATCAGTGTGTTGGGGACCATCAGCCCCCTCTGCAGACACTGGGGAGGTGTATGCTGCCCTGAGCCGGTGCCTGTGGCAGCACTCCATAATGAGATCCCCAGGAATCATACACTCCTGCTAGAGGTACAACCTGGATTCAAAAGTATCTGTGGCCGGTGATAATCTGCCTTGATCCCACGGCAAAGTGGGGATGGCACAATCAAAGATCAGGGACAAGCATAGGCTTGTAACATCATGAAAGGCAGGCAGGTAGGCAGTGAACAGGGAATGATTATTCACCGTTTCTTGCAATCCCAGCACTAGAGACAGCGGGCTTGAAGCAATAAAAGGGTGCACTTTTTGACAACACTCTAAGTCACTCCTTGTTCCTGGCTGTTGTTGAGATCAGAAGTATCAATGGGCTCTGGAGAAGACTAGACAGTTCTGTTGATGTCTGAGAAAGATCATGGTTCAGGTGCAAGCTCTAGCAGAGTAAATTTTTGCTAGGTGCTAGAAAGACACACCAAGGGGAGGATCCCCATTTAAATGTCCTTTTTCTCAAAGCATCACTAACAAATGCTGAAGACCATGTACAGAGCCAGGCTTCCTATATCTAATCCTCTGTGACATTTCTTACATTCTTAGGTACAACTGCCTTCTGGGGATGAATAGTGTGGTCCTTTCCCTGCATGTTCAAGATTAGACCTTCATCGGAGACAGATGATTACTTTACTCACAATTCCATTCCAAAGGTGCATAGTGGCCTTGATAGGTTTTTCTAGTATTAGTTCATTGATCATAAACCACAAAAATCATGTCTGTATGCTAATAATCACCTGTTGAAAATGCAGGTGTAGTTAAACTGCATGGCTCCCTCTGTAAAGAAGGCCTAAGGGAATGTGAAACAGGATTTGTATCCATTTCAGCTGGTGGAACTCTGCCCATTGATACAGCACAGTCGGGGAAGCAGCACTCCCACAGGATCCTCACTGAGCAGAAAACTACAGGGATAAGCAACCTACTTCTCTACTTTGCCAGCATTCTCCTGGGCTCTTGTTAAACTGTTAACACAGAAGAAGGTTCTTCCACTTGTTTAGAGCAAATCTCTGAAGCTCTTTTATAAATGTGGAATTACTCCAGAGGTACATGTGTGCTATAGGCTTTAGTGGGATTTAAACCACTATACTGCAAGTGAACACAGAAATATGGATGATTTAAATTTAATTCATATTTTAAAAAAATTATTTAAAGATTCTAATAGTAACACCTAAAACGTTTTCTGTGTACCAAGAAATAAACACTTGCCTTTTCACTTGAGCATATGTTTGACCGAAGGGAGGACTGGGTAGGATGACCCTGAAAATAGTGACATTTGCTGTTTCTCTTTCAGAAAACATAGCTTACCCCGTCCATGTGAGCTGTTTTACTGCCCACGCAGGCACGAAGCTGTCTTGGCATTACAGTAGCAATAAGAAAACAGTGTTACAGTGTTTGGCTTGTACAAACTTCCTACATTACCTAAAAATAACTAAGTAGCACATTTGGGAACTATTACGCAGGAGGTGCCTGCACAAGCTCATCGTGTGCATAATATGTTTCCTTTGTGTCTGTGTATACTTCTCATATGTCTTCCTGAAAATGTAGCCTTCCTGGGAGCAATTCTGAAGGATTTTCAGGATTTTTTTTTGCCTTTGCTAAGATCTGTAATAGCCTCCTTTCCCCGTGCAGCAGAATAGTGGGATGTCCATGTGATGCTCAGCAGCAGAAAATAGCAGGCTGTGCTTCCTCACTCCTCCAGCAGCTCTTCCCCTTGGTGATACACCACGACCAAACCAAGGCAGATCAGCAACAACAAGGGAAAAATACCCAATTCCTCCCACTAACTGGCTCTAACAGGGCAACATGGCAGCATATGTCTACCAGTCTGGTAGGTGATACTAAAATATTGCTCATTTGGTTCATAAAACTTCCCTCCCTTTTTTTTTAAAGATTCAAGTTGTGTTAAAATAAGCAGGGCTGGATAACACACAATAATTGCTTCTAGGTGACAAATGGAAGGGCTTACTGAAGGTTATTAATTCCTAACTGCCCCTCTCAGACTTCTTGGTCTTTGGAAGACTTCTCATCTCCTTCAAACCCAGCAGGACTTTTCTCCAGCTCATCAGTCATGGGCTCAGACAGTTGGCTGAGGTGCAAGGGCGCAAGAGAATACTAATTAGCCAAGAGTGGTTAATTTTTAGGTTATATCTGGTTTATTTAAGCCTGGTTAATCAATTCTCAATTTGATGGTTCTGTGCAGGGCCAGGAACTGGACTTGATTATCCTTGTGGGTCTCTTCCAACTCTTCTCTGTGATTCTGTGATTTTACATAGGGACTGGGCTTACGGTCTGCCAACAGCTGCAAAACCACTTCCTTTCCACAATTGCTCCTCCACTGTAGAGATTTTATTTTTGAACTTTATTATTCATCTATAGAGAAAAGAGACTGCTTACTTAAATTGTCTTCATCCTCCATGGTGGTTGGGCCAGGACTCAGGTACTTGAAGGGTGCTATGAAGGTTGACAGTATGCTTAGTTTTTCTAGAAGAAAACAGAAGAAAAGATACATATAAAATCAGTACTCAGCCAATGCATTCACATCTACTTCACACTTTTTCTCAGGTCAAAACATCTTTGTAAGTCGTTTTTTTTTTTCGGTGTGTTTTCTGACCTTGATCTCTTCTCTGGGGTGACAGTGACAGGACCCGAGGAAATGGCCTCACGTTGTGTCATGGGAGGTTTAGGTTGGGTATTAGAAAAGGGTTCTTCACCCAGAGGGTGGTTGGGCACTGAAACAGGCTCCCCAGGGAAGTGGTCACAGCACCAGCCCGACAGAGTTCAAGAAATGTTTGGACAATACTTTTGGGCACTTGATGTGACTCTTGGGGACGGTCCTGGGCAAGGCCAGGAGTTAGACTTGATGATCCTTGTGGATCCCTTCCAACTCAGCACATCTGTGATTCTGTGACTCTACAGTCCCACCAAAGTTAACTGAACCTTGATGCATTTATTACAGCTGCCACATTCCTCCTGGTTTCTGCCCCCATGTAGTGTTTCTTGACTGTACTTCCCAGCAATGGTGCCTGAGCACTGCAGAGTGGGGGATGCTTGAACTGGTCCAGCTGGGAATGGGGTAAGCAGTCAGCCTCAGGAGAACGGACATGAGCACTGCTCTAATGGATGAGACCATCTACTTCACTTGTTTCCTCTCCCTAACGGAGGCTGAACCCGAATTCTTACAGAAAGCTCAAGGGTGCCTGGCACAAAACACTACAATGACTTCTAATTCTATAAATTGTTAATATGATTTTTGGAAAACCCTTACGGTGTGCCCAGGAAGCTATTGTTCACACAATAAGAACACTATTTGACATCCCTCTTGTGCCCATTCATATTAAGTGCAGTTGCTTTTAACTGCAGTTTCTGTTTATCCTGCAGACAGCGGATGGCAGAGACATTTACTTCCTGTGCCATGATCAGACTCTGCATTAGAGGCCAGGGCAGATTCAGCAAAAAGGAGAACTGATACTGACTTATACTAGGTCAATATTTGCCTCAGGATTTATCTATAGGTAAAAGCTGAAGTTAATGCAAACACTAGAAACAGATATATATATTTAAGTGTTTTATTTCCTTTGATAGCTAGTTTATTTAGCTGGACATTTATTTTGTTTAGGCTGAATTCCTCCTGACACGCTATGGGGACTTTATCGAGGACTGACAATAACAGAGTGTCTACTTGACAGAAGAAACAGAAGCACACCTTACAAAGGTGATCTACAGCTTTGAAGAACTTCGTTCCTTCCCTAAAGTACTTCTCTGCTTAGAAAGCCTCAGCTATGGCTGAGGAAATAGGTGGCTGAGGCTCACACATTTCCTCAGGTGGAAATGCTCTGCATCCTGCACAATGTGAACAATGCTGGCCTCTCATCCTGTGGCAGATGCATCAAAACCAGACCAAGAATGTATTCTTTGAAGTGACACAGAAAAAAATATTTCTACGGGAAATTTCTTTATCATTGAGAAAATATTTTCTCTGACTTTCCTTAGACTACCTGTCTGCTAAAGTATCACTGGTCTACAAAGTATTCCGGCTGAAGAGCTCCTAAACTTTTTCAGCAGCACATCTGTTAATTTTTTGGCCTGGTTCTTCCTACATTTGCAAACAATCCTTGCTCTTGTTAAAGACTGTTATCAGAACCCATCAAAAATGACTGCATATATTTGCCCTTAGCTGGGTAACATTACAGCTCAACTCTATTATGGGAATTCACTGTAAAAGCTGACTGCTCTTTATTAAGTAAATACAATAAGCAGAATAAAAGATTGCCTGAAGAAAACCTTTTTCCGTCCAGAAACCTTTCAGCCCAGACTAATACATAATTAGAGCACAAATTAGCTTCCTTCAATTGCAGTTTCATTAAGGGATTGTAGTGATGTCAGGAACCAAAAGAATGAAGCTATTTATGAAGGCTAGAGCCAGAAGATTTTCCTAAGTGAATCTTTTGACACTTCTTTTTGCTAAGGCATTGCTCACTGAGAAATGTGGTGTCTCTGTATGACATCTCACTGTGTGTGAGTGTTGGGTTGTGATCATGATAAAGGCTGGTATTCACTCCTGACTTTCTCAACTGGTTTCTTTGATTGAAGTGAAAAGAGCGTAGGCTTTTGGGACCCAATCCAAAGGCTGCATTTGGTAAGGGAAATGCTTCAGATGATAGACATAGGATCAGGGCAGCCCTTGGCTGTAGCACCAGCAGTGACTGTTGTGTCTGGGTACTGAGATCCTGAAGTGTGTGTACTCCACCTGTGCCTGACTGCTGACAGCTGTCACAGCGTCAGGATTAACCCTCAAAACACTGATGTCACACACAAACCTAAATCTTCTTTGCTGAGAAAATATTCTCACTTCACATAGAGAGTTAACCCATTAACCAAGCAATATGGAAGTGCTTGCTTGCTGCAGGGCTAATGCTTACTCCTGCCACCAATCAAAACGCAAATTCATTTAGTTTTATATTATACTATTGTTACACAAAGGAATATTTTATGATTTAGTTTTGTGCAATCGATAGGTGAAATTTACAACGTGGATTTGAAATTTATCAATTTCACTTTTATTTTGTCTTTTAACCATCTTAAGCTTTTGTTAGTACTTTTTTCCACCTGTTCCCAAAGCCCTTGCTGGTGACTCCACTTTGTGTGGCAGAGAAACAGGATGCATAATTTGCTGGATGCTTAGAGCAGCAATGGATGGGTTTGTGTCAAGCAAACCCAGGCAGGTCCTAATAACAGGATATACTTCTATCAATACCAACAATAAAGATTATAATGCAATATTTCATCCATTAGCTAAGTAAGAGAACATTTAGTGTGTGTCTGGCAGGAGGAGGAGGGCAGGGTTTTGAGTAAGCTCCATAAAAAGAGAAAAGCTGTAGTATACACACTGCACAGATGAATTATTGAGCCTGTGAAGGAAGAGAAGATAAATAAGAGAATAATTAAATGAAGGTGTTTACAGGGAAATAACCAGGTTAGGTTTAAAATTATTGGTATTATTGTGCACTTCCATCTTTTGCACATTATTGCCTGTTGCTGTACAGACCATGAGGCACTGCTTCAGCTTTATTAACAATGCTGAAATTCAGTGTGTTAAGTGTCAGATTAGGAGAGGTGTGTATCACAGTTTATGGTCCCTGTGTAGGTTAATGCCCATCATAATTAGTCTTGTTTCCAGCAGTTTGATGAAATCTTACCAATAAGAATAAAGGACAAAGTTGGATTTGAAAAAATCATAGAGAGAAATACCACTAAAGCCTCCTTCTCTCACTCTCTTTTCCTTCCATGACTTTTCTTTTTTTTTTTTTTTTCCAAAAAGAAGCAATGACAGGTAGCCCAAAATTAGAGCAGCTATTTTTACTTTATAATTGTAAATGTTCTCTGTATTTGTCTGAGGAAGTTATTTTTCAAGGCTAGGAGAGAGGGTTTAAGAGAAAAAAAAAAAAAAGACATTTCAAAAACTCTTTTCTGCAGAAATGCAGAATATATAACCCTATGTTTATGAGAAGCAATACATGAAGGTATTATTGCTGGCATTACAGTTGTCCCAAAAGCCTCTGATGCCATGAAGAAGAGATTTCATAAGGGCCTACATGGACACAAAGAAAGCTTTATTTACAATAGAAATTGGGAGACAAAGAGCAGGTATAGTGGAATTTATCTCTAGCCACTCTGGAACACTATTGCAAGATGATAGCATCATATTTTGTAGTGCATTCACTATAAAAACAGTCTTCCAAGTGGAAATCTGCTCCAGTACTCTAAGCACAAAAATCATCATTTCTTCTAAAGAGAAGCCTATTATAGGAATAAAATCTCACTCTTCTGCTTTGGGATGGAAAAGGATTTCAGTTCACTCTTCCAAGGATATATTTTCCAGCAACAGCAAATAGCTAACATAGAATCATGAACAATGTTTTTGCAGTAGGCATAAAAATAATTTAAACAAATAAAAAAACCCATGGAACAAGATATGTTTTGCATGAAATACAGAAAATGCTTTAGTACAAATGATTCAGCAAAGACTGGCACATAAGGTGGGCAAGTTTCCATTAAAACCTGCTTTTTTGTGAAGTTGCTGTTGCCCTGGGCATGCAGTGAGAAGGCTGGTCACAGGTCCTGTAAATACACTTTTATTGTGAAGACAAGAATGCACATATACAGCTATAAACACATTCGTGCCCTTCATACCTATCAGTATTTGAAGGGCACCAGACAATACTGCTTGATCATCAACTCTACGGAAGTTCTTTCACTCTCAATCACCAGAATAAAAGCAACAGGAACAGCAGGAGCTCAACACTTTTAAAAATCAGCTTTTATACATGTTGGACAAATTGTTTAGCTTTGAGAAGAGCAGGCTGAGTGGGGTCATAACAGCAGCCTGCAAGCACATAAAGCGCTGCTGCATGGAAGAAAGGAGCAAACTGTGTTCCATGTGCATTAACACAACTAGAAGTAATGGACTTAAATTGCACCAAAGAAAATTCACTTTAGACATTAAAAAACCCTTCCTAACAGTAGGGATAGTGCAGTGCTGGAATAGCTTGTCTGGTGGGGAGGTGCTGAAGGGCTGTAGGGAGACAGCTGGAATCTGAAGGGGGTTGCACTTGTCCTTGGGCCCATCCTTTATACTCTCCCATCCCTACAGACCCCAGTAGAAAAACCTGCCCTGACCATGAGATCCTGCAGGAGGTTCTAGCTAAAACTTGGAAAAGCAAGTAGTGTTTGCTAGTATTTGCTATCTCTGAGTAGAAGTTTGTGGCATGCTCCTTTGCTTGGCAGCTAATGAGCATTATTAATAACTGTTTTTCAAAAATGCAACTTCCAAACAGAAGAAGGATTAGACAGATGGATACCAGTGGTTTGCCAGATCAGTGTTAACAATGTTTTACTGAATCAGTTTCATTCTCATATTCAAATTGATTACCATAAGCTACTTTACTTGTCAGAGGTTTCTTCAATAGTATTCTTTTAAAAACACAATGCAGACATTATAAACCAGTCCTAAGGAATTAATTTGGTTTGTGTGGCATATGAAATTACTCAGGAAGGGACAAATACGATGCAATAGTGTAAACTCAGCTGCAAAACCTCTTCAAAAAAACCTTATTTTTATTTCTCTAAAGCGGTATTTACAGCTACTTGAATAGTTACATTTTTACAGTTGTGTTTAGCCTTGATTTATTTTTAAAGGGAGGCAGGATACAGGGAGAAAGAGAGCCTGCACATCAGGAGATGATTCTTTATCTTCCTTCTGGTATCTTAGTTCAGGCTTGGGTTGACAGTGACTGACAGGATGAAGAGACTCTTTGAGCAAAAGAAAAATACGGCAAAGTTGTGGGGAACATAACAATGTTTTTAAACCACAGCACTTACTGGGAAGGCTCACAGCCTTCTAAATTATGGCTTGTACAGCCACCATGCTGCATCATTTAGTTTAAGCAGCCAGTTTCTAGATAGGAATTTACTTGCATGGTGTCAGAATCAGCCCTTACAGCTGAGTTTGAGAACCAGCTGTTGAGTCAAGTTTCTGAGTGTGCAGGGCTTTGCAGCATTGCCCAAGCGCTTTTTGCTTCATAGGCAAGTAGGAAGGCTCTGTGTGATACTTTTATACCGACACTGACAAAGCTGTGCTGGATCCCTATGAATCACCACCACGGTTCCACTGGGGCTGGGAGGGTCTCTGTCCATCCCCTCCAGCCATGTTTAAGTTGGAAGTGTGGCTGCCCTAAACCCCTTCAGAGGGCTGACGTTTCTGTAGACACAGCAGCAGTTTTGGCTGCTGCAGGAGCTCCAGTTTGGTGCCTTGCATGAAATAAGTTTAAGCCTGCGTGTATTTGCAAGGGGCTATTGACACATGACCATTCCTCCTCGGTTTGTGCTTTCATCTCTCAGTCCTCCACTGCGAGGTCTTAAAGTGGAGCTTTGCTGGCATCATGGACCCTTGAGAGCCATCAGTCAATGCAACTGGAGCAGCACACCTGGCTGAGCAGTCCAAAGGGGAAAAAAGACACTTTGAACCAGAGAATATGAAAGGGTTAGAATATGTGGGACTGTTCCTGTCTGCAGCTGTGCTGCTTGGCACCCCTGAGAGTGTGGCCTTTCCAATGGACAGTTACTAAAGGTCTGCTTCTTATAACTGTTTTTCAGTCCAAGGCATTTGCAGTGATATCCCGCCCTGGCCCATGCGGGAACTGTTACGGAAAGCTTTCTTTGGAGGTAGCAGAGAAATATGCAGAGACAAAAACCTTCCGGCTGAATATGGATTTTGACTGGAACATTTTTCTTAAAAGCAGGGACAAAAGGGACTACTCAGATTATGGAATTTAGGTTTTTAAAAGAAAATAAGTGTATTCAGCATTACTGTTTTTGTTCTCTGCTTCAGCAAGGACCTGAAATGAGGATGTAAAATATCAGAGCACATTGTTTTTAGTCTGATAACTTAAAGGAAGACAAAACCAGGGAACATTTCGGTAGTCAGCATTTCAGGCAAAGGTTTACAGCTGCTTGAAGCAGGTTGTGCCTTGAGTTAGAAGTCAGAGGTGTGAACCTGGAGCCATGAAATCTTCCTCTGAAACAGGGCAACAAGCTGTTCAGTATGATGCAGCGCCCAGGCACAGAAGCACCTGCCTTGCCTGCAAGTTGAACATGGCCTGGCAAGTGCAGGGATCTTCTGTAAGCAGATCTACTTGCTGTCTTTATAATTTTTTTTATGTAGTTCTTGGAGCAGAGAATATCTTTTTGCTCTATTCTTGTTCAGTGCTTAGCAAAATGGGATCTGTGTCCAAGATGAGAGCTCTGAAATGCAATTATATTAAGTAGCAATAACAGTTTATGGTATTATGATACTGCAGAGAACATTGAATGTGCAACATCAGTTAGCTCAGGGGCCTGGCAGCTGGACTAATCCTCTGTGCATCCTATCCCAGCTGTCTGCTGACCCAGAACTGCTACCCTTGGAAAGCTTTTGGGGAAGCTATTTTACCAGTGAAATGTTTTACCAGTGTCAGTCCAACACCTAACAGGCAGTGGCAGGTCCATGCCCTGTGCTCTGGCCCCTCTGCAGCCCTGCATCCCACCAGTGCCTCCACACACGCCTGCACTCATTTACTCTGAGGCCAAAGTAACTTCTGGCTTATCACTTAGGAAGCAGAAAGGACCAGCAAAAACCCCATGCTTGTGATTTGTATGGATTCATTCAATATGGTCTGAGGTACATGGGGATATGTTTAATTGATCACATCATGCATCAGGACATAATTTCTTCCTACAGCGGCATGTCCCGCAGCTCTCCTGCATTTCTGGAATGGAGATAGTGGGGTTTAGCTGCAGATTCATCACACGAATTCAAATAGGCACTTGCATAGACAAATCTCAGGGGCTGTACTTCTGTGCTCTGTACCAGCCCACTCCAAGCTCCTTCACCATGAAAGACCTCTATGGAATGGAACATGTTGCGCTGTGAAATATTAGTTTCTTATTACTTCCAGTAAAGAGCAAAGTAAGTAAAAACACAAGGTGGTTGATGGATTTTTTATAAGAAAGGCAATGTGTCTGTGTTTTTTTTCTCTGTTAGAGTCCTTGGAAATCAATTTGAAATCTAGTTCAGCCTAGTAAAATTAGATCTAAAACTATTTAATTTTGTTGCAAGAGTGTTTCTCTCTCCTGATGCCTTGCTTGAGGATACATAGAGATAAAAACTCTTGAGTTATTATCAGTTTATGTGCATCTGTCTGCCTGTGGAGTGTACTATATTATGTATTTCTAAGTGATCTGGCTGTGGCTTGGAGAACAGCAGTTTAAAATCCACATCTTAGCAAGCTTCTTATTCTATTTGAACATTCATTTTGGAAATATTTTTATTTTGCATTCTATAAACTGTGACAGGCTTTTGTTTCCTCTTTTTTTATCCCTATTTTTTGGGATGTCATCACTTTAGAAAACAGGAGAAGCACAGAGAAAATAATAGCATGAAACCCACCAGTTCCCAACGTGTGCTGAATAGAGATGCAGTGAAGACCACAAAAATAGCCAGTGTATTTATTAAGCATACAGTAAATCATTGTGATTAACTATGACTATTTGATTGTATGCCAAACAGTATTTTCAAATAGTATTATCAAAGAGCAAAAGTCTTCAGTCATGTGGGCAACTAGTTTGGCCAGTACTAAGGTGAATGAGTTAGTTTCTCATCAGCCTGTGTGTACGTACAAATCTGCACTACTTAAGGAGACTTTGCTAAGCTGGAACAGAAAACTATATGAAAAGTCTCAATTTGGGTTAAGAGAGGTTTGCCTATCACTAATTTAAACCTGTCAACTAAACTATGGTTATGCAAAACATGAGTGGTCTAACACAAAGTAAGAGTACCACAGTTAGTAAAGGTATTTAAAAGGATGGTGGGAGCCAGTGGAGCTGAGGGCTGGGGAGCAAAGCAGCTGTCTTTGCAGGCAATACTACACACTGTGGCTCAGGACTGTGCATGCAGAGGGACAAGGAGGATACAAAGCTTTGTGCTGCACTACCTGATTTTGAAAGGGTTTGCCACCTTCTGAAACCAGCAGTCCACTCAGGTACATAAGTTCTAAGGCGGGGCTGAGCTGTTAAAGCTAAGTTTCAGTTTTCCAAACTCTGTCTCCAAGTTCAGCCATCATCTGCTGTAAGAAAGGCTGAACAACCCCGGGAAGGACTGATCTCATCAGCATGGACAAGTACAAATAAATGCCTGCTTAGATAAGTAAAATAAAGCCCTCCCAGCAGGTGCCTATTGATTTTACCAGAGACCTGGACTATTGATTAGGCTAAAAGCCTAACTTGTAGATGTCCAAAGTTAGGAGACATGATTCCTACCCTACCTTTCCAGGAAATCCTGACCTGTGTTCTGGTGGGTGTCACCACTTGCTATGGCTGGATTACAAGGTGCAGAGGGGGATGTCCAGCTTCCCTGAGCAACGCAGCCCCTGCAAAAAGGCTCTTCTACTGGCATGTTTTCTTGATACTTTCAGTTCTTGATCTACACATAGGTTTGGGTAACGAACTGAATGGTGTGTTACTGAAAGAGAGATCAAAACTCTTTTATGCTCACAGAGCTCCCACTTAAGGCACTCAAAGAACTGCAAACACCATGAGTTACTACACGGAGAAACTGTAAAGATATTTGTGTAGGTGCAGTATGGATGAAAGCTAAGTATTTATTTTATATTCTGTAAAATTATAGTTTCACTGTAAAGTGGATCACCTAACATGGGCATAGCAATGTGCTTCACCTCAACACAAACAGCTCTTTTAGTTCTTTTAAGGTTTCACTTGCTGATCTGCAGTTAAGCCCACAAATGCAGATGCAGATAGAGCTGTCTATCTCCGTTCCAAAACTGACTATAGGACTGATGTGAAACAGCCCCAGTCGAGTGCAGAGACTGCCTGTGAGCAGTCTTCTGTGAGCTGTGACCCCCTCCTTCCCAAACTGAATAGCTGCTTAGACATTAAGAAGTGAATGGCCTGCATCAGAAAGCTCCAGCTGGCAATTAGTGGTGAAAGGCTTTTTAAAATCTCTTCTCTGTTCACCTACTGTAAGCAGCCAAGTGCTGTGACCTCTTCCTCTTGTACTCCCATAATAATAATAATGCATATTTAACCTGATTCCTGCCCTGATTTATCCTCGGTAGCATGAGGCAGTCTTGTGTTAACTAATCTGTCTGTGGGCAGAAAGTTAAAGGCATTGCTGTTACAGTTTAGGGTGATATAAGAGGGCTGAGACTTGCAGGGCTTTCTCAGACAAGATGCTACTGACAGACGTCAGGTCTGCTAACTGAGCCAGTTATTTAAGTATTTAGGCATTTAAATTCTCGTTTGACCCCTTGGGAGATGAGACAGCTAGAAGGAGTTAGGGGCTGTCCTGGGGCTGTCCTGGGTCTTGCTGGTATTACAGTGCCTTTGACTACAAAGCAACTCCTCCAGCTTCACTTGTTAAGGCATGAGCCTTCAATATTCATTAAACTTTGCATCACAGCCTGTAGAGAGTCTTCAAGTCTCAGGTTTATCACTGCTACTTTGTTAGTATTTTCTTTTTACCTTTTCAGTTTTTATTCAATCCTAGCACAAATTGCTTCAAATCTTTTCCTCAATTTAGAGCAGTGACAAAGGAAAAGTTTGCTAAGGCTTTAAAAAGAAGGGCAAGTTTTCAGAGTGATGCAAAGGGAACTTGACACCTGACTCCCATCAACAATAATAATGGGAGTTATGCATCTAACTCTTTCTGCATTGTGCTGACATTGTACCCTTGAATGTTAGTACAGTTCAATAATTCTCCAAAGATGAGGCAGCTTATTTTCTCTGCCATTGCTGCTTTGCTGGCATTTTTATGGCATTCCCAGAAGTACTACCTGTCAGAGTTAGTACTTCCAAGGATGGCATTGCTTTGGGGTGATTGACGATTGATGTAATTAAAGAGAAGGCAGTCTACTGCTTGCCCGTGGGTATTTTATATTAAGTGTTTCACTGCACAGCTACGATTGATGATTTAAATGATGACAAAGTTGGGCTGCTCTATATGGGGCAACAGTGATTCAAACCATGAATTCAGGGATATGTGTCCTCTATTTTATGCTGAAAATTCTGAGAGTGCTGCAGAAACAGAGCTTTCTAGGAAAACTGCAACCTCCTCAGGAGCCATTTCACTAAGGATGGTGTCCCTGCCCATAGCTGGGGGTTTGGAACAAGATGACTTTTAAGGTCCCTTCCCAACCCAAACTATTATATGAATAACACCACTGGAAACTTGCAGAAACTTGCCACAGGAAGGGACAGTCCCAGTCACATCTAGGGACAAGCAAGATTATTACTTGGGACTAATTTGGAAAAGAATAGGAAAAAGAAAATATAATATTACATCATTAAATAAATCCCCTGGTGCAGTTGTTGTTGTTTTAAGTGGGATTATTCAATTAAATCTACACATGCTCTTGTACATATCCACATCTGGAGGAGACACTGTAGGCTTTCTTTAATTGTCAGTGAAGACATAGTCAATATAGTCTATGGCATTAAAGAGCATTAATTTCATCCTAAGGTAAGTACGTGTTAGTCCTGCTCTGTAACTTGAACATGTTAAAAACCACGTGAAATATCAGACATATTATTATCTCAATGTTTATTCCTTAATAAAATGATGAAGTGTTAAAATCCAACAGGAAGGCTGCTCTTTAACGCTGCAGACAGAGTTTGCTAAGGATAGTCTGGGGACATAAACCAGCTCTTTGTGCAGAAAGAAGAGGACTCCATAAACTCCAATTACATTTATAACTTTGCATTAAATTAAATATGTTATTTTACACAAGCACTTAAAAAGTCTACTAAATATCCAATAATAGTTTTCTTTATTCCCTTGTTAGCAGCTGCCATGGCAGCAGGATTCGCACAAGAATGAAAGTGATTTAGTGCATTGATTTGCAGTTGGCACGGCCCTCTGTTCTCAAACAGAACTGATTAGCTTAGCAGGAAAGTGCCATTTACTTTTTATCGTGTTTCTTTTCTGCTCATCTTCCTTCAGTGGCTGCCAAGAGGAACAGAAGAGCTGTAACCTCCTGAGCAGGTTGCTTACTTTCTTCAGTTCCAAATTCTGCAATCCTGAGGACTAATTTGTCTGGATAGTGCTGTAGCATCAATACAGATGCCAGGGTTACTGCTTTGGTGTACTGAAATCTGGCCCCAGTGAGCTCTTTCAGGCTTTTCTACACAAAATTAAACCTGACTATGAGAAGCCCCTATATGCCCAGAAGTGCCATCTAAACCAGGATTTTAGAGTTTTTTTCAGCATTTACTAGTAAAGCTAATAGGACAAATGTCTAGCTGGGAAGGTTTCTCTTGAGTATCTCACTTTTGCTTCATAAACTGACCGTAGGGCTTGTCTTCTAATACATAACATTTGAAGGACTGTGTACACACTTCTGCACCTCTGATGTTCCATGTATTGAAGCTGCTGGGGAAACTCTTGATTCACCAGTTAAAAGTAAAGGTTTTCTGCAGTGCAGAATGACCAGCAGATGCAATAAAACAGTGGGAGTCATTGAATTAGCAATTATTTTCCCTTGAAGGCCAATTCATGACAAAAGTTCAGTTTGCTTTGGCTAAGACTCCACCATTTCAGGGGTCAGGTCCTCAGCTGGAGTGAGTATTTGTGGCTTTACTGAACTCCATGAACACACATGGAGTCATGCCAGCCGAGGTCAGTGGAATAACACTGTTTCAAACCAGTTAAGGTTCTGATCCCATAAACTTGCCATGACTATTCAGTCTCATTAGTCCTTTCCAGTTCTCTCTCAAACTTTTCAGAAATTCAATGATGCCAAAGCTTCTTAGGGATCTTAGATATCTCCAAGTCTGTTTCTACTAAGAAATAATAAGGAAAAAAACTCAAAAGGAAAGGATGGGAGGCTGAAAACCTGGTTCAGAGTTATTTCTGGAAACAAAGATTAAAAGATGAAGAGGAGAGAGAGAATCTCCTTCCTACTTTCTAGCTGAAATTCATTCAATAATATTAATCCTTTTGGACTCTTTACAGTTAGTAGAGATGAAGAGGCTAATCTCTGTCTCTTCTACACTGGAGGCTCCATTAGTTCTACTAAATAGCTGGTGCAGCACCAGAGAAAGAAGTACATACGCATTTACCTCCCTTCTCCTTTGATCTCAGCAAGAGATTATGAAACAGTTCCCATATTCTGTTCTTTCATTTTAAAATGCAAAGCAATCTGTAACTTTCTTCCCTCTGGCACAGGAAATCCTGGTGAGGAGAGGGGCCCTCTACTAGAAAATGTATAACTCACACTTTTCAAATGTATCTAACTCCATTAGTCATGTGAATTCAGTCCCTTTTATTCCCTTGTATGAGCCATCTTTCCTCCTTCCACAACAACAAAGAAAATCCTCTTTTCTGGTAAAGCTGGAGTTATTTGAACTTCACTGATTCAAAAGACTGCAGTATCTGCCATAACTAATGAACTCCTGGCAAACCAGGGGTGTGCTGAGAGGGCAACACGACCACAGTCCTCTCCAAAAACACCAGCAAATAAAAGCTACCTCTTTGCAGGACTTAAAGTATTGCAGATGTGGGTGTACTCACTGTCAGCAAAACCTTGCTCTTTTGGTCCTGTATACCATTTGTTCTTCCACTGGTGGCAAACTTGAATAATCATGAGTTGAATTTTAGGATAAAATGACTCATGCCTTAAACTCCATTGATTGCAAAGGGATGCATGCCTGGCTCAGATATAGAAGTAAACATTTGGTCAGATAAAACCAATGTCATACGTCTGGTCATCCACAGCTCACTCACACTTGCATCTGTGAAATGTCCTCCTTTGCTAGATTCTGGGTTTTCTTCCTGTGAAAACTCAGACACAAGGTGACAGAAGAAGGGAAAATGACAGCACCAGAATGTAGACAAAACATGGTGTCAGAAGGTGGCTAAGGTTCATACCTGCAGTTGGATGGCATAGAAATATAGAGAGAGGCACAAGTTTGTGGCCTCCAAAAGTGGATCCTGTAACCCTGTATCAGAGCATAAAAGAATTAGGTTTGGAGAGCATCTAGAATCAGATACCTCAAAAAGGAACACACAGGCGACAGCCTTCTTAGTGTGGTTTTCATGAAAGCAGTCAGTAACAGACACTGAAGATTAGAGTGTATCCAAAATCTATTCCCCTTCAGGGCTTGGGGAACTCGCTTGTAGTTACTGGGAGGGACCCCTTCTGTTTGGGACTTTTTCCTGAGGACTGATGTCCAAGCCCTGTCTTTCAAATGGGGGGGAAATGGGAGCAAGGATGACAGTCTTTTAAAATGGGGTAGCTGGGGGTGACAGGGAGGGTAAACCCTTGTACCCAGGTGACACAGTTACTGCATTTATCCAGAGCAGGGCTGTGTCAGGGCTGGAGACAGGCACTCCTGGGGCTGGGGCTGACAGCTCCTGAAAGCCTGTGGGCAGGGTGGGGGAGCCCATCAGTGCCCTCAGACACCATACACACTGTTAACACAGTCTGGTTACCTGCACATGCAGTTCTACTTCTATGTATATTTTAATGCTGTTCTACACACATTTTAACTTTTAAATTTGACTAGCGAGCTTTCAATGTAGGAAAAAATAGTAACAGATATTTAACAGTAATCCTGCTCTTCCCCACTGTGACTGGAAGGCACTAATCCACCCAAAATTTCAGTCCTTGCATCAAACACACACATAATGACCATGCTCAATGAGGCCTCGCTTGGCTTCCAAGCCTTTTGATTAAAATATGCCTCATTCTGATACACAGCAGAGACACCGTGAACTGCCACCATGTGGCTTTCTGTGTGACCACCTTGCAGCAGAGCCGGCCGCACAGGAACACAGCCACCCCCATCGGCACCAGATCACTGTCCTGAGCACAGCCCTTGGCTGATGGGTGACAGTGAATGGGTCACCAAGAAGTTGGCACCTTTCTGCTGGCAGCAAGTGCCAGAAGAGAAGGGCTCATGCTGCCATGGGGCTTATCTGAGAAGCCTGGATGGGCCAGCCTAAGGTCTCATGTCTTGCAGGTGGATGATTCTTTGTTTTGCTGCTATATGTAAATGCTAGGCCAGTGTAGCAAAACAATACTTATATCCTCAGCCTTCACTACTAGAAATAGGCTGTGCTCTGATTTGTTCAGCTTTTAGTATTGTTCAACTGTGGCATCTGGGACAGCAGGATATATTTGGAGTTATGGGGGTCACATCTGTAGTGCCATGGTTAAAGACCAAGATATTACAATCATATATATTAACTTTTCCAAGGCATTTGATTGTCCAAGACTATTCAGAATGTCCGGGAGCATTTGTGCTAAGAAAATTGAAGCACTTTGGCCTTGGCTGAGGTTCAACAGATAGATTTGCTTCATATTTGTTAACAAAAGCGACCACGAAAGAGAGAGGGAGAAAGAAAAAGTGACAACTTGTCTCCAGAAGTAGCCATACAGTAAATCTCCAGTGAAGAGTTTTATGGGAAAAAGGCCATTTTTATAAATGGACTTTCTATGAAGTCCATTTTCATTTTCACTACTCTACTTTCCGACCTTATAGATGGTTATCAGAACAAAGGTAATTATCTAACACTGCTTATTTAAATACAAACAACAAAATCATTTGTTTCCTTGGCCCTGAGTGACAAAACTTCAGAGTGCAATGTGACCTCTGCCACTTCCACAAATGACTTACTAGCAAGAAATGAACTTCTTCAATTCAAAAAGAAATGGAGAAAAACAAATCCATATTTTCCCTCCCCAAAGGGACAACAGGATCATGAAGTCATGCTCTATATGGCCCTGACACTGTCAGGTGGCTTAGGCAGTAGATTGAGGTCTTTGTCATTGATACGTGTAACCTCAAGGTCTGTCTAGCTCATGTCTACTGCTGAGAGACTGATTTGTATCTAATTTGTTCTGTAGTTCTTCTGTTTGTATCAGACTTTGATTCTTCCAAATATACTTGTCACTAGAATTTGCTCAAATGCACTTTGCAAACATATTTTAGCCTACGTAAACTATTTGTTTTGACTGTTCACTACTCATGATGTGTAACCAGCCACCTAAGGCAAACTGCAGTTTTCCACTGCTTTTGCAGATGACTGATCCCTGAAGTGCCCTGAACTCCTTTGCAAATCTCTGCTGTAATCTGTCTCCAGTCACCCAGTAAGGTTACCAAAAGCTATTTTTCAGTCACATAACAAGAGCCACTATCTGTTGTCTCTCAACAGATACGCTTAGTGTCCTGACAGAAAAGAAAACAATGATGAAGTGATTTGCACACACAAAATGAGTTGGAAAAGGCATATTTTCATGATTATTTTTAACCCAGTGTGGTGGTTTGAACCTGAACTTGATGGACAGTCATTTAGACCAACAGCGCTTCTCGAAATTTACATATTTAAACCCTGGGTGGGGGTCCAGGCTCAGTTCCTCAGAAGAAATGAATACTGCAATATCAATCCTCTCCCAGGTCAGAGGAAAGGGAAAGACCAAAGTACGTGAATAGACACCATGATAGTGACACCAGAGTCAGTGAAGAAGAGAGAACTGAAACCCAGAGAGAGAGAGGGGATAGAGGAGATGCTTTTAAAACCTGAAAGCTGAAAATCTTTTGTAAAGCTATGTTGATGGACTATGATACATCAGAGAACCCTTTTGTAATTTCATGAAAGCATGGGGGGTGGAGCGTTCAAACTGCCACGAGCAAACATGCCTGTACTGAAATAATCAAATGTTGAAGTAACTGTGATCCAGTGAGAAACCTGAACAGAGAGAGGTAGTGATGAAGTGAAGACCCTTGCTCCCAGGGAAGAAGAAGACTTCTGCTCCTAGAGATGAAGATGATCCCAGAGGCGGATGAAGAGAACCTTTGCTCTTGAATAGCTCATCCTTAAAATTGTACCCCATTAGCTAAGACTGAACCCTCGAAAACAGTTGTGGGGAAAGCTGTAAGTCGAGGGAAGGGACTCACACATGCCAATAGAAAACCACCCCGGGTAGCTGTTGTGCTATGACTTTGAAAAAGCCTTATAGCAAGGGCAAAAGAGAGTCTTCTCCCTAAATGAACTGATGAAAGACTATTACAGAGGTGGTAAACTGACTGAAATAATCCTAAGTTTGTGTCTTTATGTTGTAAGTGAAAGGAGGGGGGAGGATGAGGGGAAGAGAAGTGTTCTGAAGGTTTATTCTGACCCTTAATATTTTTTTTCCTTTTAGTTCTGTTAATAAACTTCTTTATATTCTTTAAGTTTAGAGCCTGCTTTGTATTCCTCCTGATTCTTATCTCACAAAAGGTAAAAAATGCGAACAAACCCACTACACCCAGGCATATTAAAAATTTAAAACTTACTTCCAAATCTCTTAATAAACTAATAAAAAACGCAAATGCTAGCTTGCAGAATTCTCCATTGAAAATAATTACAATAAAACTTCTAGCATAGATGCATCTTTGCTTGGCACATCACTTATCAGGCTGCTGCTGAATAGACCTGGACGTCTGGACTGCACAACTACACCCATAGTTTGAATCCATTGGGTAAGTTATAGCAATATTCCTTTATTTTACCATGCAAAATGAGATGTGATTGTTATTCCTGATGAATGGCAGTGGACATACTTTCCTAGAGAATAAAACCAGAGAGCCTTGCAAGACTAAATCACAATCTCTTGACTGCCCCCAAGACTTTCATCTGGCCAGCCTGATGCTTAGCACAGTAATGGCTAAGGTTAGATGAGATGAACCCCACTCTGTTTTGACTTGTAACAATTCTCAGTGCCAGGCTGATAAAAGCCTCCTGCGTTAGTACAGAAGTGACACTGCGTTTATTTGCAGACACTCCTATGGAACAAGCGTGTTGTTTTTGTGGTTAGTTAGCGCGGATTTAGGAAATGAACTGCGGAAGAAATCCGACTGCTAATGACATATCTGTGGGCAAAGGTGCCACAGCATTGAGAGTGCAACACAACAGGGCTTCCAAACGTGCGTCACTCGCCACAGCCCCATCAGCTCAGTGAAGTCCCAGGCACGTCTTGGGGCCATGTTTATTTCTGACAACCTGGTTAGAAACATATGTTATGGATCCAGAGTATTCTGCATTTTTTAATGGCCAGGCTGGGGTCACATGCAAAGGCTTCCACCCTTTTGCAAATGTCAAAATCTGACTCAGACTGAACATAACCCCAAACACCTTGTTATGACTCCTTGTGGGAACATCATTACACGTGGCAAAATTAAAATAAAATACAGATATCTAACCTAAAATAGGTAGCATGCATTTTTGTAGAGGAAGGTCATTCGGTGCTGTTAGTTTGAGTACTCTGCTGACAGAGGCTTTTCTGTATCATTCTAATTTCAATGCTTCTATCTATAGCTCTTTGTGTAGATTTGTCCTTTCAATGTGCACTGTTGTCAATGGAAAGATACTGTAAACTGGTTTCAAGTTGTGACTCAGAAAAAGCTGGCAAAAAAGATGCTCTGAAATTTTCAAAGCCATGTTGTGCATATCTTCCATTTGAATGGATATGCATGCAATCCTCTACAGTTTGGCAAATCTCATCCATAAGCTGCCTCCCACCTTCAAAACAGAGTCAATGTCATCCAAAAAGGTTCTAGCACATGACAACAATGATTCCCAGCTCTTGAGGACAGCCTTGGATCTCTGTTATGGCTGATGTCTATGAGAAATGTACATATACATCAAGTTTGCATACATACAGACATACATTTACAGGAACCTTTGTGGTTTTCCAAACACGGGCACCAAGTTTGTCAATCAGAGCTTCCAAGAACCTAAACACATACAGGAGCCACCTACACCTCAGAGTTCTTGGCATCCAGCTAAGATACTCATGACTGAAACAGGGTTCCCCATGTCCAAGAGAAAATCTTCATATAAGGCTTAGAAGACTCACAGGTTTTTAAAACTGAAAAGAAATCAAGGACAGAGATCTGGAGGGAGGTAGATCTAGATGAATAGTGGCTTTATAATGAGTAGTACAGAATATATGTTTAGAAAGAAATCCCATTTTGATTTAAGATGCCCAGCTATCCCAGATATTGCCTATAAGCCCATCAGAAGAATAGGATTTCCTGGCTTACAAGGATGATTTTATTTTTGCATGTCTGCTCTACACTATTATTGAAAGAGCAAAAAATATCATAGCTTCTCCCAAAACAATTTAGAGCCAGGAAAAGGAAGGCTTCCTTCCATTCTTCCCTATTTCTTACTGCTGACCTGTTCTGACAGGCTGCTCAGGAGGATGACAGGGATTTACTGTTTGCTCTGTGGCACACAAAAAAGCATTAAAAAAAAAAAATCCTCATGTAAATAATTGCATCAATTTTGCAATCAACCAGAAAACAAACAAACAAAATCCAGTGAGGCCAACACTGAATGTACTAATCTTGCCAACGCTCTGTATAATTAACACAATTTCACCTTGAAATCTGGCATTCATTATAATATGGAGCACCTCCAGGCTTTAGCATTTTCAGTTTGTTTTTATGGACCTAGAGGACCTACAACAGAGGTTTGTACATGAAATATATTCTAGTCTTTTTGCTTCTGATCCATTTAGCAATCATTTTATGAATCTATTTTTACATAATAGTTGTCTCTTGTTTCTGTTGCAGCATATGTATGACTTAGGAAACACCTTAGTGCATCTCACTTGGCAGCAAAATTCATCACAAAGTCATTGGTATCAACACACTAACAAAACCCAAGTAAATCCCAAATTTGTGTTTGCATTAAATGAACAGAGCATTGAAGAGATTTGCTGCTGTTGTCCTCTAAGCAGTGATAGAACAAAATTTTAAAAACAGTTCTCAATCTCAACAGTAGCATTTCATATTTCCCACCTTTATATATGGGCTCAGTTTACAGGAGGTATCTGACAATATCCTGAAAATTGTTGATATTTTTCTGGAAATCAATTTACTTAAACTAAAAGGGAAGCACCAAAACTTACATGCACACCCCTCATCTTTGCCACTAACTTTAACATGAGAAATGGATCTCAACTTCAAACTTTAAGAAAATGCAGTTCTTATTTTAAACTTTAGACTTTACGCCTGGGTAATTCCGGCTTCTTAGTCGGAATCTACTCTGGCTCTAGTATCAATCTGATTCCTCACTTAAATTTAAGTTTTGTCACTTGGGCCTAGCTTTAATTTAAATACTGAAGATTTATTCAGTTGCCTTCCTTCTAGCATCAAGCAGTTTCAGCTAAAGAGATTTGTACTGGAAATGCACCCGTTCAGCATTGGTACTGTTAAATTAGCGGTGATATATATGTGTTTGTGGGCACAGTGACCTTTATTAGCTCCTCATTATGTTTGAAAATCGTTCTTGTTATCTGACAGAATGAATTATGCTGAGCATTGTTATGGCTCAGATAACCTATGGAAACTAGTTATTTTTCACGATATGTTAAATGTTAAAACTAACAAGCAGTTAGTTAAGCATTACACTGGAGACTATCATCATGTCTTACACTTGGAACACGCACTTTTAAGACTGTTCAGATTAAAGATGAATCAAAGCACTTCAGCTTCAGGGATAGAACTGGAGGTGTACATCCCTCCAGACAGAACTGGAGTGTAAAATCCAACACAAATTGTTTTTAAAATTTAATAATTCACAAAATCTATGGTTAAGCACAGCCTGGCTGGGATAGATAAGTAAAATAAATACCGCAAAGTCAATTTTTAATAATCTGCGGCATGAAATTTAAGCACAAGAGAAAACATTTCACAATCAAGTCAGAAGCTTTTTGTAAATGATCAAATGAGAATTTTAAACCCTCACCTACCAATGCAAAATACATCCAGTTCATCTTTTAGTCCTCACAGCACACTCCTAGATTCCTTTGTTAAAATGCCTTTTAATTCTAAGAGAGCCTTTATTGTAACCACTTTTTAGAACTAGAGTTATTTACAATAACCTCAAAAGAAAATAAACAGATTCTGGAGCCTCTTCTTTGCTGGTGAATTGGTGCATCAAATGCAGTCACAGGAAATAATGTAATTAGTTCCTGTGCTAGTCTGGTAACAAGTGGTCTGGTATATTTATCTAATTATTGAGACAACACATTTACAACTGAAGGGATTTTGTTATAAGAGGTTTATAATACTCTGATTTGGGCTGATCTTCAGTCTCTTAATGCCAAGTAAAAACTGGCCTTCAAGCAACATTTTTGTATGATGAAGAATAAAATCCCAGATGGATTATGACAAGTCTGTGTTGTCCTAAAAGAGAAATCAAAATGAAAAGCTGGGAAAATTAAATGCAAGGATAATATATATACACACACTCATTCGGAGTAGAGAGAAAATGTGAAGATTTGTACGTTTTTTATGCATCTGGAATCAGTACGCTAACGTGCTGTTTATGCTAAGAGGTGTACCATCTGCAAGGAATAAAGAAAAGGGAGCGATAATACTATATTATGGGGAAATCATATTTTGACTTTATTATTATGGCTGTGGCTATTTTATGAAAAGGAGGTGGATTAATAATTGTCTAACCAACCAAAAAGGAAGGAGAAAGCAAAATGGATTTTTCAGAGAATATTTCTCATGCAATAATAAGGGGCTTGTGCAACAGAGCAGAAGGAGGAAGGGAGGGCAGTGACAGGAAAGGGAGACTGAGCCTCATGGTAGGAGAGAGGTGAGAGCTTGGGTGTCTGCAGAGCTGATCACGGCTGCAGAGAGAAGGGTGAGTAAGCATCAGCAGCTACAGGCAACATAACCAGTGAGAGGAGAGGTCCTCTGGTGTCCCGGACCTAGGCAACGAGGATGACAAAGAACCACAAGACTTGGCTGCATGTCCCCTAAGCACAGCTGCCTCCTGAGGTGCCTGGGCATGGGCAGAGGAGAGGCAGGACAAGGGGTTGCTGCAATGCAACCCTCAGTACTGAGAGGGGATCCTGAAGCCAGGCCCTCATCTGGAATGGGACATGGGCCAGGGTGGCTGCATTCTCTCACATCTCCACATGAGGCTCAGGCGACCAGGGCTGGTCAGGACACAGAGGATGATGACACTGGGAGTCAAAAGTGGGTGCCTGAGTAGTAAGCTGTTAGGAAATTATTTTCCAGTATGAAACTGTAAGGAAAACACACAGCCTTTCAATTTAAGCTAAAGGAGCTAAAAGCTGGTAAAGCTCAGCCCTACACTAAGGATCTGGACCAGACTCCCGCTCCTTTTATTTACACTCCCTCATTATAGATATTTGGCACATGCTATTGCACGTCTTCCCCGCCCCCCCTCGCCGGCTCCTACTCCGGGCCAGAGGCTTTTTGTTCTGAATGGAAGGACAACCCTCACAAAGCGCCTTTTTCCTGAGAGATACTGGTTTCATTTACAGTAGGCTAGAAATGCATGTGCTGCCATGCCCTGGGCCTTTCAATCACCCGCCAAGAGCACTCACTTTTCATTGTTTCCATTTTAATGCTGCTCTTGCAGCTGCAATTGCAGCCACTTTGAATTAAATCTGGGTTAACAGTCTGAGGACAGATAAGCCCCAAGAGAGGAAATGATGTAAAACCAAACAGCAATTCTTTAACCTATTGCTTATTATGACAGGCTAGAAGCCCTATGTGTGATCAGAAGCAAAGTGCATTTTTGCAGTCTATTCTCATTTGCATAAACCTTTCTCTTGGTATTTGCATAATTTTTCAATTAATCACCAGGACAATACTCTAACTCCTGAACATCTCTCTCCCAGGCATTTAAGGTATTCTTGCTAATATAAAAGCTTTAGACAAAGATGATGAGGCCAAGACCTGGCGTTTTCTATTTATTTCACATGTAAAACCCCGTCCAAATGTTTACTGTACCTTACACTCCACAACAAGTGCATCACTGATTACTGAAAAAGCACAGATGGGATGTAGACAGTTTTTCATTCCTTGTTCCATATGATAGAACTCAACACATCTGGTATGCTATGAAAAGCATCTTTGCACTAATTTGTTTGTCAGTATCTATTGAAAGGACTATCTGTCATCCTGTCGCATTTTGGTTGCCCTGAGATGTCTGAAGACAAGACTAGTCACAAATTGCGACTGCGGGCCACTGGGGAATAACTGGTAGAAACCACCAGCTGTTCCAAGGATCATCAGTGGTGAATTTTTTTCTTTTGTTTTTTTTTTTTTTCATTTTATAAGTGGAAATTTCAGTCCAGTCTTTGCTCAGACATTTTGTGCTTGCAAGAAGAAACCAAATCACTTGAGCAACCAATTGTTTGTCCTTGCTGCCTGTGTGCACATTTCCAATCTGTTTCTACAGCTGGCTGAGTTTTCTTTGACTGGAGAGGAGTGATGCAGGGGACAGAAAAAGTGCATGCTGCTGGTCTACATGGGGTGATCTTAACACTCGCCTTTGGATGCTACATCTTTTATGTCAGGAACCTGACCATGAATAGATTGGTTTGTCAGGGAAAAGCGAAGATCCTAAAGAAACCTTGGTGTTTATATGGGCTAATCAATACAGGTTGAGAATGTTTTTTTCCATAGTTCTTCATGCTGATTATCTTCTTGAAAGACAGCCCTGTGATTTATGATTTGTTATGTTTACTTTACCTCATCTCCTTGCCAGTGAATCAAAATGTTGGATGTCATTTATTTTCCAGTCTTACTGTTGTATTTTCTTATTGTAAATGCTTTATTGCATTAAATTCTGATTGTGTGGCTAATTTAAACCATTTTTCATCAGTCAAGAGCTGTTCTGGCATGAGAGTGCAGATCTGATTGAAGGTGTGAATTCCAGATTCTATTAATGGTTGAGTGATATATACGTAAAGAACTTTCGGAAATATAAGAAAGCCTAGGAAACACCGTGGAAAGATTCGCATGACCATTCAATGGGCACATAACTTCCAGAAATACTGGACTGAACTGCTTGTAGTTAATTAAGTACTCATGCATTCTTATAATTAATCTGAATGATCTGCAATATACCAGCATAACTTGAACTTAATGCCAGCCATTTCCAAATAATGAAAAGATCTTTCTTCTTAATGACATGTAATCCTCTGAAACTACGGCTCTGAGTAACAGGCCATACCTTGTTTCTCCAGTATTACTGAAGGAAAAACCAGCACCTTATCTGTATGGGAACAATAATAACATCATATACGTTTGCCAGCTCTTCACAAGATTGCTCCAAGTGCCCAAGTTGAGCTCCTAAGCTTTGAACATGAGTCCCACATGAGTTCTGCCTAAAATTAATGCTGTGTTGTGATCCAGAGTACTCCGTAATTGTGCTTATTCTTTCCTTCTGCCAATTACTGAATTACATATTAAAGATTTGAACCAAAATCAGGAGGGTGTTGCGTGACAGCTAACAAAACTAAAGATGCATCATGATCCTGACCAGGACTATTTGCAAGAAGGTCCCCCCACTGTGGCTGAACACTGAATGTATTTGGCCCAGAACTGGCAACTGGATGTGATGGAAGAGGATGTTCCTCACTCCTGCCAATTCATAGATTACAGCGTATGAGAATACTGCCAGTATGTCTTGTGTTCTTAAATCCATTTCACATCTCTAGTGGGATAAACCTTGCTAAAGTTGGGTATGGCAGACTTTTAGTTTGCTATGGAAAAAAACCCATAAATCAAGCAGACTTGTAAACCAGAATAGATATGCTGAGGGAATCCTTAAAAATTAAGACAGCCTTTCATGACTGCAAAGCACATTTCGAGCTGAATAATTTCAGGGCTAAACAGCCCATAATGCAGCTGGTTTCACATAAAGTATAATTTGATAATGAAGTGTTCTCACACAATTTAGGCTTTTCAGATGGCTGCTTAAACACAGAGGTGTGGCGTGCACTAAATGAGATTATGTTCTAAAAAATGGTTGCAATGAACATGTAGCTGCTATGGAGAGCAGCAGTATGGCGATGCACCTTGCATTCATATAAAAATTAATTTCTTGTAACACTCAAACCAAACCAAACGCTTTGACTATTTCCTCTACCTCCCTGACATTAAAACTGAGTGTCTTGCTTTTTGGTCTTGGCTTGAAAATCAGCTTTGTGGTGTGTCATGGGTTAGAACAGTTTGGCGTTTTAGTTAAGAAAAAAAAATTCCACCAGCCACAGAAGTGATGTTTTTTTGCAAGGGGCTGTTGTAACTTCGTCCAGACCTGATAGAACTAATCAACTGGCTAATTTGAATATTGACAACGCTGTTAAGCCACTTAAGAAGCTGGACACGCCTCTGTAAAAAACACATTTAAAGACAAACAAGGCCGGGAAGCGCTCTCTTGCTTCCGGCCCTTGGACAGGTAACTGGGCTGCCCGCTCGGCCCGGTGGGCCAGGCTGGGCCTGGACGCTGGGCCTGGCGGGGGCCGGCCCACGGCCCGCGGCTCTGTGTGGGCTGGGACAGCCCTCCCAGCGTGGCTTGGCAAAATCGTGGCCGCTCAGCTAAGCATCTCAGCCATTCCTGCTCCGTTAGAGCAGCCCCATGGCTCCGTGTGTGTCGGGATGCCCCCTCTCTCCGGTCCGGCCGCTACACTGAAACTTTACACCGAGACCAGCTCCGGCTGCCCGGCAGAGATCATGTGACCAACAGAGACAGATAAGTTCAAATCCAAGGCCCAGGTACTTACAGTAGCTGTAAGTTCCCCAGAAGAAATGAAACCTGCAGACATCAATCCTCTCCCAGGTCAGAGGAAAGGGAAAGACCAAAGTACTTGAATAGACACCATGATAGTGACACCAATTCAGTGAAGAAGAGAGGGCCGAAGCCCAGAGAGAGGAGAAAGAGGAGATGCTTCAAAACCTAGAAGCTGAAATTCTTTTGTAAAGCTATGGTGATGGACTATGATACATCAGAGAAGCCCTTGTAATTTTGTGATAAGCATGGGGGGTGGAGCGTTCAAACTGCCACGAGCAAAGGAGCCTGTGCTGAAATAAGTAAATGTTGAAGTAGCTGTGATCCAGTGAGAAGCCTGAACAGAGAGAGACAGTGATGAAGTGAAGACCCTTGCTCCCAGAAAAGAAGACCTCTGTTCCTAGAGATGAAGAGGATCCCAGAGGCGGATGAAGAGAACCTTTGCTCTTGAATAGCTCATCCTTAAAATTTTACCCCATTAGCTAAGACTGAACCCTCGAAAACAGTTGTGGGGAAAGCTGTAAGTCAAGGGAAGGGACTCACACATGCCAATAGAAAACCACCCCGGGGCGGCTGTTGTGCTGTGACACTGAAGCCACAAGATGACTGTTTCTTGTGGAGAAGCCCCATAGCATGGGCAAAGGAGACTCCTCTCCCTAAGTGAACTGATGAAAGACTATTATAGAGGTGGTAAACTGACTGAAATAATCTCAAGTTTGTGTCTTTATGTTGTAAGTGGGAGGAGGGAGGAGGATAGGAGGAGGAGAAGTGTTCTGAAGGTTTATTCTGACCCTTACTATTCCTTTTTTCTTTAGTTCTATTAATAAACTTCTTTATAGTCTTTAAAGTTTGGAGCCTGCTTTGCATTCCTCCTAATTCTTATCTCACAGAAAGTAAGAAATGCGAACAAAACCACTGCCTGGTGGCAGGATTCACTACAGATTGAATGAGGTTGACAGGAACCTCTGCTGACTGTCCAGTCCAGCTCCCCTGCTCAAGCAGGGGCAGGCAGAGTAGGCTGCTCAGGACCATGTCCAGTTGGGTTTTGGGTATGTCCATGGGCAGAGGCTCCAAAATTAAAACTGGTTCAAGTAGTGGCAGAAGGTGTGCAGAAAAAGCATTGTGGGTCTGAGGCAGAAGTTTTAGCAGACAGCTAATGGAGAAGAACTGCACAAGGCCAGTAAGACGTGCAGAAGTATTTTGCCTTGGCTCTCTGATTTCTATCCACTAATTTAAGAGATCTCCACGTAAGAAGATTATATTTCCCCAGGTCTTCAGCAGGGAAATACACCAGAAATAAATTCTTATCTCATCTGAGAATCTCAGTGGAGCAGCTGGAACTCCAGGAACTCAGAAACTTCACTTTTCTCCTTCACTCCTTACTCTGCAGGTCTTTCTATTACAAATCCCATTTCTGTGGAACTGCAAAGACTTGGAGGAAATCCGATGAGATGAGCTTTTACCAGGAAACTTTCTGTATGTTTTACATTCAGCGGAACAGAAAATCAGAGTCAATTTAGAGAGAATCTGACTGATTCCGCTTACAATCAAAGCCAAAGCTAGACAGCACAAGCCAGACACCTGAAAGGAACCCGATTTTAGCATCATTTGATTTAAACCTCATAGGACATTGCAAGTCTGGGCAGATTTTTTTTTTTTTCCCAGTGTCATGCACTGACTCCATCAGGGTCAAACAAATAAAACTTTATTTGAAAATTCCTTACTTGTCTGCTTCTTTTTTCCTTAGTGTAAAATTGATGTGACAGAGATTTCTGAAAACCCTTTCTTACTGCAGGGATTAATTCTGGTGGTACTGTGTGTGTTAGGGTTTTTTATAATCTCTGCTGGCTGTGAAAAAGGACTGTAACACCTATGGAAATGACCATGCCCTTTGCTTCTGTCAGTTTTCAGTCAATATAGAAAGTCCAAAGTACCACAGACTGAAACAGGTGCACGATGGCAGAACTCAAGGTCGGATTTTTATTTTCTTTTCAAAACTGCCACATTCCTGCAGTTTCCTACTTCACTGCCACCTTCATTCTTTTAGGCCAAGCAAGAGATGGGAGACCTGGGAGATGAGTGGAGAATGTACAATAACAGGAGTCGATCCATAACTCTTGAGCCTGACCTCTGAAGGGATTATATCCTGAATACCACTCCCAGCTTTACCCTGCAGTGGCATTTGAATGCATGTTGCAAGAGGCAGCCATACATATCAACAAAGAGGGATGCAGAGGCTGGCTCTGCCTGCCTGTACTGGCATGGCCATCCTGAAAGGCTCTAGGCAGTGATTTGTGGGTTTTCGCTCTGCTGATGGGTCTCCTTTTTTGACTGGGTGCATGTGTCCTGTTGACCAAATCAATGCCAGCCGAACTGGCTGCAATGATTTATTAACCATGGAAAGGCAGGGAGATATGTTAGGGTCACTGCACCAATCAGAATCTCTCTTGACCTGACATCAGTTTATGGCAGATATAAATCCTTAACTCTCAGCATCTTTTATGAATGGAATGAATACTTTTATGCAATTATGAGTTGTTCTGCTGAAGTCACTTAGGCCTATGAAACACCCATAAATTTCCTAGAGGTTGGCAGCACCAGGACACAACAACAAGCCACCAGCAGCTTTCATAGTAATGATCTCTATTTTTGAGATAAATATGAAACGTATTTTGGAAGAAGCTTTATATGTTCCTATAGTTTAAGATTTTTCTTCCTGCTTCAGAGATCACCTATGAGCTACCTAGGGCTGCTATTTGAAATCCCATTTACCATTTGATAAAGGCAGGTGAAATATAAGCCACAGTAGGTAACACTTGGCCTCTTCTATTAACCAGTGTAATATGGATGGCAGCCTTCAGAGGAAGGTACATATTGATATCACATTTCCTAAGCTGTAGCTCTAAACCTGGGGGCTGATACTGTGATTTCTTATATGGAATGTAACACACAGGCACTTACACTTACTCTTCTCCTATGACTTCCATGTGCTTCTTTGGGACTTCCACATCCCTCCCCCTGGCAATTTTGCTATGGTCTTTATGGAAAAGGTTAAATTGTTAAGGTTTAAGGTTCTTACAAGAGCAGCCACAAGCGAACATTGTCCGTATCAGAGCTGACATGAAATTTGTTATTGACAACAGTGTGGACAGGCTTTTACCATCTCTCAAGACAGATATGCTGGTGGGAAGTAACACTTCATTTGCAACTTCCAAGACTGTATATCTTAAATTGCAATGGCTTTGAGGGGGTAAAAAATCAGTGCTGGAACTCTTAATGCATCCAGGTACATCTAAATTTCCCCTGGGGATGGCATGACTTAACTGTCATTTCAAGTTTTATATTCTTCCTTTAAATCAGCTATTTCATTTAAATAAAAAGGTTCTATATTCTGGGATGGAAATGCAGCTGCTTCAAGTAGCCCTGCAGCATGTTGATTTATTACTGACTGTATACTCCTTCAAGGAGAAGATTCCTTAAGAAGACGTTCTACATCCAGCTCCATATTTCTTGCTACATAACACTTTATATTAATCTCACCATATCTGCATCCATGAAATTTGTGAGAAAAAATGGAAAATAAGGTAATTACAGATTTGGATAAATACATTTGCAGAATTTAATGCTCTGTGTTCACATGAATAAACTACTCTGCTGTCTGCTATTAGAAATGCTGAAAGAAAAGTTATATATCTGAAAAGGAGCTTTTCCATATAAACTGAGAAATGAAAAGTTTCCACTTCTACTTTTATGAAACTGTATCTAAGTGTCAGTAAAACCAGGCTTAGGATATACCTTAAAAAAACCCCCAACCCCAAATTCTGAAGTGAAAAACATTTATTTTTGCTGAAAGTCTTCACATTTGCTTTTTACATGATGAAAAAACCCCTCCCAGCTGCGCTTTTTCTGTTAAATTAAAAATTGAAGGCCATAATGTTCTATACCTTTGTATGATCATGGCTTCCAAAGGTTTACTATGCAGTAAAATTGGATGAATTCTCCCAAGGATGGCTCACATAGCTTTTCACCAAGACTGGTTTTGTCCACTCACAAACCACACTTTGTAAATTCCAGCAAGCACAGACACAGAGCAAAATCTCTCTTTGTATCGGAATGAGTGCAAGTCCCATACCTGGAGCTCACATCAATTTTTAAGGAAGTGTCTGTCCTAACAGTTCCACTGTTGCTAATGTGCAGTCAAAGTCTTATTGAACTGAGCTCCAGCAGTAAACCAGAGATGGGTACTGGTGGTGGAGTATGGCTCTCTGAAGAGAAGAAAGAAGGAGAAAGTTTTCTAAGACTACATACTTACAAAATCAATGTTGCTGGGATGGGTACAAGGTGGATGCTTTTTTTAATCTCAAATCGTAAATATATTTTGCTCAAAAAGATCCAGCAAAGGTTGCACAGACTCATAAACTTTTACATGGTTTGGCCATCTGGGAAGGACCATGAGCCAAAGGATCTTTAATATAAGTTAGATATGGACTGTTTGGACCAACAGACATCTAAATAAATATCTGAACCTGAACTATGTTACTACTCCCTAATTCCTACAATTGTTCCATAACAGAATGTACTACCCAAAATCAAGGTACAGGTTGGGGTACTAACCATCTGATTGCTACTTTGTGCAGGATGGTGCCATTGTGTCTCCTAGTACTGCTCAGGACCAGGTGACAGAGACTGAATTAAAAGGAAAATCCACTAGTTCTTCTTGGACACTTCTTTCCTTTCTTGTTTCGAAGGAAACACTTTGTGCGAAAGAAATGAGGAGGGATGGCTGACAGCCGGGTGTGACTTCTCACACTGGGCAGGCACACGATTCATTGCTGGATCCCATCTCTCCCCTGGGAGGAGAATTCATGCAGTTAAACAAATGACCTGATGCCTTTCTGCAACGAGGCAGTTTGAAATTCATGAAATTCATGCTCATATATTATAAGAAAAGGTAAAATGGGATACAGGCCATTAATAGCATCATCAGGTTGGCGAAATCGGAGCCATCCTTACTGCTGCCCATGAGCACAGCATGGTCTGCTTCCAACAGCAACCTCAGAGAACAGCCTTCTTTTAAATAAATAGCAAGACTTTTTTAGTATTACCAAGCTGCTGGTTTTTGAATATATCTGTACAACATAGTGGTCTGGGATGTATCAATTGTTACTGCAGGATCAATATTATAAAAGAACTCCTGCCCTACTCACAGGAAAGTCTATTTTGGCTTAAAAGCAGCTGAATGGTGGGAGAGAAACATAACTTAAACAAATCTTAGATTCTAGCTGCCGTTTTAAATTAACAACCTAATTTTAACTAAATCACTCTTTTCAGTTTCACCTGGAGACCTGAATTCAAAATCATAGTATCTCCCTGCAAAAGCGTGTTGCTGGAATAAGGCCAGGCTATTTCTAAGATAAAATGTTGTTATACCAGTGTGCTAAGATGCGATTTTCTCCTTTTATTGCCTGAACAGGGGAAAAAAAAAAAATTAAAAAAGATAAATGAGATACAAATTCCAAACAAAATGTGTCTCTAATCGGATATTTCTGTAACAAGATGTATTCTAGCACGGTATATATTGAACCATGATATTTTAGGATCAATATTCGACATACTTTATGCCTAGTGTTAACAAAATATAATGCACTGAAATAAAAAAGATTTTTTATTGCTGTGAACACAGGCCAAATACTGCAAAATGTTGAACAGGGCAGACTGATTACAAATATTCCTTCTATAAAGAGCTTTAAAGAATAAAACTTCTCTCTACATGGTGTGACAGCCTGTTTTTTAAGATTACTTGGTGGTGTCAGTTGAATCACTGCTACACACGAACTGTCAAGTCTATCAGACAAGCAAGAGCCCGTATCCTTGTTACCTGGTTCCACTTGTTATAGACCAGTTAATAATATCAATCCCATACATCACTTTTTCCAAATGTGTAGGGGAGGGACTCCCTGTGTTTATAGAAACTCAGAAGGATGTAAAACGACATCCCTCCCTTTTTGTGCACAGTTTATATTATTTGCTTTTTATAGTATGGATCCTATTATATCCTGTAATAAACTGTTTTAATGGATGGTTTTTTTCCCAGTTACTTAAAAGGGCACAGGCAAAGCAAGTTAGTACTTCTGTAAAATGAGATGGGTAATTTTAGAGGAGGCTGCTGCTTGTAATTTACTATTATTATACAATTCTTATCTTTATAAGACACGTCAGATAATAAACCCTCATTTACATTCATATCTTCGGTCTCTGAATTTGAAGAAGCATCTTAATCTAAACAGCAGTTGAGATGACGATGATGAGTGTCTGTCTTGGACTTCTGCCTCACTTATCCTCAAGTTCTGATCAGTGTAATTTTGCCATAGCTGAGGAAAGCGCCTTTACTTTCCTCCCATCATTGAAGAAAGTGCCTTGCCTTCCCTTCCATTGCTAAGTAGGGCAAATGGCAGGAGGTGCTCATCACGTTACAGGTCAGAAGTCATCTGGGTCACTGGCAGGACATTTTCATGCACTCTGGCAAACTCTACAGAGCAGAAACTCTAGTAGGAAGGCTTCCAGGTGCCCTAGATTGCAAACAGTGATTGGGCTCGTTTTCAAAAACCACTACATAATTAAGAAAAGAAATGTGCATTACAAATTGTGGAGGACTTGGATCTCAGAGATGTAGACAGTGAAAATTTAATTTGCCTTCCAAGTGTAGCAGAGAAAATTGTTATTTGTATGATTAAGAAGCTGAATGGGTTATTAATTGACTGGATATATCTCTAACCAGATCTTATATGGTGGTATCCTATGGAGCAGTGACAGAAACCCCTCAGAGCCCTGCACTCTGTGTCCTGTAAGTTCATTCTTTTTCATTTGATTTCTTTGGGTGTTTCCTTCTAAGAGAGAAAAGCACAAGAAATCCTGAAATGGCTTAGAGGTCCGATTTAATACCAGAGCAGTTCTTTTTATGCAGGACATCATTCCCTCTGTTTGCCTTCAGAGGAAATACTGGACCATGTCCTCCTGTCAAGGAGCAGCAACTCCTCCAGACATGGCACTGACACGAGCTGTGCTCAAAGAGATGGTCCTGCTGATTTCACAGACATCTTCCATCCATGGCTTTCTGTCCCATCTGGGCCTGGATATTTATTGTATCATTGCCAGAACCTTGACAGAAAGAGAAGCAGTTCCACTGACACAGCAGATGAGAAGATCCTCCTGAAATGTTTTAGCAGAACTGCTCATGTCGAAAAGAGCTAGGAATGGTGGACGCACTTTTCTAAAGACAAACACACGCTTCCTGACAGACTAGGGGTGCCTTGCTGGACAGGTTGCAAAAAAATGCTCATGCTGAAGCACTATCTCTCCAGCAGCTGCCACAAATCCTCAACTGCAGACAGAGGAAAGAACATACTGCTGAATACAATCACACAAGGCACAAAGGAGGGCTGGTAGCAGTCTGAATGCTCAGACTAAAAATTTGGGGTAAAATGATGTACTGTCGTTCAGCTTTTGACATGGACAAACTGCAAAATGTAGGTAGCATGAACTCACCAAGCCCTGTGAGCAGTTTTTGTAAGGCTCAGAGGCCATTAGCTGAAGCAGTGTTCCCTGCCAAGGCCAGTCAGACCACGTAGGGTATGTGAGACCCATCCTAACCTGCCATGCCCGAATTCTGAGCCAGGCTTGGAGATGAAAGGCAGGAGATCCGTATGCCACCTACAGTGAGAAACTTATCCTGGCATGAAACTGGGTAGCTGATAATCACCCACCTGGGCACAGAAGTAATCTGTAGCAGACAAGAGCTTGAAGGAGTTGTGAATTCCTTCAAAAGAGTTGAAATGACATGTGCCGATTCCTATTTCATCTTCTGGAACACTGGGGGAATAAAAATTGGCTGCATCAGCAGCACTCTTGTAAATCATTAACCAGAAAATCTCCTTAAAGGAAACTCTGATGATTTTCCTTGGGGTAAACTCCTGATAATAATAAGAAACTAAAAAACACTTTGTTCCTCTGCTCATGTCTTTCCAAGTCTTTCTCAGATAGGCACCTTTAAAAACAGAAATATAAATCATTATAATCAAAGAAGGGAGTAATAATTATATTTTAATACTAAAATAATATCAAGACTGTAATAAATTATATAAAAACAGCATTAGAAAACCTATCTAAGATGTTGAATTATTGTCTGAGGTGAAGTTGTAGAGTTACAAGTTCATAAATAATAATGAAGCTTCTGTTGGTAACATAAGTAACGTTTAAACTGTAAGGTTTAAACTCAGTTTATACTGAGCTTTAAAAGCTTAAAAAGCTTAAAAAGAGGAAGGGCAGAGTGGAGAGGGCACAGACCCAGATAAAGCAGCTGTTATCATCCACAGGCTGTGTGGGGAATGGCAGAGTCCCCTACAACTGAAATAATTAAAATAAAAACAAGCAAGTGGTGCAAACCCTGAGCCATTGACAATACCATCTCTAAACAAAACAACCCAGGAAGCCTCTGGATTCTGGAATATCTGGTAAAACAAAAACCAAAGTGAAGTTGCATTTGAAAACAAGCTCCCATTTCCCTTTGCAAATGACCTCAAAGAATCTGACTTGCTATGGATGTGGTAATTCACGCTCGCTCAGGTAGAAATGGCACCTCCTTGAAGTGTCTGATGAAAATTTAATGTTACCTCTGAAGCACTAACCATGAGAAAAGGCCAAGCATGACCCAAGTGCTGCACTCCTGTACGATGACGTTGCTGGGTCAAAAGAGTGTGTGCTGCAAATACCAGCTGGTCCCTGCAGGATCTTGTTACACCTGAGAGGACGATCCATCACCTTGCTTGTTCTCTAACGCTGAAATACTGGGGGAAGAACCCTGCTAGTGCAAGACCCAGGCTGGTAAAGCCGCCTTTAACTTGTGAGGCTTTACCTGAAGTTTGTTTCCATCTATCTCAAGAGACACTGCAAACTGCCACAGCAAAGGATAAAGCCTTCTCTGCTCCACTCCCACCTGCCACCAAAGGATGGCTCTCCTCTCCTGTCTCCTGTTCAGCTCTGATGACTGAGACTAATACACCTGGGCGAGCTAAAAAAATCCTGTGAAGCCTTATCAGGGTATCAGCACCGTGTTTTGCTAATAAGCTTCAGATAAACTATGCCTATAGCTTGCTGAGCTGCTTGAGCTGATAAGTGATAACAAATGAATATCTGAATAGAAAATATACTGTACTACTGAACAAAGATCTGTTTCTAATGAAAAAAAAAAAGAGAAAGGAGGGCTGAGATAAAGGAAAAAGGCTTCCCCTGGCTGGAGAAGGGAGACTTAGCTCAGACTGGTGCCTCTACAAGAGAGCAAACCTCATTTCTACAAAGACTTTTGCTACTTTATTTCCACAATGGTTTTAACAAGGTGTTCCAAAAGATGATGGATGAATATGTTACCCTGCTGAACCCATGGCAAAACTGCCTTGGTTCCCATGTATGAAGTTACATGATGCTCTGTATATGTGTTTGTCTATTGATCTATGTCTCTATAAAACATTGTTTAATACAAGAGAATAAAGTCTTGTCGTGCCCTGAGTAAGTAAATAGGATTAAACCCACAGTAATTATAGCCCACGTAAGCCTGAGAGAAATTATATGTCCTGTTGAAGGCTGGCCTTCTCACTTTTGGTAGCAAATAGCTTGAAACTATGGATGATGGAACTTGTGTAAGGATCATCAGTCTATCAAAACCTCATCCAAATCTCCATCATTATCTACCTAAATTTTGAATATTCAACCATGCATTCATGGATGCAGACTAGAAAAGTTTTATTCTGGAAGAAAAAAATCACATTTTCCAGCTTCTCAAACTCAGTTGATTTTCCCCCTAAAAGGAAAGTAATTTTTAGGGAATCTTTGGTTTAGGTTAGATTTAGAAAAGGCTGGAGAGACTTTGAATCAGATTGTTAAAAGTTAGCGACCTTGATCGGTGCCCTCAGATGTTCTGAAAGAGGAGAGAGAGTTCATACTCCTGATAAGCGGTCTTTTTAAAAATAAACACTGAGCAATGAGGAAGTTACTGTTGCATTTAAATTACCTATTTATTTAAAGTAACCTTCAAGACCTGATATTTACTTTTGCTTGAATATAATTTATCATGAGAAAGAAAGTTGCATGGTTAGTGAGAATACATGGACATTTAGATATTTTTTCTATTTATTAGCGTAAATATTTTTATTACCATCTGCCTTGTTGACTAGCAGCTTGCTATGAAGGAAGAAGCCACAGAGTATTTTATTATGCAAAAAGACAAGAAAGCTTACACTGGATTTCTGACTTCAAATCTGTCTTTTGTCAATAACCCAGACAGCATTTTATCTTCGCAGAGCTGATCATTATCTGCCGAAAGAAAAGCTCCTTAAATAAAGTAACAACTGAATATAACCATTTTCCCCCTCAGCTACCCATGAGCTTCAGCAATATTCCTTGCAATTAATGGTGATACCACTCAGCAGTGACTCACAGGGATTGCTTCAGTATTTGTGATGGGATTGTGTTTTCCTAAGTTGCAATGGAAGTATCCTGTGCTTAGGCAGAAGGCTTCCCACTGGAGCACCATCAGGTGCTGGAAACCTGTTCGCCTGCTTTTTAATCATAACTTCATTAATAGGGTGTCTGGAGTGATGGTACAAAAATGAGATAGGCTGCAGGAGGCAGAGAGTGGGGTGCCAGGAGGGAAGTGGTGGCACCAGCCATAGGGAGAGCCCAGTCAGATTTTCTCAGTCCTTTATCAAACTTGAAAATTACCAGGGAATCTCTCTGTGGTCCAGCTACTTTTTTTCTTCTGTTTTGTTCTTTTTTTATACATGTTCTCCATGGCACACGTTTTGTTAGTTCGACAGCCTTATACGATCTCCCCTGCCCAAGATCATGCTGTGAGAGGTTTGACAGCCCTGAAACTGCCGGAATCGCTGAAAAAATGTGACATTTGTTCCTGGGGCACAGGTGAGTGCTTGGCAGCTGGGGCTGGGCCTGCTCTCTGTGGTGTTTGAGGAGGACTTCTCCAAGCAGGCTGATGCCAGTGGTGACTGAGTGCATGTTGGCATTTGGGGTGACGGAGGAGAGGGAGAGTTTACATGGGGTGAATGCTCTTGCCGGCAATCAGTATCAGCAGCCCCTACTTTTTATCTCACAAACTCCTTAGATGTACACATTTGCAGTTGATGCTCCCCAGATTTTGATTGGGTAAAGAAAAGCAGGAAGGACTTGAATATCTCCTTCTGTGGACACTGCCTAAGTTTCTGGGTTCTTTTCAGCATTCAGGCCTTCCTAAACCACAAATAACGCCTTTGGAGACAGTGAGAACAGTCCTTGCTCCAGTAATTTCTTCTGTCCCTCAAAATGTACAAAAGTCTGGGGACTCACGGCAGCGTCTGAACCAGTTTCTAGGAGTACATTTGATTCTCCAACTAATTAGCAGCCAGCAGCAGAAGGCAAAGAGCACTCAGGCTGTCAGCAGAGGGAGAGGAGCAGCTTGGTGACTACACTGACACTGGCAACAGATGATCTTGAGTTTGGGCCACAGTAACCTTACAACAGGAACTAGTGTTTAAACATGGAACACTGAATAATTTCTGGAAAATTTCTAATCTATTCAGAAGTCAGATTTTTTAGACCTTAAAATGTGCAGGCTGGAATAAGCTTTGAGATGGTCTCCAAGAAGGACCATATCCATTTTCCTCTACTCAAGGTTTTTTGCTGATGCAATGATTAAAAGCACTCCCATTTTTACATCTACAACTTCCGCCTAAACCACAGCACTTACTTTCCCTCAAATAAACTGTGTTATCTGTGTTTTCCCTTTTTCCCTTTTTTCTAAATTCTCCAATGTCCTCTGTCTTTTAAAGGCTTTGACACAAATGGTGTTCACTTATTAGAGAGGCTGTGGAAGATCTAGGTTAGCAGGACTTTAGTTTATATCCAAGTTGAAACACTTCTTGAAATAATTTCCTGAAGGGGTCCTTCCCCTTCTTTTTTATCCTGTAGAGGGAAGAGCTGCACCACATGATTTTCATAGGTACAATTTATTTACAAGCAAATCCACGTCCTGCTTATCCATACAGCCAGCTGACAGATGCTTGTTAGCAGGTGAAAAGAAGGCTACTTGTTAAAGTGCAGCTGCTTCCATATTTTTTTGCCAGCTGCATATCAGACACCACCTGGCAGGAATTTATTCATTAGATATTACTTTAAAAAACAGCAATGAAATGCATTTAAAATGTTAATTTGAAATGTTTTAAGGACTAGGTCATTGATGAGGAAATACAATGCTAATTTGCTGTGACTGGTATTGCTAGTGGCTATAATATTTGATTACTTTTCTAGGTTTGCAAATGAAAAAGCCATTGTCATTCTAAAACAATAAAATGGCAACAATCCTTTCCCATATTTATTAGTAAATAAAAGACATGGTGGATTCTAGGTCACAGAGATTCAGCTCAACTCAGGCTTTTGACAAAACTTTAAGCTCCTGTTGATAGCTGGAGAAAGCCCCTATATTCATTGTATTAACATTTTATCTCACCATAATGGGACAATCTTAAGATCCTTTAAGGGAATTGCTCACAATGCCTCCATTTTACCTTCCTGGGGTTGTATTTTTAATGAGACTACTTGTTCTTCCTCAGTTTATTGTAAGTAAAAAAGGTATTGTAGCATAACCATAAGGAAATTTCATCCAAGTTATAAAACCCAATCATGGAGAATTATCCAAAATAGAACATTTGGGTTTAAGTGAAGCATTTCATGTATAAGGTACTCAAACTGGAATAAAGGAACATGCTTCATTAATGGTTTAAGTTTTCCTTTCCTTTGCCTCTTAAAAATATAACAATCCTCTCTCCCAGGGGGCTGATCTGAATCCATATATCAGTAACAGTGAAAAAACAGAATTTCAGGAAAAGAGTTCATTTATAAGACTGGGACTCAGCTCCCAAAGAACATAATTCAGTTCTGATTATTATATTACTGCATCTCTTCCTGGATAATTAATAGATGGGATAATCTGTAATACATAATTACAAGAAGACCAAAGAGTTTCAATCTAATTTATTGACTTAGTATTTTATGAAATGGAAGTTCATTATGAAAAGGAGGAAGTATTTTTTGGTTTGACCTTCTCTTTATTTAATTGATACTCCACAGAAACCTTCATGTCCATTTATTTTCTACTGATGTCATATGAGCTCTGTAAAAGTGGGTAAAGTCATACAGACTTTCTGTTATCACTTATTTACAGTAGCAGTGTAGCTCCAGGGCTTCAACCCATGAGAAGTTTTAAATATATCGATCCTTTCTCCTTTCTCTTTATTCTGACCCCTGAAGGTGAAACAACACGTCCTGTAAGTTAGAGAGATGTGGCTTTAGAAGTGCTCTTGCATCACGGCAGTGCAAGCAGGCAGCTGGGTAAGATGTAAAGTCAAAGGAAAAAACTTGAGGGAGAGAGAAAAGAAAAGGTTTGCCTGAGGTTTTCAAGAGACACTGAACCTTCCCCTGTTAAATCTTTCCTCATAGAAGAGAAAATGCAATCTTCTCAGTTTTGCTACAAAGAGGATAAGGCAGCACCTCCTGCAGGTTTCAGGAGCATGTGCCACAATAAAAGGCATGATACTGGATTTCCATGTATGATATTTTCCTGAAAATCATGTCTCACCATCTAGGGTTTCCGTTAAAAATTCTTATAGCCCTGATGTATTCTGAAAAATGTAATAATGACAAATTAATAAAAATAATAAAAAAAAATCTTATGTCCACAGAAAAAGTGAAGTCAGGCTAAGGTTTCTGATGACATTCAGGCCTTTTGCTTGAGGAAAGCTGAGACTGTAAAACCCAGTATGATGGCAGGTACAGGGCCAGTCTGGGCAGGAGGATGTGGCTGTGCAATGTGTGGCTGTATGGAGGCTGGTCAGTGCCAACAGCGATGGAGGAGAGGAGCTGCTTAGCCTCTGGCCCTCTCCAGCGTGTCAGCACTTGCTAAAGCAGCAAACATGAGAGCTGGTAATTCCCAGTTCCCACGCCAAGAGGATGCTGTCTGTGAGCCTGTGTAAAGCTTGTTGTTGACAGAAGAAATTAAGAATTTAAAACTGAGGATTACGGGAAGCACCAAACTCTGTGCTGCTGGATGGTTTGATTTTCTCAAAACTAGGGTCTGTGAGGTGGCACATTTGGGCACTACTGACACAGCTTGTAATGGCAAAGCAGAACCCAGAGCATTTCTAAAGCAGCAGCCAGGAATATGTTTAGATTAACAAGGATTCTTAAGGTCTTTTTCCATTTTCTTTCCATCGCATGCTATCATTACAAAACACCTTAGCTGGCCTTGCGTTGGAAGACATAGTAAGATAACACTGCCTTTTGAGATTCAGTGTTATGTTCTTAGTAGATACCTGCAACACTTTATAACTCTCCATAACAACAGCAGAGTGCATCTACACTCAAGACTTCATGTAAATAAACCCCATGGGCAAATCAAGCACTTTGTACGCACCTGCTGCTAGGCATAAACCACCTAACAGCAATGAAATGTTAAGGATGTAAGTGAAAATTCCACTGAAGATTACAGCTTCACATAGTGTCATGTCTCCTCTTCTCTAATTTCACTTTTTTTTCAAGAGAAACAGTTGGGTTTTTTAAGTTTTCAGGTATTTTCTGTGAGCTGCACCATTATATTTTAGATTGATAAACATAAATGGTTAAGGAATGAATGACTACCATTCTTCTCATAAAATCTGATCATGCAGTTCCACTTAATTTTATTTCAATTTAGATTTTTTTCCCACATATATATTTATTCCAAATGTCCTTTTATAATCACCACTTCTCTGCATTTAAAGGGTTTGTTTCTGCTACCAGCAAAGTCACTAGTAAGAACTAGCAGGAAAAGCAGGACTGGTCCTCATAGGGACTAATAGATGAAATCAACTCTAGAGTAAATTAGTTACAAGGGAGTATTTCTTCCCACTATTTGGAACTGGAACAGTGCAAAAGAAACTTTGGTGGTTTCTGACAAAATTAAAGGCATTTTCCTTCTGTATGTTCATTCAAATATTCCAATGCTCATTCTGCATGCTGCTTAATTACAGAGATCTAATTAAGCAAACTGAAAGAGATGTGCAGAACTGAAGAGTGATAATGGAAGATTAACTTAATTTCTCAAAAATTAAGAGGATATGGATTAAAAATAATGTTATTTTTTCCTCCACTGTTTTGTTACCTAAAGTTGAAAAATTAACTAATAAATGCTTAGCTAAAGGTCATTAAAAAAAAACCAAAACCAAAACCAAAACAAAAAAAAACAGAGACAGAGAGAGCAGAGAAAGATTATGGTATATTTTTGGATCAGTTGTTTCAGCACCTTATCAGCCCGAGCTGCTCACAGGACAGTAAGCGTGGCTATGAAACAGATAATATCTCATCAGATTGTGCTGCTGGTGCATCCAGGAAAGCTGTACAGGAGCTCTCCAGCACAACAACTCTTTATCTTTGCATGCAGGAGTGTGACATAGCAACACTTCTAAACCCATACATGCTTAGAAAGCTGTCTGTGTAGTTGTATGCGCACCTAGGTATCTGCACACACACGCACATTTACATTTGAGAGATATAAAGATTCTACAAGAATGTTTGGAACAGGTTCTTGTTCTCCTCAGGGAAAGGAACGCATTAGCCATGTGAAGAGACAGTGGAGAGACACAGGAATTTTGAGTGTGTGATTCATTCAGCCAATTGAGATATCTGGTTTATGAAGAGATGAATTGCAACCTAAAATTAATTTCTCTCCACCAACTGTGAATGGAGTTTAGGTCACTTGTGGATAGCTACAGTTGTTCTGATGAAGTTGCTCAAATGTAACATGGAGAAATAAGGAACTCTGCTAAGAGGATAGGAGTTTCTGTCCTAAGAAACTGTGAGTCAAGAAAACATTTGGTGTAAGCCATTGGTATGCTGATGCTTCTAACTAGTAAGGGTTAAAGAATCACCAGGGATAATTCACAAACAATGAATAGGAACATTGCAGTACATGGTATTTGATATGGCACAGCCAGTGCCAGGGAACTTCAGTAAAATCTGGTGTAATGTGGGTGATATCTTAAGCAGGTTCAGAGAAGAATAATGAAAATGATCTCAAGACTCAAAAGAATGCTGTATTACACATTATTTAAGGGATGAAAACTATTTGGTTAAGTAAAGAGAAGATGGAATTATGGACAGCAAAGGTTGTAAGTTACAGCATTCCTGACCCCATACAAAGAGAAAAACAAAACAGAACTAAAGTGGAAACATTGTCACTGCTGATTTTCAGAACTTGACAGGACAAGGCTCTGAGCAACATGAGCAGGAGCTTGCACAAGATGACCTCTGGAAGTCCCTTCAAATCTAAATTATTCTCTTCTAAGATTCTATTAATTTGGGATGTGTGTTTTAAATAAAAACTCAGACTTAGCCATATGGAGTGATTAACTCATGCTCTTTATCATCAAACGTAGGTATTTTTAATACATAAAATGTCATTCATCTTGTGGGAAGATGTCATTATTTTCATCTCACTCACCTACTCTGTAAGACGTGCTGCAATAAAGTGGATATTTTGCTTATATTAATAACAAAATAAAATACTCAGCTTTTTCCTTCCTTTCTCCAGCAAGCTCTTGCCTATAAATTCAAAGCAAATTCAAAATCACTGACCTCAGAAACAATATTAGTCCTGTTACCCGAACAGTAAGAATTCTTTTGCCCAGCTTGAAAACATGTGTATGCTGAAATCCCAATAGCCTGGAATTTAATCAAATAATTGTTCGTGCTTTCAGAATGTTGTGGAATAACTGTAGGTTTCCCATATTCCTTCCATTTTTACATACATCTTGATCTAGAGAAAGGACGCTTTTTTCCTACAAATGTAGTTTTTCTGTATAGAAAGGCAGCAGCTTTTGCTCTGCTTCTTCCAAAGAAGCCAGATTAATAGAACAATGAGGTTAGGAGCACACTGCAAAAAAACAATCTAAGAGCAAAAGAAATAAGCTCCCAAGCCTATTTTAATATGTTAAAAGCCAGTATGTATTTATTTTAAAAGGGTTAGGGTTTATTCCTGACTTAACTTTTTATAGGTAAAAAGATGTGTTTCAAACTGCAAGCAGCCACCTACATCTAGAATAATGCTGTGATTCTTTGAATTTGACAGACAAATATCAAAATATCAAAAGACCTTTCATGTGAAAGGTTATCCCAGATGAACAATATTGTTTCATTTCCACATACCACAGAAAATGCTTGCATAAAAAGAAAAGAGCCAACCTTCTCCATCAAAGCAATTGAAAATTAACTCACCAAGCCCTGTTTTCACCACTGCAGCTGTACGAAAACAGGCATCTTGGTCATACATGTCCTCATTATTGTCTCTCTTGGTGTGGCATTTGTCCACAAGCATCTAAACGTGAAAACTAAAGAAGCAAATTTCTGTGTCAATTGGCATGGATGTTTTTGACACAGCTGCCCATCTGGTGTTAGGTGTGAAGAGTGTATAGCATACACTACAACGTTATTCTTCACAGGATCTGAACTGATGCTTAGCTTCTTCATGGCCAAAATGATCTCATGACAGATTGGCCATCTTCATCTTTCAGTTTTCCTGCACAAATAAGTTTCCCTCTCATTCCTGTTAAAAGGCATCATCCCATGAATTTAAAATTGTATCTAAAATCTCTTCAGTTTCAGAACTGAGTTTTTCATCTTTTTAGATTATGTTTCGCATTAACCCTACAGTCATTTTTTAAAAAATAGTTCTGGTGAAAGATTCAAGATATTGACTGACCTTAGTAACTACTGCTTCTTGCACATAAGCTTTGTATTACTACAAGACAGTCAGAAAATACCAGGCACGCTGAAAAATATGTGTCCTTAGCTGAGCTTCCATCTAACCTAATCTGGTAGACTTTTTCATAAAGCAGATGTCTGACTACTTAAGTCCTGGTATACTGGCCAAAAATTCCCAAGCACAGGCAAGCTCCACAGGCACTTAGATTTTCCTGTGTCTTTTAAGAATTTTTGAATATGTTTCCTCGTAGCATTGCACAAATGTCATGCCAGCAGCAACTTAGTTGTTCCTGAAATAACTCATCTCATTGCCCAGTTAATTCCTCACCTTTCTGCTGAGACAAAATAATGATTAAAACAAGGTGGAAATACTTTTCTTCCCAGCAAATACATCCAGAGCACATTTGCCTTCTACTATCATTTCAAGCCTGTGTGCTCTCAAGGCAGAAGACCACAGGCTTGAGTTGGTGATCACCTTTCCAAGAGCTAAAGACAGAGCATCCAATGTTGACAATGAAAGTCAGGGTCACCTTACCCCCATCCTCTGGCATTTGAATGCTGCTGATCTCATATCCATGCTGATGTGAAAATCCAGGATGTTTAATAGGAAGGTGCCCATTGAATTTACTCAGTTATGTATTAGGTAGGTACCTACATTTTGATTTAAGACAGTACACTTTTGTATCAAAGCACAAATCTGCCCTGCCTAAGTGGACACTGTACACACATGACTCTTCTCAATCTGTAGTTACATTATTGTCAGACATTGCCTTAGACAATGGCAAAAGGATTTCATTCAGACTATTTTGCAGTGCTTTAAAAAGGTGAAATTAACCCTTGGGCCTAATACCTAGCTTTATTTTGTTTCAGAAACAATCCTTAGAAGATAGAATTTTATTAGAAGACTTGACTTGTTAGAATGAGAATTCACTGCAGTTCCTGGGAGGGGGGGAGGGGGTTTGCGCTTATTAGGATTCCTGCTGACAGAATGGCACTTTGAATCAAACATCCATCAACAGGTTCAAAAGGCCCAACACATTACCTCCACAAAAGAGTTAAACCCATTACTGATAGAGCATCCAGTGAAACTAATAAAAACAATCTATTATCTGGTATGTTTTGTTCCTGGGGATGTGTAAAACGAAAATCAATACCAACAATGTGAACATTTTGAGGCAACACTGGTGCTGCTTGTTTTTGAAAATAAGAATTGTTGCTTATGTCGGTACATTGTAGAATGTTCTAGCATTTCCTTTAGTTCACTTACTAGTTTTAAACAGAAGACAATAAGCTCACTGGGAAATCTGCCTCTGACACAACACTGAATTTCTCTTTATGAACTGAAAGCAATCTGTCTGACTAGGACATTGAGGACCAGCAATTTACAACCTCAGCTGTAATTTTAAGTGCTCAACCAATACAGGGATTGAAGCTTTCATTTTATAATTATAGAGGAATCAAAGAGTAGCACACTAATGTATTGAGCTACAATGCCAGCTATTTATAACCATCACTTCTCAGGCAATATGTTTTTAATATGTTAGGATGGTATGGTTGTCAAAAACAATCCTTTTCCTTTCCTTTTTTTTCTTCTAACATAGGTTCCCTAAAATGGCTGAAAAATGCAAATTATTTTTAAAGCTTACAGTATTATAGTATTTTTAAAGAAAAGATCCTGTGAAATTTACCAGGATTAGAAAGGATTAGTTTTGGTCCTTCCTCTGTAATAAGGTACAAAGAACATCAGAATAAGATATTTATGTAAAAAACCCCAAACCAAACCACAAAAATCAAATCACCATGACATGTAATGAACCTAAGACAGTAGGTTTGGGTTCAAGGTCAGTCTGTCAAGCCAAGGCACTTCACACCACTCCATTAGTCCAGTCACCTCACTAAAAATGGTTTTTAAATTCTTTTCTTCAAATATAATACTTTGGCTACACTTCTACAGTACTAATCTGAGTCTCAGGGATGGGTTTGTTGTTTTTTCTGATCCGATCACCCATCAGCTACCCAGATCACTGGCTTTTCCTCTCTCTAGAAGAAATATGTGTTACAGATGACATTTGTTTGGAAGTTAGCTCTAGGCTCTAGAGAAAGCCATGTTTACTTCTGTTTTTTTAAAGGTTGGCTGTAAGACAGAATTATGTGGATAAACCCATCACCTGGGTAAAATCAAAGCTTTTTGTGAGATAAACAAATTTAGGCAACACTAAACTTTCCTTCAGGAAAGTTTTCTTGGGTTCAGAGCAGTTTATGAACATGGAGAGAAAAAAAAATTATATGCAAGAAGAGGAAGCTATCACTAGTAACTGTAATGTTTCTGTTGCAAAAGATCTGCCTTACGTTGCATTCCGACCTTCCTAGTCTGCATGGAGGCTTGCACCCATACCTGACAGCTTAGGGATCCCATGTCTTCAGATTTACCAAAACCTGCTTTTCCCCCTCATGGCAGTGTCATGTTGTCCTGACCCTCTTTCTGACATTCCTGGGCAACTTGGAAAGGCCTATGGTTCCTCTGGAAAGAGGGTTGGGACCCTTCACTCTCAGGCAGTTCTACAGTGAAATCCTATTACGGTTAGAGGGTCTTTCCAGGTAATGCTGACCAATTCATTCAGCCCACTAAAAAGACTTATCAGCTTGTCCCTTATTATGTTGTTTGTAGAGTGTCCAGCACAATAAAACCTTACATTTATTAGGGCTTTTGGTGTCATGTTATTGTACAAATAATTATTAATAATGGAAAAACAGGTTTAAATTATTCATGAATAACCTGTTATGAAGTTGATTTAGTGTCTGGAAAACCCTGACTTGCATACCCAATTAATTAATACAGTAGCTCAACATTCAAGTGATGCAGTTTTCAGCAAAAGCTCTCTGCACTGCTCTGTGGTCTGGCTCCGGCTGAGCCTAATGCTCATTCAGCAGGCAAGAGGGTTTGCTGTGCTTTTCCAGCTCAGTGATCTGACGACACTCACCTTAACTAGTTTCTTGTATCAAAGATTGACTCAACTGAGCATTTTCAGGGAGGAAGCTGAAACACAGGGAAGGGTCTCCAGGGCAGACTGACAACACATCCTGGCAGTCCATCACACTTACCCAGAAACACCGAGGATGGTTTATCCTCGTCCGCAGCCAGCTAATGGACACTTACAGACTCTGACCCATACCTGCTTTCTGTGACTGTCTCCATTTATCCTTGGATCTATAAAGGACAGAGGCATGGAGGAAGCCTCTTGCGAGCTTACACACTCAGCTCTGCGGAGGTGAACCATTTACCTGGCGGAACAGATGGGCTCAGCACTACTTGTCTCTCTCTTCTTGCCTCACACCAGCTAGATTCCAGGCATGTGAAAACATCCAGAGCCTCTATCCTTCCCTTCAAAAATTTTATCCAAATGTCCATTCCCTTGGCAGGGTACAAATTTAGGGAACCTACATGGGTTCAGTTGTCAACCTCTTACATTCATTTCTCATACCTTGTTCCCTTGGTCACATCTCTGATATCACTGACTGATGTGGGATTGTCTGCACATCCAGTGATGACAGCCAGGTTACTTTTTGACACCCAGGAGGGATTTAATTGCTTTTTTATACACTGACTGCAGTGTAGATTGTGCCCTTGATAGCAATATGGGTTTCAGGATAAAATAAAAAGCCAAGGTATAAAAATTCCTGCCAGCCAGCATGAAAGCAGAGACAAAGCTTTATTTTTAAATTTTTTCCCCCCAAAATCAGTTGATTTTTTTCATGAAAAAGACATTTTGCTGTGTTATTCGGGAAAGGGAAATATTTTGTATGGACAGATCTGTAAAAATCCTTTTATTTTGTCATAAAAGGATAAGAGAAGGATAAATATGAGATGCAGCTAATGTGAGACATTATGTTTATGAAGGCCAGATCTTGTATTTAGCACTGGTTCCAATACAGATATATTTGTAAGAAGGATTTTTCAGCGTACATGCCATCTCTATCCATTTCTTTTCTCTACTGTTCAATGTCTATTTTTGAAATCCTACCCTACTGTTTTATCTAGCCTTATCCACCTGAAAGGTCAGTGTTTAAGCTAATTGCCTTAAATACCTCTGGCTCAGGACAGGGCAGACTCCCTCTGGAAGTGTCTGTCTCCCTTATCATTTCACTGCAGAAAGTTCTTCAGACCCCATGCCTGGCATTAGCTGAGACAGAGCCCGTCACAAACCCATAAAATTTCATACACTATCAGCTCTAGTAATTTATTTCTTGTGGTGACAAGTTTTCCAGTCTATTTTGCAGTGGTGACATGGGCCACTTTCTCAGTGCCATATCCTCAAACTGTTGAGTAGCAGGTAGAATTTGTTTTTCTCTGGCCCCTGAGAAATATGCCATTTTTTCTATGGAAGGAAGGAAGGATGACCAAAGGTTGAACTTAACTGATGATGCAGCTGGGAAGTGGTCCTAACAACTGCCCTGCGTGGTGCAATGACCCTGGTCTGGAGTAATTATTTTACTTCCAGTGTCAGAGTAATTTGTCTCTACTGCTGAGCAGTCAAAACTACAGCACTGTTATAACTTGGGGTGGTTGGTGCTGCTCATGTTGCATTGAATCATATTTCTTATTATGCTTCTAAAGCTGAAGACAGATATGTAAGCAAGAGAAAACTCAACCTGAAGTTCAGTTAAGGTTCCCTCTGTTAAATGACAGGTAAACTATGGTGTGTGTGTGTGTGTTTGTCTGTGTACACTCACGTGGAGGTGGTGCTACATAAATAATAGATAGGAATAAAACATATTTACTTTCTCTTCTATGAGAAATGGACAGCAGAAAGATGAAAATAAGGTAAGATTTTAAAGTAATTAAGGAAAAAATATCCCCTAAACCTTTCTCCCATAATATGACCTTGGTTTCCATGGAAACAGGATCAGACACTTCCCTAGCAGAAAGAACTCTCATTTAAAGGTGTCACCTACAGAGAAGAACTAGTACCCAACACTGACACACACCCCAGCATAAACACTCTGAGAGATCAAAGTGTCAATACAGATTTGCTGTCAGTGGTTTGAAGCAAAATATTCAGCTTTCAAAGGAAAAAGAGGAGAACAAGACTCGCTACCCTTCAGTTACTTTGGGTTCCTTGGCTATATATATATATGTATATATATGTATATATGTATATATATGTATATATATGTATGTATATATGCATATGCACACACACAAATGACACCAAAAGGACAAGGCCTGTTTTTGCAAGTAGGAGAGGCTTTAATTGCGTGCTGCCAACCCCCCTTGCTGTTGAATTAGCTTTCGGAATCCTAGGAAGGCTCCTGCACAGAGGCAGGTGGTGGCTATGGAAACATCTCAGCCAGCTGCAGTAGTGAGTAAGTCTGAGGTCCCATCAATGGTATGTTCCACAAGTACAGGAAATCTTAGAGATGGACCATAAATAACTTGCAAAACCACAGTCTTCTTTGTTTTATTATAAAACGAGAATGAAGGGAGTCAGTTGTTGGCATCAGGGTTATTGACAATATAGATACACATCAAGTCTATTATAGAACCTGACATTCCAATTTATTGTCCCTTTTGATGTTTTTAACACCCTATGTTTCTTGTTTAACAAATTGTTCTCAGTATGACGTATTCACAATAAGCACATAAGCACAAACTGAAACACAATTTCCTGCTAGCTTCAGTAGAAATACATTAATCCACTCGATATTTCCCAGGACAATATTATCTCTCATGTGCAGGCTATATTTCTCTCACTCGGCTGCAAAGGGGAGAAAAAATCCTTGAAAATCTGCTTGAAAAGTGACATGCAAGAAAGTCATAGGTAAACTGCCTCTTTCTCATGTGAAGACTTTCCTATCTATTTATCTATCTATCTATCCATCTATCTATCATTCATCTTTCTGACAGCACGTCATTTACTAAAGCCCTCCCTCAACATGACAGTGAAGTTAAATAATGAAAGAAAGACAAGAAGGTAGTTAGGCTGCTGCACTCCTGACTGCTTTGAAATGCTGCTGTCATCTGTTTCTAACTGCTTTGTATCACAGGGGCATTTTGCGTATCAGGAAAGGAAGAATACTGTCTGTTTCTGTTAAAGACAGGCTTCTTTTAAATACCCACTGCTGTTTTTCACTCTCGCATTCTCAGGGCCATGTATGCTGCCATGCCCTAAAAAGATGCAATATTAAATGTTACCAGGACTCTAGGGGTGGTTGATTACTGGCCTCTTATGATGCACAAGGCTAAAACACTAAATTATTCTTCACTGACTTGACAGCTAGTAAAGAGAAATGCTTTCCTCCAATAGAAATAAAAAAGGAAAACATTAGAACAAGGTCCAGTTTTAAAGACTAAGAAGAAATCTTTCCATTTTTCCTTTTCCTTTGAAGTGCTTATATTATGTAGAGTAAGCAGTAATCCCTCTGCAATTCAGAGAAGTGATAGAGCTTGGACTTGAGATATAGCCCCATGCAGGTGACAGTCCCTAAGACTGCACTTTCCTCCTTGCCTCTCCCAGTCATTTTAAGAATATCTGATATTTTGGGAAGACCTGCTGGTGAGATCCTAGCAAATTTAGGTGGTGCTGACCTTCCAGACCATCATGTTCCTGGTGCATACTAGGCCAACTCTGGCAACTTGTGATCCCTGGTCTTCCCAGGGAAAGGTGTGATCCGTGAGAGATGGGTGCCTATCCCAAAAAATTGCCATGCATTTTCTGGAGGCATTCTGAGGACGTGACCCAGGAATATGCTTGCCAGAGCCAACTCCTTGTAACTGCAGCTGTTATAGTGAAAACAGAGTGCAAAACATTGCAGCCATGCAGGAGAGGAAAGAGGAAGGACAGATAGTTGGGAAATACTAATCTTTGGGCAGAAGTATTGCTGAGGCAATGTGGGACTACCCATGGGAAGATTTCAAAGAAAAAGATTATTCAGGGATATTTCTGGCTACGAAGGAAAATCTGCAAGAAAAGTTTTTTTCTTTAGTTCTTAGTAATTTCTGCCTTGGTTTGGAGCTGGACATCAGCAGTGCTGAGAACAAACATGAGAGAGTGGAGGGAAACATCATAGCTACTGAAAGCTTTGATTTCACTCCTCCTCTCCCTTGAAAGCTGCTGGTTTCAAAGTGGGGAGACAGAGATCCTCCTGTCTTGTTGACAGCTAATTCCATCTGAAAACAAATTCCATGATCAACTTGCCACAGGGGCTTGGTTTGAATCTGCCTTGTAGTTTGTGTGGGGGAAAGAGGATCAGTAGTTGTGTGAATTTTTCTAGTCCCCTGCCCCTGATTCAAGGGTCCCTAATAAGTCAACCTCTGACAGTTGAGAGTAACAGCTGGGTTTAGTTCATGTTTAATTACACCACCCATCCTTTCCACTAATAAGCACCTCTGTCTTCCTCACTCCTTGCAATGGGATTGAGGTTTCACAGGTGCCACCATTAGCAACAGGTGAGCACTTATGTTTTACCAACTAAAGAGCATTCCTGAGTATATCTGTACAGAAAATACTTTATTCTTGGGAAGTAAGAGCCATCCAGAACAGGCTCCTTTTCCCTATGAAGACAGTTTATCTAGGGCAGGAACTAAAATATTTCTTTGGATAATGGTGCATGGACAGAAGCAAAAATGGAAGATTTGCTGCTGAATAGAAAAGGGAATTTTAAAACTTGAAAGGGGTGTCTGTTACGGCACTGATTACAGAATCAAAGAATTGCTGAGGTTNGAACTAAAATATTTATTTGGATAATGGTGCATGGACAGAAGCAAAAACGGAAGATTTGCTGCTGAATAGAAATTGGAATTTGAAAACTTGAAAGGGGTGTCTGTTATGGCACTGATTACAGAATCAGAGAATTGCTGAGGTTGGAAAAGACCTCTACGATCACCATATTCAAATATTAATGTAGCACTGCTGCATGCCACCACTAAACCATGTCCCCAAATGCCACATCCACGTTCTTTTTGACCACTACCAGGGGTAGTGATTCCACCACTTCCCTTGGGTAGCCTGCTCCAATGTCTAACCACCCTTTCTGTAAAGATTTTTTTTTCTAATATCCAATCTAAACCTCCTGTAATAAACTTGAGGCCATTTCCTCTCATTCTGATAGCTGGAAAAAGAGACCAACCTCCGTCTTGCTGCAACCTCGCTTTCAGGTAGTTGTAGAGAGCAAATAATCTTGCAGCTATCTCTGAAGGAGGGGCTTATGTGTGTATGTGCAACCTCAGGAATGCACAGGGGCTCTCCCATAAAGAACTGTGGGGGAAGGTTTGCAGTGAGAGTGGAAGGGGTTAAAGAGATGCACTCAGGAATGTGGTACTGCATAGGTGCTTTTACCTTTGAACATAGCCAGAGCTTTGGGTGGTTTGGAGAAAAAGGGCTTAAAAGTTCTGAATTGGAAATGCATCCACGCTGAACTTTCAGGCTCGGCAGGCAGAGAGGATTTGTCCTTGGTTTGGGAAGGATAGCCCTTGGAGCTCCAGAGGGAAAGAGCAGAAAAACAGATGGAAGGAAATTAATTCAATAAAAATAAATTAGACCTTTTAAACAGTATTGTTTTTAATATTTATGATGCAAAGAAGATTTGCATTTTTCTGTCAGTAAAGTATATGCCTCCATTTGACCTTCACTCCCTAACAGAATGCTTTATTTAGCCTGAATGGCAGACATTTTTCTATCTTTTCATGGATATTTCAAGAAAACCTGGATGCTGCTAATTTTTTTATTCACATTATAAAATGATCCTTGATGATAAGAAAATGGTAATATTTGCTCATACCACATGACTGGATCAAGGTAGCCAATGATCTGTATCTGGGTTGCTACAGCGTGATGTATTATACTTCATACAATTTGCTGCAGGCAGAAATCTTAATTAAGGCCTTTCCTAAACAGTGACCTTCAGGGACTGCATTTTTTAAATTGGTGTAAAAATAGACAAATGCCCTAACAGCATTAGGGGAGTTGTTGAAGAGTGTTAAATGTACATTTCCCCATCTCCTCTACACAAACAATGCTTATTTGCTGCTTTTATCGAATGAGTTGTGAGGCGTTTTCAGCAAACAATCAGCCTTAATATGTACAGAAGGAGATTTCAACTTGACGTGCAGAGCTCGGTTACTCAGCTTCTCCTCCGGTTCCAATGCAAGCTGCACGTCTGATTTGAGAATATACTCCCCTGGGCTCTATTCATCCATATTTCACCATGCTCATGGATATTCACTGTTTTGGGATCCCTCTAATTAGCTTGCCACATGTGGTGTCTTGCTCAGCTTTCATCAATAATCCCTGTAGCCAGCACGCATTGGCATCTGGGCGGGTTTGGCTGGGAAAGGAAGGGATTGTAGACAGCACTTAGGGAGCAAACTAACCCTTCTCACAGTAAAGGGCTTGTAACAGTAGGTACAGCCATGCAGGATGCAGTGGGATGTGTACAAGTGTCTCCAGGCTGTTTTGCTATGAATTCTCAGATGAAACACCCTTACGATGCCAGACATGGATTTTATTTCTTCCACCCACACCAAACAGCCAAACCTCCTGGCAGTTTGTGCTCTGGTGGCACAGGGGCTGAGATAAGCCCACCAACCTCACCTCCTGCTGTAGGTCCAGGCTCAGATTTGATCTCCAGGGACAACAGGAGAAAGCACGCAGTGCCAGCACCCCTACACCCTTTACAGGGCTATGACACACACGATCTCAGCAGTGGTGGCTCCAGGCTGGCTCTTCTGCTGACCCCAAACTGCTGCCTCAGCTGAATTTTGACTTCTAGCTGAGGGACACCCAGCATCAATATAAGGAAAGCTGATTCCAGTTACCTCAAGTTGGATAAGCCACTTAAATTTTGAAGATGAAATACGCTTTCAAACTAACTTTTAAAAAGCTTTTGACACAAGTCATCCCCACCCTGCTCTACAATACAGCTTTCTTCATGGGCAAAGTTGAAATGAAACAGCTGCTGGAGCTTAGAGAGCTCTTGTCAGAGACAGAGCTTTTGTCTGCTTTTTTTGACAAGCAGAAAAACTCTGGCTTTTTAAAGCTAAAGCCTATTGTGAGAGGCACAAACCAGACTCTTGGCTAGACTCACACAACCTGTTTCTACTTAAATAAGAAGACTGAACTATCAGTTTCCACAAGTGAAGGGACTGGCTGGACTGAGGGAGAACGATGTGTTTTCAGGGAACGCCAGGGTCCGGGAGGTGAGGGCATGGCACACACACAGGAGCCTGAGTTGCCCAATGGCTGACCCCTGCTCCAGACCCCATGGGGATGTGCTGGGCAGTGGTGACACTGGTGGCACCAGCCCATGGGTGGCCCTTGATGTGCTGCACGGTGCACTTGGAGCACCAGCTTCTGTCCAAGCAATTTGCTTCTGATGTCCTGTGCTCACAGTTCTTACCATCCTGCTTTTCCATAAATAAATATTCACCTGTAGGTCCCTGAGTCTCCAGCCTGGTGGAGGGTTCATTCCTGGCGTGGTTGGGTTGCTCTGTTAGGTGGACTGTAGTTTGTTAGGACTAACACTAGGTGGGATTTCTCTTTTTATTCCCAGTTCTGCTACTACTCTTCAAACATGACCTGAGAAGAATAACCTCATCTCCCTGTTATAGTCTCCCAATCTACAAAGCAGAGATAATTTTGTTTATCTGCAGGAAGCAGGGAAAGGCCTAATCCTTGCCAAAGAGCTTAAACTTGCTCAGATGCAAGATGCAATAGATGATCAGGATGCTCACAGCCAACCTTCTCTCTGAAACACTGGACTGCAGAGTCTGCTAATGGCCCCAGTAAAAGCCTTGGCAGAAAAACACAGATGGCAAGCCATCCATCCTTCCCAGTGAGGTGTCCCGTGACATCCCTGACCTCTTCCACTGCAGAGGCAGAAGGTGAGTGCTCCAGCATGAGTGGAGACCCTGGCAGTGCCGTGATCTCACGCTGCTTTCTCCACGTGTCGAGCTGTACCCAAAACAGCTCCTCGGCGCTGCTCCAGGCTGCTCGACCGGCAGAGCCTGGAGCTAAAGAAAAATAAATAATGAACCAAGGAGACAGTTCACTCGCAGCCTCACACGTCGTCGAGGAGATAACAGGCCAATGCGTATAATGATCTGCACTGAATCATTTGCCACGTTGGTATCAGAAGCTCTCAGCTTCACTCAAGGGCTCTCTCATCCAGACTGCATCCGAGATGACAGTGTTAATACATCAACACGGCTGTAATGAAATCTGTCAGTGTTGCCCCTGCACCAAACACTACTTGAAAAAGCAGATGTGTAGCTCAGATTCAGTTTATTACTGTCTGAGCCTTCCTCACTTACAGAACTGAAGGGTGATTAAGGGGTAAAAATCCCTGGCTATGGAAAATTGTAGTGGTGGTTGCATGCAGCTTGGAGTAGAGCAGAAACACTGTCTGGAGCCTGTTTTTGTTATTATTATCATCATTATTGTTAAAATCAAATTTCAAAAAGCCCCCTAAATATTTCAAGATCTTTAAAAGAAACCCCATAAATCAAGATAGCTGGACTTTTCTGCTATTACACTGTTTGGACAGTTAGAGATCACAAAAGTCACAGATAAGAGAATATTCTGACTTGAAAGGGACCCTCAAGGATCACCAAGTTAAACTCTGAGGTGAACGGCCCATACGAGGATTGAATCCATAACCTTGGTGTTATTAGCACCATGCTCTAACCAATTTTGCTAATCTCAGGGTCATTGTGGTACCCCTTGGAGAACAAAGCCACTGTTTAAGCAGTGTGCTGTGGCTCACAGCTATGCCTGTTTTACCATTTGACCAGTGCAAGTCACCTTAGGTAGTATTTTTAAAAGTGTGTAGTACCTTTCAGAACATAAATCCTACTGACTGCTAATAACAAACAGGCTTAGATGTGCTTAACACATATCTGAAAATGAGACAAAGTCTCCTAGAAAATTGTGACACTTCAAAAATGAATGAACTCATCTGCGCTAGCTATTCTGTCTTTCCTTTACTGTTACTGGACAGAAATAGGGCATAAGTATAAACTCAGTGCATCTGTGTTCCCCGAAACCCTTCTTTGCATCCTCTCTTGAATGAAAAAGAATCATCACAGGCACTAGAAGTACCAGACTCTTCTCATTGACTCTAGACAGCTCCAGTGGTGAAGTCTGCACTGCAGACATCTCATATTAAGTTAAATGCAGTCATGCACATTGTGTCCTGCTGTGCAACAAAGATAAAACACTTCCCATCTCCTCAGCATCCCTTCTCTCTGCTCAGGCCTGTCCAGCCCTCTAACTCTGCACCATGCACAGAGTATGTTCCACTCTTGTTTCAGGTTTTCCAGGGTGCAACACTCAAAAGCAGCATCAACAAGTCCTGTCAGACTCTAAGGACGAGGCATTTTGCCATCCCAACCTACACTCTATCACTGTTTCTGTGGAAGAGGCAAAATTGCAAGCAAACGAAATTCTCTTTTTCCTTCTCCTGTCCTTACAAGGCAAAACAAAGTCTCCAGAAGCTCCCCTGTGCTGCTGAATATGGAGAAAAACATCTTGTTGGGCCATCTGCCTGTCCTCTCCAGTGTGTGAGGAAATCCTTGCTCTCCATCCTGAGCAGAGGGATGAGCAGAAAGATAAAGGAGTTTTTCTTCTCATACCTTGTGTATTCTGGTAATTACAGCAAGTCAAATGGATGCAAGTAGAGGGTTATTTTGGTAATTGCCTATCTCTAAGGTATAAAACAGTATATTATGTACCATCTACAAATTAGGATCCAAAAGCAAAAACATGTGTTTAATTTTGATTTTAATTGCATTTTTACTTCAAACATCTATTTTTCTCCCTGGTGCAAACAGACCTGAGCAATCTTGCAGAGATCAACAAAATCTGACACAAATGCCAGGCATTTCTCTCATGGTGGTGCTTGGCCCTGAGAGCATTTAATCTGCTAACTCTGACAGAAAGAGCAGTCTAATTTCTACAGCCTGCTTATTTTTAAATCAAAAAATATTTACTGCACACTGCATTCTAAAGGATACAATTATTAGTGTACCTCTGTTTGATTACCAATGACACAGTAATAATAGCAGCAGCTGCTGAATTGTAAGTGAAAATAACCCTTTGTTCTCATTTTTCTTATCTGTAGACTATAACAGCACTCATGGGGACAATAACCTATGAAATAGATTAAAAGCCTGTTAAATGCTATTTTCAGCTTGGCAGATCACCAAACCCTAGCTTACCCTTAAGCTCTGTTTCCTTTTAAATATTCCTTTTAGTATAGCCATGTGACAACAGTAATGTGCTGTTTCACAGTGATTAAGTAACTGCACAAACAAGAGGTTTCAGGTTTATAAACAGAGTGGAGCTGGTCTCACAGGTGAACAGAACTGTGCTCCACCAAAGGCACTAAGGCTTATGGTAGAGGCTGTAGTGATTTTCCCTCTGGCATAGTCTGGTCTAGTGACTTTAAACTAAACAAGAGGACACTGTTGGTTTTCTATTTCCGGTAAGTGTTGAACCCTCTCTTTTGTCTCCAACTCCCATTTACAATACTACATTCTGATTAGCAGGGAAATAATTCATATTTATTCACTGAATAATTCTGAAGAAGTTTCAAATGCTATGAGTCGAAGGGGGGTTACCAGTGGGAATGATGTAGATCAGGCCCTTCCTTGGTGTGCCAATCTGCTTTTCCAAACCTCTGCTGACTTGGGTCTACTTTATCTGTCTGAACAGAGGAACAGGAGAAAAGGGAAAAAAACCCCCAAATTAGAAGGACTAAAGGAACCAGTAAATGACAAAGAGCATCCAATACTGTTTTTTGAAGGAAACAGATGGGAAAGACAGGGAAACACAGATCTAGGGTAAAGGGGGACCAGGAGCTTTAGTACCAGCGAGGGAAGATGGGTGAAGGAACCAGTGGCCTGGCACTGCTCTGCTGGAAGCAGTTGCCATCAGAGGGTAGGCTGTGCTTCTATTCAGACATGGGACAAATCTGTCAAGGACAGCACAGCAGGATTTGTATCTTCTGCTTCCTGTACTAATTTATTATTCCTGTACATATTTGGTTTTAACCAGACCCTCCCCCTTGGAGCTCAGAAGCTCTTCCTGTAGAAAGCTTGGTTGGATCTGTAACCTTTAATTCCCATTCCACCTTTCTGCATCAAAACAACCCTGCAGGTAAAATCCCAACTATTTCTGAATTCAGCTGATGGGAGAAAACATAAATAAAAATTATCCCAGCTCCTACCACCTTCTAAATAGTTAGAAATTAAACTAAAAGGTGTATTTGTGTTTATCGACATATTCTGGATGTTTCTTTTAAAATTTAAATTGGAAATTATCATCTGACTTCCATATTAAGAAGGAAAACCCTTCCCTCTTTTTGATGTATAAAGTTTCATCAACCTCTCACTGCAGGGACAATCAGAGCACATGAAATTTTAAGCTGTAAGAACAAACACTTCTCCATTTGAATTTCAACTTGCTAAAGGCACAGAGACCTCTCACACACCTAAATGTTTCAAAAAACAGGAATGTACCAAGACTAAGAAATTTTCCTGTTTATCCAGGCAAAAGTCTGCTGCCTTGAGAAGACCAACATGTGGGAAGAGGACCAACATCTAAGAGCCTTTAAGACACTCTGTCTTCCTCAGCAACAACCCACCTCACAGTTCCTCAGCCCCAAGTCATTCCTGGGGGTGGTTGCTCCAGATCCTGAGCTGGAACAGGATCTTCTTGCTTTTAGAACTAGGCCATTATGTTCTTTAACCGAACACACATAAAACATTATTCTCCAAATCTCTTTGTATTCTTTGCTTGCTGCTGAACTGTGATACTCCCCCACAGACTTTTTTCTCCCTTCCTTTTATCTCTACATCCATATTCAATGTGATAAGAATTTTAGCATGGGGCTGGATGTCATGCTCAAATACTCTTTCAGTGTCACCAGTATCACGATACAGCCAAAAAAACCCCAAAAAAACCACCAAAAAACAAGCCTTCATGTCTATGTATGATTTGTATTGCTACTGGAAAACATGAGGGGATGACAGGTATTTTAGCATTTATCACATTTCCTTCTCGAATTTCAATGTACATAAGACAGATCTGCAGTAAGAAAGAAAGGGGTCAGTCCTGCAGCCTCATGGAGGCCCAGTACTGGACAGGATGCTTAAGGCTGGAATTTCAAAGAAGCCTTTGAAGGTCAAACTGCGAAGCTCCATTGTAGCTTTAAAACGGATGGTGCCTTAAGGCCCCAACTGGAATATTTCTGCATGTGACATTTTAATGCACATCTTCAGGTTTTTGCTCATTTTCCCAAATCCTAGAATTTCACTTTGAGCTGTGGCTTGAAATGAACTGGAAATATAAAGTGAAACTCAAATGAAAGCTCTAACTTTTACCTACTTTCAGGAGAAAACTTCAAATCCCTCTAGACCCTTCTGTGAAGAATGTTTTTGAAGCAAAAGCTTAGTACTCTTTCTCTGGTGTATGCTATTATCTTTGTGCCTTAATTTCACCCACTTGCTTGTATCCCATAAGCAAGAACATGTTTCTCTACATTCAGATGACCTGGTTAGGGAGACAGTGTTTGCAGTTAAAGCAACAATACCACAGCTCTGAAAAGGAATCCTATTTTAAGTGTATTCCTGTCACTTTGGGCGTAAATTGAAGAGAATCTTCGATTTTTCTGTGACTTGTGATACCAGCACCCTGGATTTGTAACCACATGGGTGCTGGGAAGTCACTGATGATTGCTGAATACACCAAGGTTCTGCAAAGGAGTCAGGAAAAACATGCGAAGGTCCATCATAAGTGATGACCTGGGTACTGGTACAGGAACATAAGACATATCAGCTATATTCTGAGCATTACTTCTGCTTTTCTGATTCACTGTAATTTTTTATTCAGAGCCTCATGAGATTTTTCTAGAAAAAAACTGGAGGAGCCTTGACTCTGAACTCTGGCTATTGTATAATCACAGAGCAGGAGGGATGGACCACGAGAGGTCACCTAGTGCATTTCTCTGCCGCCTGCTATTCCAGCATAAATTGTATTTTTCTCAAATTATTTTTAAAAGACTGATCAAAATCCAGAGCACATTGCCTGTGCAGGTTTTCTCACAGTGCCACAGGGATCATAACAGGACTTCTGTACCTGCATGATGCTGATGGCTGGAACACGAACATTGTAGTCAAACTGTGAACATTTATAATTTGATCCAAAACAGTGGGTTATCTAGCCACTCATTCTTAAAAATATAAACCAGCAAGGAAACCCCAGCCCCAGATGATTGCAATCAGTTTGCAGCTTCCTTTCCTGTGGAAAGATAAGCTTTCCTTGCCTGAAATGGGACAGATGGAGCCCTATAGGTTGCCACTCCACAGTGCCTCCGAGCACAGCTCTCTGTAGCTGTACTGTAGCTGTTGTTAGAGCAGCATATGCTTGGGAGATGCAAGCTGGTTTCCCTGAATTTAACACTCTAACACTGCATGCTGGGCATCCACGATTCATTGCTTGCCTTCCAAACCTCTCCATCTTTCCTTTTTTTTTCTCCTTCTAAGTGAACCTTTGTTTACCAGAGACAGAAAAGCACAAATTTGTGTGTATAGATAGACATGTTTCTGTTCTTTGTATAAATTGTAATATGTGTAGCTGTGTGGAGAATTTTACAGGTGATGTTCTCAATTTCAAGTCCGCACAAAAACAAACGGAGTCACAATTATTAGGCTCTGATACCAGTGTTGGAAATCCATGATCATCAGAGAGGCCTCTGCAACACCAGAGAACACCCACACTCTCCTGTTCATTACCGTGAGAATAAGAGCAGATCTCTGATTAGCTGCTTGACCAGGAGGATAGTTCTAGCTCCCAGAGGTGGATGAGGTGCCATAGGACCCAGTGCTCAGTATTTGGGAAAAACACCAGCTACTTATATCTAATGACTTGGGTTTGTCAAAGGACAGACTCTATACAAGGTAAGGTGACACTTTTTACATCTTATGTAGTTAAGCTGTGGAAATTCTTGCAGTGGGATCCTGTGCATAGTAAATGTTTTCCAAAACCAATTAAATGAATTACTGGAAGAAAACTCCAACTGGACTGACCGAGGTTATAGAGATACTCCTAATCCTGCAGATCACAGGAAGTATATTCTTACTGTTCTTACACTCTTCCACAGACATCCAACAGGGCCATTGTCAGAGAGAACTTACTGAAGGATAAGAAGAATAGGAGTGATTTGTCTGAACCAGGGTAGTTGCTACTTGGCTGTTTGTGGGATACTGACACATGTGCTGGTGTTCTCACTGGTAAATCCCAACAAAAACTGCCATGCAGTCAGCATGTAACAGAGGTGAGATTGGGCGGGATGCAGTGTCCTAACCTTAGGTGTCCAGTGTCACTGTGGGCACTGAAGTATTTCCTGCCTCATCCCCAGCATAAACCCACGCAGATGAATTGAGCTCAAATGGCTCAACTCACCAGCCAATATACTCAAACTAGAGTTGGGAATGATTTGTCTCCTCTCAAAGAAGTCAGTTAAAGTAGATAGGATGAATTCTGCATGAAAAGTGCCTATTCCTTTTCACTGACCACAGAGGGAACTGTGGGTGAGCTGTTACCCAAAACTAAGGGGACACTATCTCAGCTCTTGAGATTCCTGGGGTGGGTATCTAAAGCTAGGTGAAACATCAAGTGTTCACTGCTGTGCAATGGATAACAGCCCAGATTGCTCCTGGCTACCCAAAGTGATTTTCACCCAATGTTTTCTCAAAGCAGCTTGGAGTGACCATTGGGACCTACCTTCATTAACTGTGACCAGAACAAGCATTTCTGAAATGTCCCCCAGAACTTACGGTGCTAGGGTTAGTACAGGCCACACTTGCTAACACATCCCCTGAGAAAATCTAGTCTAGAAAGAAATATTCCAGTGTCTCAGCCAGTCTGAGTGATAAAATGCTGAAATACTGTACTCCCCTGCAACCACGAGTCTCCCCAGTGCTAACTTCTAACAGTGTGACAGCAAAGTTAAGGCCCAGCACCTTTAGCTGACAGATGACCTTTAGCTGACTAAAGCTCTGGTAGGTTTATTCCTGAGCCCCAGAAAACAAAACCAGGCTTATAAAGATTTGCAAAGGCCAAGAACATACTGTTCCTGTAGGTTTTTTTAAGCAGGGTTTTTTTTTTTGCTCAAAAGTGGTAGCAAAAGCTATTCTGGTAATACCCTGTGAAAAACAGGGCATTAAATTGGTGTCATTTTAGTGGATTAGTACTGTCACATCAGCTGCCACAGCTTTCCGCCTATGTCATCAACTGTGCTGCTGCCATTCTTTGCCCCCATCACACTGCAATAGCAGCAGACTTTACAGTAAAAGATGGAGTCAAAGGCAAGACATGTTCTAAATAGAACTGGATAAATAAAGGTGGAAATGCTGCTATTAGAACTACAAAAAGGAGGGCTGATCTGGTAAGCTCATGGGTTTTGGGTGGTATCAGTGCTACTGAGTGTTAGAACATTTTTTTCTTAAATGCATTTATCTGCATTGAAACAAAGTGGATTCTGTATACCCTGGTTTCTAAATATGAGACTAATTTAGCTTTCTTGAAACCACAAGAAGGACGAGTGTGATGAACTGTCTAATGCTTTCTAGGCAGGTGAATATGAACCATTTTCTGTGGCATAAATGACTAATATCTTCTAAGCTGTGTCCTGTATAGTACCAGGGGACTCCTTGTGCAGCCTTGGGCATGTTTTTTATGCGTCAATTGTCAAAAAATGTGAATGACTCATGGGGGAGTTTCAGGTCCTCAGAAGGGCTAATTATCCAACTGAAATTCCTCCAATGTGTTTTGACTCTCCTAGTATCAGCAAAAGAGTCTTTCTTATCTATCTTTTAAGATCCCAGAGTACAGGGAATAAATGAGTGCAAAGTATTATTTCTATAGCGTGCTAAAATTCAGGGCAATTATATACAAGAAGGAGATACGATCCCTACACACATTTATGATACCTTAAAATAAGCAAAAATTATTTGGACTTCACATTTGAGCAATATACATCATCTATAACCTAAATGGAGTAGGAATTCTCTTTGGGCTAGAAGGAAAATTCCTCTTGCAGACTGAATCCAAGCTTTTCAGCTGTGCAGTAAGCTGGAATAGAGAGCTGGCTGTTACCAGAACAAGCCTTTAGGCGAGGTGGGAGAAGGATGGAGGTGGGAATATCTCATTTCACATAGGGCTTGGAAACTTGTTGAAATGACAACTCTTTCTACAAGAGTATTTTTCTAGCAAACTGTTATGATATGAAAACAAGAGCTTGGCTGGAACACATCCATTTATTTTGATGAAGACTTTATCTAGATACAACCTATACTTCTCAGGAACTTTTCTTGAATATGTTTCAGGACAAACTGATAATGGATAGAATTTTTGACAGGATGAGAGGAAATGGCCCCAAGTTGTGCTGGGGGAGGTTTAGATTAGATATTAGAAAAAATTTCTTCACAGGAATGTTTTTCAAGCATTGAAACATACTGTCCAGGGAAGCAGTGGAGTCACCATCCCTGGAAATATTAAAAAAAATGTGTGGATATGGCACCTGCAGACATGGTTTAGTGGTGAACACGGTGGTGGTGCTGGGTTCACAGTTGGACTCAATCATCTTAAAGATCTTTTCCAACCTTAATAATTCTGTGATTCTATGATTCTATTTTAACATCCCAGCCTTGAGGCCAGGAGAGTGGGAGTTCTTGGCTTCCAGACCACTGAAGCAAACAGCACCACTGTTTCCAGGAAAGCCCAGTAGAAACCTGTAATGCTGGGAAAGGCAGATTGCAAATGGGTTCAGAAGCTGTCCTCACCCTGGTTCAGTCAGCACTGTCATACCAGTACTCTTCAACCTAATGGCACAAAATACCAATTCTTCATTAATCATAATGTTCACTCTGTCTTACTGAGGACGATAAAGTTAATTTCTACCTCATGGAACTTGAATCAGGACCCCAATTTGGCTAAATCAACTGAATTTTTAACATTTAAACCCGACTTCTTTATCATGAACCTTCAAAAGGAATCCTCCATTCCCTTTCACTCAAACCTGTCCCCTATTCCTATGTTTTTGTTTCTTTTTTTTGCTGCTCACAGTTCCCAGAAGACAAGTCTGGATGTTTTAATTCCCTGCTGAGCCCAGCCCACACGACTCCATTTGTTATTACCCTGTGCAGTCCACCTGAGACACAAGATTAAGTGATTTGCCACAGTCCCAGCTAAACATGTATTCAGAGACATGTTTAATTTGTTTTACAGTCACAAATTCCACGACATCCAAGGTCCCTCAAAATGACTTAGAATTTGAATATATAACCCCCTTGAGTTGCCCTCCTCTTACTATTTGTTTAAGTTTTTTTCTTATTTCTCATAAACCCTAAACATAACAGTCACTTTCAGTTAAAAAGAGGAAATAATTTTCTGTAATTTCTGGTCATTTTTTGCTGACGTATGGGGTGAGGAAAGAATTTAAGATCTGATTTATTGAGTTACATTAAGCCTTAAACAGCTTTGCCCTTATCTTGTCTCCTGTTGCTTTCTTATGATTGAAGAAGTCCTACCAAAATGATCAATTTACTTTTGAGTTCTGATGCAATTTTGTGATAATTTTTGTTTTTAACCAGAAAGCATTCAGCACTAGGAAGTTCTTGCCACACAGACCTAGGCACACTGACCTCTGCCTTGCAGACAATGTGATGAATTCAGAGAAATCTTCAGGACAAAGACAGATATTCATCTCCTATGCCTGAAACTGTCTGAAGCTATGGATCCATGTTCCAGTACCTGAACACAGCAAGGCCAATATTATTGTCGGACAGGCAGTTAATGAAGCTCTTGAATGCATTGTGAAAATTGTCTTTGGTAATGACACTTGTCTGAGCCAACAACCTCTTGCCGTGAAAATGATGAAATGCTTTTCACAGTACAACACTGTGCTGCAGTATTAAAATGCTACAGCAAAAGCCTCATGACAATCTTTGGGAAACTTCTATTTAAAAATGTTTTTACATCTTATGTTTTCTGTATTTCCTAATTATCTTTATAGAGATATGTGAACCAAATTTTCCCCTGCCCAGGAACTGTTACACAGGGTTTCAACCCTTGAGCTTTAAGACTGATAATATTAGAAGGCAGCAGATTCTCCTATGTTCCTCTAAATCACTTTTTTTTCCCCCTGGAAAGAGCCTGCATTTTTCTTGGTTTTATGTACCTGTTTTTCAATAGTATCCTATTTTCTCTTCTCATTTCCCTCCAGACTGTGTGTTTTGGAACCCACATCTTGAAACAAGTATTTTATATGGTTCTATACTTGATTCTAGATGTTGTTGGGAGCATGGCTGATTTGATGTTTAGCCTTAACTCTGGTTCAAGGTCTGTTTAGAAGGTCCTGTCATCTTTGTTGAAGTCTTATTTCTGTACCTGTCAGTTGTTGTTGTTGTTGCACAGAACTTCTTGCCATAGATGATTATTGCCACAGGTAATCAGCACAGTGAGAAATGGGGTCAAGGAAAGAGTCAAGATCCAGTCAGTGGAAAGCCATGAAAATAAAGGTCTCAATAATAAAACACTGTACTGAACAAGAAGACAAGGGTGATCAGCTCTTATAAATCTGTGTTGCTGATGTGACAGGTCACCATGTGTTGAACCATCTGGATGCTCTTCATCTTGTTCTCCACCAACTCCTCTTACAGTAACGTTCAGTAATTCAAGGCAAAGGTGACAAACAGGGGGTTGGTTGATCTTTCTGCCACTTGGCAGGAAAAGGTGCAGTCTCTGGATTAGTTAGAACAAGGCGTTTCTGCATTAGGCATGTCTTGAGCACTCAGAGGCAGCAAAGTACACAGGATCTGGCTGAGACGGCAAAACCTTAGTCCCTCGCGCTAAGGAAAACTTGCCTTAATCAGTTCTTTAAAGTTTTTGCTTCTTCTCACCTGCATCTATGTGGTTCATATTTAATGTCTTATTTATTTCAGCCAAGCAATGATTCAGCTGGACCTTAATGCAGAAATAGAGATGATGACACAGAAGTGAGTGAGTAACCAAGAACTGTGATAGTTTTGACATTTAATACCATCAGTAAGCTAAGGGAAAGTGAAGGCTTTAAATGCACCCCAAATCCCATAGGAATCCCGTAAGACCTGACTCCTCCCCAGTGCTTCCAAGCTCTGCCAGACACATCATCCTGTCTTGTTCCCAGTGCCCATCCACACACCATCATGCTCCAAGGACAGCCCCCCATAGCCCTGTCCTGCATGCAGCTTGGGCTGCCCAGCTCCTCTGCTCACCCCACTCCACATGGAATGGCTGAAGGTTTCTCCATGGGGGAAGAGGAAGACCAAGGAAATCAAGGAAGAGAGCTTTATGGCAGTAATAGATCCACTCCATTTGGCTAATCATCGAGCAATTACTATTTGTGAAAACTACACTGGGAAAATACATTACATTAAGACCCCTCTCTTGCAGCCATGCCAGTCATGCTGGCTGGTTAACGGGGGACAGGGTGAGAAATGGGACTGGGAAAGCACAAAAGTTCTGGGTTGTGTTCAGAGGCACTGTGACACACTCCAGGTGATATTTGACTTACGTATTTAGATGGGAGGTGAGCTGAGGGCTAAAAGTAGTTCAGAAATACATATATTTGGTTTTCCTTCCTTTTACAGAAAATGTAAATGGAAGTGAATGAGAGCACAGCAGTTTCTGAGCAAGTAGCACACTGGTCCATTGTTTGAGAGGTGAGTTAAAATAGAAAGAATGCAGTTTGAACTGTCATGTATGCAGAACAAAATTTGCCATATTTACCCAATAATAATAACAATAATAATAATAATAATAATAATAATAAATGAAGAAACTGGAGAAAGAAGAAGTAGAAATACAGAAGCTGAAGTGACAGAATAAAAATGATTTAAAGTGAGAAAAACTGCAATGAAACAGAAGGACTCCACAAGATGATGCCACTGCAGGAAACAATGTGTGTCACCAGGCCTTGGGATTTTGAAGAGTATGAACATGTAGAATATATCCCAAAGATCACACCTGAAAACCCCAACAGTGACTGCTAAGGAAATGAGCATGGCACTAGAAGAGGGGCCTTGCTTTGATCTTGGGAGAGTGTCTTTCTTAACTGTTCCCCCTTCTATTCCCAGTCTTCTTGTCGCTCTTACAGACTGCAAACAGTTCTGGGAGAAACGACACCTGTATGGAACCCAGCACAACACCTGGCATCTTGGCTATGACCTTTGGGTCTCTTACACAGCTCTGGCCACATTACTGGTACAACAAGAGAATTCAGGCAGTGAGCAGAAAAGATTTTTCCTCGAAAAGCTGAGCTGGACTAGATAATTGCACCCCTTTCATGCATTTCCTTCTTGTCATGCATTAGCCCATCAGTATGCTTCTGCGACTAGCAGTAACAGTGCATTGAAGGGAAATGCCACTTTCCAGAGAGAATGATCAATCTCTTTGACTTTGCCTGTAAACATGTTTCATCAGGGGGTCACTAATATGCTTTTATTGCCTCACTGTCAGAGATGATGCCATTACCAAGCCTGATAAAGTATTCCATAGAGGGCTCCTTTTAATTTTATTTTTTATGTGATCATGAGAGATGGTAACCGATAAATTTAGTTCAATGCTTTCTCACTATTAACTAATTCTGAGTAAATCCATTGGGGCAGACTGGATGCAAACACTTCAAAGAATTTTTACAGGATATTGAAAATTATATTCACTGTGGGACAGAGGTTTAAGTACTGAGCTGCTGGTGTTTTCTTTACCATTAAAGCTACAACACTGTTAAATGTCATTTAGTCAAAACACTGTATTCAGAAGGATTTGTAGCACAAGATGACTATTTGCTTTTAATAAACTTGTCGCATCAGGGTGGTTATGTTAGCTTATTTCTGGGGGAAAGGGAGTTTGAGAAAAGATGATACTTCTTCCCTCAGTTTCTTTCTTAGGGTCCAATCCAGCTCCCACCAAAGGCAGTGAGATTTTTGCTGTTGCCTGCAGCAGGAACAGTCCCATGATCTCTCAGGGCTTTGAAGTGTTCAAATCCAAATTAAAATACAGGGTTTTTTTTCAGAGAAATGGAGGAAAAAAGAAAAACAAACCCAAAACACAATCAAACCAAACCCCCCCCCAGCTCTAGCAGAAACAAAACAAATAAGGGAACTGGAAAAAAGGTTTTTCTCATGGAGGTTTTTTTTTCCAAGCTGCTTTCTTATCCTATATAGCACCCTAAAAACTGGAACACAGGATGTGAAACCATGGAAACAGCTGGATGCTACAGGATTTTTGAACTACTTTTGTCAAGGTTTAGACTTTGGGGATTTCATTTTTTTCTTACAGTTTAATTGAACTTTTTCCCCCCACTGAAATCCATAATATGTTGAGCTTGTTAAACTATGTTAGAGGTCACAGACTAAATTTAATTGGTAGTATTTCTTTTGAGCCTAATTTAAAGGTTGATTTGGCTTTATGGACAGACTCTTAGTTGTAGTAAATCAGTTCAGCTGTAATGAGGCTCTGTTTGCACAAGTAGAAAATATGGTCACTGGAGATTCAAATCCCATGCAAAATCTCAGGGAGGACATGAAAAAAATAGTAAAAGAGAAAGTTCCTTTTTTGAAAGACTGTTTTAATGAAACTATGTGTAGGGTTACAATACTTTGGAAAGAGGTTAAAATGCATCCGTAATTCTATTTTCATATAACCCAAGAAGGTAGGGCTGTCCTGAAGATATGGTTATATCTGGTTATATCTGTATATATCTGGTTATGGGGACTAACAGGAAGCAAAGTGTTTATTGGGAAATGCAACTTCAGTAAAATGTATTCAGAAACCAGATTCTCTCTGCACAACTGTGGAGGTGCATGGTCAGTGAAACCTGACGGAAAAATGGGTGTGAAATTCAGCCACACTGATTTTACATCAGGTTTGGTTGAGGTTGTTTTTCCTGAACCCAGATGTCCTGGAAGGAAGTACTAGGAAACCAGGTAAAACACTATAACAAATGCTAGCTCATCAGCTTTTCTAACTTTCAATTTAGAAATTGGTGGTTTTTTTGTTTGTTTTTTTTTTTTTTTTTTTTTTTTTTTCCAAGCAGCTCAGTAGATGCAAAAGGTACTGATGAGCTTCTGACTGAAAGAAATGAAACTCCTAATCTTCAGGGATTCTCTCCTCACCAGTAAATGTGCAAGGTATTGGAGAAGTCCATGGAGTAAATGTTAAAATCATTCATTAACACCCAGTGTTGACAAAAACTGTAATCTCAGTAGAGTGAAATATAACACAGCCTCAAACTGAGTACAGTGGGTGAAATAAGGGAGCCTGTGCAGCTCTGAGATCTGTGTATGAGCACCCCATCTTCAATCTACTCCAGTATTTACGTGGATCTTAAACAGCAGCACAATAAATCTTTCACTGGTGATATGGCACTTATGTCCATTTTTCCTTATTTCTATTAACTGAAAAAGTCATTTCTGTATACATCATGCTTCACTTAACTCATCTTGACAGTAATAATGTGAAGTGATGATCTCCTGAATCAAATCCAAACTTCCCACCCCTGGAATATGTACTGGAAACACTCTCTCCTTATGATACTTTACTAAACTCGGGTTTTGACAACATGAGCCATAGTACTGTGGTGACACAAAAAGCACCATAATGGTCTAGGAAGTGCAAATCAACAGTAAAATTTGCCCTTGAAACACTGATTATTGCTAGAGGAATTGACCTAGAATGGGGTTTTCTGCTGAAAGGAAGTATTAGAAAGATCATCATTCAAGCAGGTCTTGAAAATAAAGGAGGAAGATGTGTGGAGATAGAGCTAAAGATGACAATTCTAGAAAGGATGAGCCTTATCAAAATGAAACAATGACAAAATTATCCTGTGGCATTTTTCCTCATGGGGGATTCTGATCTCCGGGGAGGAACTGAAGCCTTCACAATGACTTAAAAGGACTTTGGTTATGTCCTACCAAAAACAATAGCAGCAAATGTATGTTAAAGATAGAACTTTATCTGTGTTATAGATAGGAAGAACCATGCTGAGAGCTACTTTCTCATTATAGCAGACATTAGACACACAGGAGCTGGAGCTGAAAGAAGAGCAGAATAAAATTTTGGGTTTATAGCATACAAGGAGGAGAAATTTCCTCCATAGTGGCTGTGACCTTCTGCCCAAACACAGGCAAAAAATATTTCCTTTGTCACAGAAAACTACAATGCCCTTATAGAGAAGAAAATACCTGAGGGTTGTAATTTGGTTCTGAAAGAAAGTCCTCACTGAAGAAATGAAAATTTGGTGAAAGCCAGTGCATGATGACTGATCTGTGACGAGCTGAAAATTGCCATTACACATTTGCTCAGTACTTGTACAGCTCACAATGTTCACAGCCAAGGCGACGCTCTGAAGAGGTCCCACCCTAAAGTGAAACCCATGAATTTACTTGAAAATCATTTACTGAACTGGAAAGACCACAGTCCAAGACACTGCAATGATTTACATTCTACTGCAGCCCTACTCTTCTGTCAGCCACGACTGCAGCACCCTGTGTGGGCATGACACAAGCCACAGCTACACCTTCGCATCAGCTGATACTGAAATCTCATTATATAGTGCCTAAATGTCGTATTTCAAGAAACTGTTTTAAGATACTTCTTCAGGTGTCCATCTGAATATTTTCTAATGTTTTAGATAGTCATTAATAATTTTAAATGGTTGTAAAAGAAGTGGACAAGGAACTCTTCCTGTCTTCAAACTTTAGGAGTTTGAATGAGTTGCAAAGAGTGTGTGTGAGATCCTCCCACAGCGTAGGCTGACCAAATAAATAAAATAAGCAACAGGCTAACTCTCAAAATAGAAAGCAGATTTGTTACCAAAATTAATGAACTTCACTTAGAAAAAATGAACGTGGATGAAACAAATAACTGTAACCCTTTTCTGGCCCCTGCATACCTAGTTGTTTTCATTCTACAAAATGTCTTCTCTGCTCACATCTAATTTCAATCAATTATTCCACAAACCCCATGAAGAGCAATTGGAAGTGTAATATTTAAAGGACAAAGACAAATATAGCACATGCCTGCATAAGTTCCAAAATTCAACTAAAGCCAGCAGAAACTACACTCGGATACATTGCAACCGTACCAGAGTGAACAACTATGACAGGGCATTTGCTTGGTCTTTTGCTTAGTCTTAGTACATCTTGGAAATCTCCTTCCCAAATGTCCCAGCAGCCTCATTTCATGTGTTTCAGTTCCGAGCTGGCGATGTCCCCCTGCGATCCCTTCTTGTTCTCAGAGTTGATTTCTGGTGGGTTCACGACTTGGGCTGATAATGGTAAGTTTGGGAGCGATGGCTGCATGGCCACCAAGACACTGTCATTTCAGGCAGTGACAGCTCTCTCACTGGAGAATTCTTGGTTGCCCTGCCTGTTGCTGCTGCCAGGACAGCTCTTCCCAGCCCCACCACTCCCTCTTCTGCTTACAGGCAGTGAATTAGCATCCATTTCCTGACACCAAAGAAGGAAATTGGAAGGGAAGCAGAAACCTGAAATGATTTCCCTCTCTAAAGTGCTCCTAGGACAGTGTAGCTACATGCTGCATCTTATTGAATTGGTGTTTGATTGGTTTAATTTTGAACAAGTCTTCATGGGTGTGTGAAAAGCCCATTTAAGGAGCAGAACTTCTGACTAGATGGTGTTAGCATAGCTGAATGTGCCTTTAGGAAACGAGATGGACTAGATGACCTTTTGAGGTCCTTTCCACTTCTGTTTTCTCTGACTCGATTTTCTACAGTGAAAACTAAAGTGTTTTAACACCATTCACAAGTGAGCACAAGTGCCAAAAAAAATACACACTGGAGGGAAAAATCCTCTTTGACTGCTCAATTTTTTTTAACCTAATATACAGATCTTCTCCCAGGAAGAGTCTAATTTTTTACTGTTTCTTGTGAGTACTGGCTATTTTTACTACTTTTATATCCTTCGTAAAGGCATTTCTTTCAGACAGAAGACTCTTAGCCCTGTTAAGTATTTGATCCTTTTATTTCAAAGCAGACATCACATTCTAACCTTAATGCTTTGTATTGCGATTTTTCCTTTTTTCATTTTTTTTCTCAAATCCTTTTTTTTTTTTATTTTGTTAGAAGTCTCTGTAATCTAAATATGTCTTTATTTCCAAGAGGATGACTGTTTCCTAGGGGATGACACTGCTTCTGGCCGAGACAAAAGCTGTTCCACCCAAGGAAAACTTCTGAAGTGCCAAACACAGGGATGTACTTTTCATTTCATCCTCAGTGCAGGTACCTTTTCTCTCCCAAAGGAAGGCCTCAGCTGCTGTTATCAGATCTTTACCTGCACAGCTTCATCTGTTATTTGCATCCTTGACATTTCTGCTTTGGTAGCCATTTAGCAAAGGGTTCAAGATGTAACAGCAAACATGGTGAAATTCAAAAATATGTGCTCTGAACATGAGTGCAGAAACCTTTGAAGTGAGGTATGGAGCTGGTCAAGCATGGAGCTGGTCAGCCATGGAGCTGTGGCTGAAGGTAGCTGATTGCATGCCATGGAGGGAAGGATCTGTTACTGCATGTGCAATGAAGCAAGAAATTATCTCACGACCCAAGAGGTTCCTGTCAATCAGACAGAGGGGGTGAAACTTTGCTGGTGTTGAAGCCTTTCCCCGCATTTAGAATTAAAAGCCAAACACAGTTAGAGGGGAAAAAGGGTTTTACCTAGGTATTTATTTAAGGGTCCTCTGGTGCACCACATCCAGGTAGAAAGTACCCCCAAATGCACACCAAAAATGCACACCCGAAAGATGCACCCCCCCCGCCAAGATGCACACCCAAGATGCACACACACGATTATTCGCGTATACAGTTACAGACCTTGCAAATTAGCATATCTATCAAAGATTCCCCAATGAGAGGCTCAAGAGAAGCCCCTGTCCTGAGGAATGTTCCCCCAGGATGGGCCTATCTTGGTTTACAGAATGTGTTCTGGAGAGGACCTTGGTGTCTGGGGCTTTCTGATCCAGCTTCGAGGTTTCCAAGATGTTTAGTCTCCTGGCTTAACGGAACTTTGGGTCTAAGCTAGTTATCAGACTTGGGGAATTACAAGTATGTGGGGTAAAAGCACTAAGGATACATGCAAAGCTGTGTAAAAGGGTATATGAAAGGGTATATGAGAGGGGTATATGGAAAAGCAAAAAATCGTCATGGCATCAGTGTGATGAGAGCTGTAGATGAATTTGGGCTGCAGCTTTGGGGGTTGGAACTAGATGATCTCTATGGTTCCTCTCAATCCAAACCACTCTAGTGTTCTATGATTCTACGATTCTGTGATGATGGCCTTGAAGATGGCAGGATCCAGACCCAGATGAGCAGCAAGGCTGGCCCTGGCAAAACTGAGGAAAGGAGGAGCTTTCTTGGAGCTGGCACTCCAGGCTGGGCTCTCCTATTGACCGGTTTCTGGGAGGCTGGTGACAACCTGTCCGGACTTTGACCAGTGCTGAACGGATTGAAATTATTTCCTCCCACCTTGGAGTGTCTGTTGTGGTGTAGGAATGGTATTTTCCAATTTAGTACCCCCAATACAAAAAAAAGAAGGAAAATCACAAGCCCCCACCCAGTAGTAGGAGACAAAAAGCAGAGGTCTTGGGTTGAGATGAGAACAATTTACTGGAATCAGCAATGAGATAAGAAAAGGAACAGTAATGGCAAAAATACTAATAACAAAAATGTACAGAGAGGGGGTGATTTACATGCAAACTTTCTCACTGCAGAGCTCGACCTGATGTGACATGATGTGACTACAGCCAGCAGCACCACATCCCGACTGCTCTGTCCGCCACGCTTACTCGCAACTGGAAACCATGGAAGTGCGAGGGAGTCCCTTCCCTCCGTCCCTGGCCATGATGTAAGATGGTATCCAATAACACAACGTCTTGGCCATGCCCACACAGCTGCAGCCTCTGCCCCCCTCACAGTTACTGCAAAAAATTAACCCTGTCCTTGGCCAAAACTAGGACAGGTCCAACACCCCTTTCCAGAGCCTGGCAATGCAGCACCGAGTCTTGTGCTGGATGTTGAGTAATTTGAGTTAAGGGTTCACACTCAGCTCTGACCTGGGCTTAACATGAAATAACAGAGAAACTGATGCCATTTTCAAAGAACTAATGTCAACAAGAATAGAGGTGAAAACTGTTTTCAGATAGGGAATGACTGTTAAAAAAAAAATCAAACACACAAAACCCCAGCTGCTTATGTTGGCTGGAAACTGAGGAGAGAGAAATATTTATGTAACAGACCCAGAACCAACAGCAATAGTGCTGTACATTTTATTTGCACTATGCTGACATGCCCCTCCTGGGCAACCTGGTGTGGCAGATTGAGCCCTGATTGTTCAGAGGAGTCCTCAGCTGCTGCAGAGATGGGTGACAGCACTGAAAGCCACACCTTTTAGCAGGGACAGAACCCCCTGGGTGCACAGGTTCACAAAACTGTCTTTTCTGTCAGTCAGGCAATTTATAACAGAGAATACCTTAGTAACGTGATAAAGTAATTGCAGCAGGGGAAATTTTGGTGGGCCAAAAGAGAAGATTCCTTGTAGCAATCCTGATTTCTGGAAGAGGCCAGTTGGGTCCTTTGCAAACATCCAAGCTGTTCAGTGCTACCCAAGCAGTTGTTAGTCCTTGATTGCCACTGAGGTCTTACAAAATAGAATGATGAGTAACCCCGGAGTGTTTTAACCATGTTAATTGCCAGAGAGGGATTCACTGTGGAAAATATGAGCATACACTCCCGAAACTCTCTATTGCACTCTGGAGAGAAGACGTACCTTTTGCCATCAAGATGAATGCAATGTTTTCTTAAAATGTAGGGAAGGAAAAGACTTAAAATTGTGAAGAATTTGAGTTTGTTTGTTTTAAAAGGATTTTGTCTGTGGGAGCCCTTCAGAGGTACTTCAGAGTACTGAATTTATCTCCTTCTAAGAGATAAAAGGATGAAATGAACCCAGCTGGGATTTATACCTGTGGTTTCATGGAGTCTGTGTGTTTCAAATCAGTTGCATAAATCACTAAATCATCTCACACAATACAATATTTATGTTCTGTCTTTTTAGTTTCTTTTAACCAAAACTTGTGAGCTTGGTGGGGTTTTGTGGCTCTGTCTGAAATGATTAGCTCAGAAAACAGCACAGTAGAGTGGGGAATGCACACCCCTGCCGTATACTCCAGTGGACAATGATGGTTTCATACATCATTTACAACTTGTTTCAGCAATTCCACAAATCAGTAGGTCTACTCAACTCACAGAAGGGTTAAAAAAAAATGCTTCTCTATTTCCTCTTCCATCTTCTGTCTTTGGAGATGGGACATGTCAGCACATACCTGTGCACATTTCCCTGAAAGTGCTCAGCGCATGTCCAACTGCACCCTTGTCATTAATTTTATGCCATTTTCTTCTGGCCCAACTGGGAAGCTGAAGTAGGCAAGTGTTTTGTTGCATGTTTAAGTCTTTTTCTTCCAAACTGAATTATCAAACCTCTGTGGCTGCGTGGGCCTGGCTGACTGTTCTCACACAGGTCTGGCACCTTACTGGATTGCCCCAGAAGCGGTTACAGACCCCACAGTACACACCTCTTTGAATCTCCATCCGTTAGTTTAAACTGATGAAGTAGCATTAGTTCTAGCTCTGCAAAAATCAGCACACAGGATGACAGAGACATAGATTATCCATTACTCATATTTATACAGATTTTGATACATAGGTGCAAGCCTAGGGGAGACTTGGGTTTGAAGCCAGCTGAGGGAAAGATTTCTTTAGCCCATTCTTCCTGAGATTTCAGAACTCCTCCTCTTTTCCAGCAAGATGAAGCCAAGTTCTGCTGGAGGTGTTTCACAGAAGCCAGGGATCCTGACCCTTGTATATCTGCCAGCCTGACACACGCAGGGGAGTGGGGGACCCTGGTTCAATGTGCCGCTCTGTTTAATTCACTAATGAGATACTAATAGGGCCAGAGAGCAGAAGTGATTGCCTTGATAGCTCAGTGATTTGGTCACTCATCTAAAACATGGGAGAACTAGGGTCATGCCCCTGATCTAAATCAAGCAAAGCAAGTAGCTAAGCGCGCGTCTCCAGTACTCTGGCTGAAGCTCTTACCATCAGATCAATGTTCTATAACCCTTCCTTTTCATGAAAAAGTTCTCTCTGGAACTGAGAAACCACTATACAGGAAATAATTTAGTTGCAAATGCTTCAAAAGAGCTTTGGCTGTCAGACTGCAGTGTGGGGGAAGGAGACAAAGAGGGGCAGCTGGGAAATGCCCAGGGTTGCAGGCTGCACACGGCCTGTTCTTGACCTGTGGTTTGGGACCTGGGAGCAGCAGTCCTTCCCTCCAGCCTGCTCAGCTGCAGCACAGGGCACAGGCACTCACTTACGGGGGGAGCATTGCTTCTTGTGCAGAACAGCTGCAGGATTTTATAAACATGGAAATCATTTGCATGCAGTGCTGGAAGCACAGTGCAAATTAATTGCAAATTCTCTATTCTTCCACAGTCTATGGAAACAATGAATTATATACATACATATATAAATTAATACTTGAAATTAGGGCTTTCTTGGAAAAAAAAAAGGCCTTGTTTAGTGAATGCTTTTCATTTGTCCACTTTAGTTCTTTTGATATTTATTGATCAGATGTGTAATGAAGACAGCTGGGTCATGCAGTTAGGAAGAAACACTGATGTGTTCCTGAGAGCACAGAGAATATCCTGTTCTGTGAGAATCTGTATAGACTGTGACACCAGATAATGGGGAACAACACAGAAATCGTTGTGTGAGAGACCTATAAATGTGCATGTGATAGATACAAAATGAGGAACAGAAAGAGCAAATCCCACATGGAACCTGACCACTTGTCTTTCTAGTCTGGGCTTGTTTCAACATAAAATACTTGAGAGTAACAAGATAAAAACTTCCTGTAGAAATCCTACAATTGAGAAGTTTTTTCTTAAGATTTCTTTCTAACCTTGATTAACTAGACACTGGCTTGTAGCTCAATGCACAGGGATTTATATTACTTCTAAAATCTTCTAATATTGCTGGATATTTGCCTTAGCTGTATAAATACCTAATGATTTTTGAATCCTGATATATTCTTGACCAAAAAGATACAGTGACAAGGAGTCTTACAGACTAACCCGTCATAGCTTGAATGCAGTACTTACCCTTTTTTTAATCTTATGAAATATGTATTTTTTAAAATTATTATATAGAATTGTACAGAAAAGCAGAAAAGTAGCCAAAGTATTGCATTTTATGAGCACCTAAGTGATTCAGGCGTAAAAGTTATATAGCAAACATATCTTGCAAATGTAATACTAAAACTTTACTTTTTTCAGAACACTTTAAAATACTCCTTCTAGTCAGCTACAACAATTTATATGGACAGATTAACAAACCATAATTCTAACTTCTTCAGTTAAGGGGGATCCTATTCCTTACTGAAGACTCACAGCCATGTAAAACATATTGAAATCATCCAGTTCCAACTGATCTTGCTTCAGGCAAGCATTTAGCTAAGTACTGAGATGGTTTCGGCTTGCTCTCACATCAGCATCCTGTGAGGTAACACCGTTTACACTAGTGGGCACAACACTCTATTCACGATTCTGAAGAGGTCTTGACCTTAAGAAAGCAGTAGGATCAAATGTATTTTTAGAAGAGTTCTTCCTTGCCTTTTTAGGTACTTCTATGGTTAACCACCAAGCCTGCATACAAGATGTACCTTACGCACATCTCTCCTGTATTACACACTATTACTGTACCCATTTCACAAATGAGAAACTGGGAATCAGTGGATTTGCCTGGAGTCACTCAGTAGGTTCTTGATTAACATCTATCTCCTCATCAGCGCTATAACTTCCTTTTAAATGAGCCTCTCTCCTGTGCTTTAGTCAGAACCCCTCTACTTCAAAACAAAATCCTGTTTCTGATGTTCTGCCTATCCCCTTCCCACTGCAATCACTAACTCCTAGCCTGCCATTACAAATCACTTGGGTTTTCTCTACTTTTACAATCTTTTCCAAATCCTCTTAAACTTTTTGCAGCTTCTGGACCTAAAATACATTGCCTTGTCACCAGACCACTGGGATCAGATTCCCAGAGCAATTTTTCATTTGCCAGAAATGGAGAAGTCTCTGTAGTGCAGTGACAATGCAGAACCCTTGCCTGTCCTGTTATGGTGTAAAGCTGTGACAGTGACATGGTTTGGGAGTATTTTCCTTAGTAAAACTATGTCCTCTTTAGAAGACAGATATTACTGTAGCTATGCCCAGGCGCCTGCATACGATCAAGTAAACACTGTTGTTCCGAGAGCTGTTGTAAATAAACTAAGCTGTCATAACCAACTGGGGCAGGCACCAAGACAACAGTGAGCGTGAAGTAAAACATGTCAGACTAAACCGGTCTCGTGGTATTATAATAGCAGCTCTACTTAGAGAGTCTGAACATGCCATTTCCAGCCTTTGAATGTTTTCAGTTGCAGGGCTGGATTGAAAAACAAAGGTCTAAGCTGCTTCCTCTATTAACTTACCCGCTGCAATAGCATCATCTAAATGGCCACCTGAAACTTGACAGGTATGTGCAATGGAGATGTAGGACATTCAAATGCTTCTTTTTTATTGCAATATACTGAGGTATGCTGCTCACAATAAGGCAATATACCACAAAGTAGATTATATTGCTTAGCTGTCAGGAGGCTGTGTGGAAATAGAAAACTTAACGAATGCTCTCCAGTGTCTCCTCATCCTTTGTTACACCACAGCACCAGGCAGCTATGTGGTTATATTACAGAGGGTAAAGGATCACTGTCTGCACTGGCTGGCTGTTAAGCTGAGTTTTACTCATAACAGATATTCTGTTATATGATACAACCATTGGGTTATTGTACTGTTTTTCAACCCAGCCCACTGAATGAGAAAAGGCTAACAAGGTTGCTAGAAAATTATATCCACCATCTCTCCAAGGACAAATGCAGATAGAGGCATCTAATTTACCTACTAATTAGCATTTCTCTGCTGGGTTATGTGAACAATAACTGAGTCAGATGTAAAAGGAGCCATTGCAGCCTCTTACTCTGCAGAAGCTCTGCAATCCCAGCATCACTATGTGGTTCAGAAAAGAAGGATAGGAAGTTACGAAGCCTGTCAGTACTCTGTGGTAATGGATCCAAGACAATTTGCTGATTTGCCTTTGGCTACCACAGCACAGTCCATTTTCAAGAAAAAAAAAGCATTCTTCACAGTTTCCTTCCACACACCAGTGGACAAGGTGCGGGCTCGTTAAAAGTGTGCTCTTACCCGGAGTCAGATGACATGAGGTAATTAGCAGGAGGTAAGGACATACTGATTATAGGAGCCTGTCCACCTCACTTAAACATCAGGCTTCATTACATTTTAGGCACCTAATGAAGCAGCCTACATACAGTGAGTTTCTAATATAACCAGTGGAGAGAAGCAGATTGTTGTGTTTACCTTCTGAAGGATCTAAGGGGCACACCTTGTCTGCCTACCTAGAACTGGCAGAAAGGAACTCCTTTTGGAAGCCTGTGGAGGCACCTCATTATCTGTGTTGCACCTATGGGGAATGTGAGCACTCATGTAGCTGCTTCATTAAACTGGTGAGAGCTAAGCATGAGTCAGATCTACAAATTAGGTGTACATCCCTCATTTTTCCAAGAAAAGTAAAAGTTGGGGTGATAGGTCTAGGTGAATGACCCTTGTTCTGCCAGCAAGCTCCAGCACGTTTGTTTCTCATGTGCTGTCCCAGTTACACTGGCACTGAATGCAGGAACACCAAGTGTCTATACCACCTTTCCACAGCCTTATGAACAATCACACTCCACTATTTCTTTTTCTTGCAAACAGCTCCTACATTCAGCATCCCGCAAATACCAGTTCTTGCACCACCTAATCCTGTACCTACAGACCACCAGGACATGATAAGGAATTTATATTGGTAGCTACACACTAAAGATGTGGAACTGTCCATTTTATTTTATATCCTTGATATCCTTGCCAATAGCTGCAATTGGGATGGAAATTTACCAAATCAAATATAGCCCAGGAATGAGGTGAAGACTAAAGAAGAATGAATGACTCACAGGCTGTAAATTAGGATCAAAACATGAAACACTACAAGAACACAGGGAAATTGTTACAAATCAGCACAAATCTGCTTTGTTCCTACTTTGGACAGCAAGTCAGCAAAACACCTTGTCAGAAGAAGAAAGAAAAGAAAAGAAATGAAAAAAGAAAAGAAAAGAAAAGAAAAGAAAAGAAAAGAAAAGAAAAGAAAAGAGAAAAAAGAAAAATACTTCTGTGAAATTTCTTTGTTCTACACAGGTCTGCTGTGCAGGAGCAGACAACCAAGGCAAATCTGTCCCAAAGATCCCACAGAATATTTTCTGATTTGGATGGAGTCTGGGGCATGCACTGCTAGGAAACAGAAGGAGCTGTATGGTAAAACTGAGCTATTTAAACCTTGAAATAAAGCCATGCAGATGAATTTACGTCTACAAAATAAAAGCAAGACTCTTCAGAGTTCATGGATCTGCAAAATCAGTTATAATCATATGCAATGCTGTTTGATCCACACTTTATTATTAAACAATGTTAAATATCAGCAAGCTACTGAATATCTTTCTTTGGCACTATATCATTTACCATACTAAAGACTCAAATGCATTTGGCTGACCTAAGGTATTGGGCTCAACTCAGAGCTAACTGGAAGAAATTTAATGTCCTGTGATATATAGGATATCAGACTAGATGATCTTTTCTGGCCTGAGCTTTATAAATCTATGGAGAGTGAGGCTTTGCCATAAGTTTCTCACAAAGGGCTGTCACAGACAGGACACATTGTCCTACTGGCCTTCTTTCACTGATATATGAGGTCTGGATTTAGCCAGTTCCTGGGCTTGCTGAGATGCAGCTGTGAACCCTCTTGGCTTTCCAGCTATCCTTTGCTTTGATTATTTTTCTTGGGATGTTGTCTGTGTACATAATTGTACTAAATCATTTTGGCTACATGCATCTTTTATTATAGGAACCTTAGTCCTGGAGAACTCAAAAATATGAGGTGTAATTATTTATCCTATACCGTTATTCCAATTGAGAAGCTGTGCTTCTCTATTTAACAACTTTTTTGCTTAGGTTGATATTGTAAATTTAACCCATACACACCTTTGGTAGTACATCCACATCTTTGCTAGAGAGGGAAGGACTGAAAATACACACAATAAATTTTCTTTAACTGAACAAGACAGCAATGGAGAACTGTGAGTACTGAAATTTTCTGTTGCCCTCTATTAATTTTATGCAAGTGTCCTTTTATTTCACAGTACAAAGCTCAGAACAATGTAGGAATTGTGGAATACATTTTAAGTGGATGCTTTGGGAATTATTTATCCCACTCAAAATTAGACATCTGTGGTCTTTATCTGAGCTAGTTGCCTCCTTTTGTAGCAGTATAGAAAAACAAGTTCACCAATCTGCCTTTTCCATTTACAAAGAACCCAGAGACGGAATGGAGTAGCACTGAAAGTGTCTTTTTTTTTTGCTGACCAGAAGGAGAGTCTATGATGACTAGCTGACAAGTAGATGCAGATTTCTAATATTAGATGAAATAAAATCCCACCATTTGCAAATTCTTAGGAACACCTGGTTTCTTAGGAGTAAGATAATGACTTTGTGAGGATGGTAGGCAGCAAGGTGATTACACTTCTACAACAGTAATCCACATTTCATCTGCTGTGTTTACTCCTGAAGGTTAAAACAGTTTTATGAGTTTATATGTCTCCCACAATGACATGCAGCAGCTTTTGCAGCACAGCAGAAAGTTATCACCTTTCCAGCTCATTCTGTTGCCAGCTGTAGGAATTCAGAGGCTGAGCTACCCCAAAGATGCATTCAGTGCCACCACCCGTGGCTTCAACACTGCTCCAAGCTCTGCAACACATACTGTCCTTGTGAGTATCAGGACATGGGCTCTGCACTGAGTTAGCAAGGACTCAAAACAGGCTTGTCGGGCTGGCTCTGTGTGAACTTCTGACCTGTCTGCAGCTTTGTTTGCCCTGGCATAGCTGTGACTGCAATGCCTCTGATCAGGTGTCTATGGCTAATTTGTTTCACTTACATTTATCTCTGCATTAGACAGCCATAGTTTTCTGTCGATAACAGAAATAAACAATTATTCTGTGCAGAATGGGATTTTTATGACTATTACAATGATGGTGTCAAGAGTCTTAGTAGAGTCTTGGTATGATATCAGAGGCCTTGAGAGGTGGAAACAGAGTAGGACACGTAAGAGTGCAGGCACAGGATGGTAAGAGACAGGCCACAGGCTGACACTGAGGACCCCATGGCAGTAAAAACTCACCTATAGACCCTGATCCAGTTCTCTGGGAACTGGACAAAACTGATTTTAGGCAGAGAAAAGATAGCAAAGAAATAATTTCTAACATATCCAGAAGATAGCGTATCTAGAAATTTGGAAGCAATTTGGAGCTGAAGAAAAATGAGGAGAGTGTAAGATGCAAAGGCCTGTTAAACCATGTAAAAATATAATTTCATCTGGCAACTGCTTATACTCTGAGTCTATGGATACACAGGTTACATTCAGCATGGCACCTTAAAGAACACTAAATTGACTTTAGAAATAGACTATGTTCCTTTTCCTTACATGCTCCTCTAGCATATACACTGTTACTCGTTCCAGAGCAGTATCACTGATCGTGATTTACACCTCAGCCTCACCTCTCAAATAAATAAAAGTCCAATTTTTTATCATCGACTTATTTATCAATGTCTTCTCAATTTCCCCGTCTCAAGGATGATACTGTATTGAGTAGAGAATAGATCTGCTCCTTCATCCTTCATTCCACTGCTTTCATGATTTTTAAATAGTGCCAGGCAAACAATGCTGCTGCTTAATGTATTTTGCAATTTAGATTGATTATTGAAAGATACAGTGTTCAGGCAAAGAGTCTATGAATTATTCTGAGATGGAATATCTTATTATTCAGAAGGTCCCAAGAAGCAGCAGTGAAAGTGAATGAGCAAATCCATACTGTATTAGCTGCATATAATGAACATTTTGCTAATTGGAAGATTTGCTGGATTGGAGAAGGATCTGCCAAGGGAAGTTTTGAAGTCTGACCTTTGGGGACAGTAAAAGCACAAGATAAAACAGTAAGCAGTAAGTCTACCCCCTGTAGGACAAACAGACACTGACTCACAAGAGATTATTCACTGTATGGTGTGCATTTTTATGATACATGTTGCACTAATAAAACTAAGGGAAAAGCCAAGGATACACTAGAAGAGTTCTCTGGAATGCTAAGTGATTGTGTTTCCGTAGTCAGAGTTCTCAGAACCAAAATACACTTCTTGTAGTTCAGACATGGATATTCTGCTCTTTACAGAACTCACGTGGGCAGACAGCACACAGAGAGAAACAGGGGATTCCCCAAGGAAAATGAACACTAATGAAGTTCAGGTTTTCAGTCATTTTCAAAGCAGAATATGCTCTTTATTACCACACCAATGAGAGGGCACATTTAGAATGGCTGTACAATTGCTACATACTGAATTAGCATTAAATTAAATTACGGTGAGATTGAGTTTGTCCCTAGAGCACAGGAAAGCGGAGCAGGACACTGTCTCACCCTTTGCCTTCTCCCCAGCCGGAACTGGTGGGAATAGGTGAGCAATGGAACTTCCACCACCAGACCTGGGAACTGAGCCACAGTGCCTCTGCTCCTCCTTTCCCTTTCTCAAAGACTGGGCAGCCATCCTTCCCCTGGGGCACAGGGCTTTCTGCTGATGAGAATTCTCCCAGTAGACAGGCTCTCCAGGTTCTGTCTTCAAACCAACAAAAAGCATCTGGAAGGCTGGGATATCCTCCTTCTCTCTTCAGTTTCCTTCACAAAGGCTGAAATTGGCTCAAAAATGTCTTACAGAGAAACCGAATTTTGTGGAGTAGTGCTGTTGACAGAAGGCTGGAATAGAAGAGAAGAAAACCCAAGGACCTTCAGCTCTGAAGAAGGCGATGAGGAAGAGGTGCAGCAGGTATACAAACACAAAGCACCTTATTTTTCATCTGTTTCATGCTGCAAATGTCTATTCCTTGCTGTAATTTTCATTGTGGTGAGTTTTCTAGATGAAGGGGGTGTAGTCAATTCCCTACATGTCTATTAGTGTGCACAAATTGAGAGGTGATGGATAAGTGTCACTACTTCAACCCCAGACACTGGGAATCTGCAACAGGTCACGGTGTAAACCTGAACAACTCCAGATCCTCTCTGGGCTAAATGCACATTGTCACATATGTGTGCCAAACTATGAAACCAGAGTTTCATAGTTACTTGCTTTTAAGGTCAAGGGAAAAAATAATGCCTATCGTCTACTACTAGGGGGGAAGTTGGAACTAGAAGATCTTTAAGGTCCCTTCAAACCCTAACCATTCTACTAACCAGAGCTGCCAAAGCACAGCAAAGATGGTCACAAATGTCTTACCACAGGAGATTCAGGCACAGAGTGTGTGCTTATCCATGTTCATAGAGTGACACAACAGAAAGAGAAAAAAATCCAGCTGTCCTTCTAGACCCTTACTTAATCCTGCAGATCATTCCTATTCCAAAAATTATACAAATGTTTTAAGATTAATAAGGCCTAAGAAATGACATTATGCACTGCCTCTGATTCTGTCAAACCTGCGGTATCTTACAGCTTGCTGCAGAGAGAATTGGTAAGAGAAGCAGAACATATGGTGGCACAGGAACACACAAATGCAGAAAGATCAGGAGATCACTAAGCAGGTGATTGAGTCACTGAAACGATGCCCCTGCCAGCAGGAGCAGCAGGAGCTGGTAAAGCAGCAGACACCGACCAGCAACACTTCACAACACTTTCTCACCCCGGCTGCTCTGGAAAGTGCCGGCAGCAGTTCATGTACTTTTCCCCGGTTTCTCTTGCAGCTCCCTCTTCCCCTTGTTGACATTGCCTGTGAACCATTTCCACGCCTGAAGCAGCTTTACAAGGTCTCACAACAGCTTGCAGGAAGTGATACAACTGCAAGGACTTTGTTGTTGTTGTTAAAATACTGAAGATGTCAAGAACAAAAAAAACCCACAGAGACAACTGGAGAGTTAAAGGTTATCTGAGCCCTGGGGGGGGCAGAGAGGAGGGCATGGAAGGGGAGCAGTTTGCACAGCAGTGTGCAGGCTGGTGGCACTTAGAAAAAGTGGCATTTTCTGCTGGAGAAAGGCATTGCTGCCCTTATCACCTTCCATTAACGGCTGTACAGCACCTCGGGGTGCCCCAACCAGTGATTACATCTCCCTCCCATTGCACAGAGAAATGTCCAACCACTTTCCTTGGGGAGCACTCACAGCAAAATGGATTGAAAGGTTTCCAGGATTGTTTTGGTAAGACTTGAAGGTCAGTGCAGAGGCAAAACAGTGAGGAAATTTAGACAAACACACAAAACTCTTCATGTTTCCATTCCTCTTTGAGTCCCTCGCCCTCCTAGTTCCTGCCAGGAGAACTGCAAATCTCCATCCCACCCTGCCCACGTCCACTGGCCCAGGCACAGCCAGGCTCCAGCCATACTACCTCCTCTGCTAAACTCAGTTTTTGTCCGAAAGGAGCTACTCTGCTTTGCAAACCCAGCTGCTCTTCAGCAGCCCACTTCTGTGTGTCCCCCTGCTAATGGAGTCTGCAGGTGCTGGGGACACTTACAGACCCTTCGCTGCTCCTCTCCCCGACACCACTGCTCTGGGGGTTAAGTGGTTATTGACCATCACTCAGGTAGTCCACACCAGGCTGTAGTAAACAAGGTGTGACTTCTGCCCACCTGGTTCCTTGGTTTTCAGTTGAGCAGATGTTTGCATGCTCACAGTATGTGTTTTGTGTGTGAGTGCCTTCTTAATTTTCCTTCCAGTTCTACTCACTGGAGTAGTAAATCAGTGCTGATCAGTGAGATGCTGAACCGCTTATTTCCTTCTATACTGAATACCTAACAGGAAACAGTTTTGAACCTTTCCTATGTTAAACTCTGAATGGAACTCAGGTGTTTATTTTTTTACAGTAATTTTTTAACTTTCTTTTCCTCTAAACAGAGACAGTGGGTCTTTATAAAAGATGTGAAAAACATCCGAGAGCACTTTTGGAAGCAGAGCAGAAGCTACCTGCGCAATCAGACTGAAGGAGCCTTCCCATACTGTTTATACATCATTTCAGCAGGGAAAAGGATACTTTTCCCTTCCGCTAAAGAGATTTTCATTCTGTCTTAAGCAGGATTCAGGATTACAAACCCACTGCAAGCCCCCAAGCACTGGCAAAGACATGCCAGTTGGTGCATTCCTGACAGACAAGCCTTTTAGAAAGGCTTGTGTTTTAGAAGCACACCTCACTTTTCATGGGTAGCAGCCACTCATATTAGCTTCTCTTTCAAGAGACAAAATAAAACCACAATGGTAGCACAAGCATGAAAACAAATGTCCCATTATCATGGCTGTGTATTAGATGCACCGACAAGTGCAGAGCTCAGGAAATTAGCAACAAAGGTGCCAATTGTGAAGGCAATTACTGCAGGCAGAGCGCAGTGTTAGATCTTAAGACATCAGGAAGGGCTGAAACAAGTTTAACCCCAGCCAGAGGACATCAGGAACAGGGGAAGGCAGCAGTAAAACCTTTCTTCTTAAACCATACTAAAGTTGCTGTTATTTCAACAAGCTCAAAACACCTGCCACTTCCTTCCAGAACAGCGAGCTGACATATTGAGAGCTCCGGCTAAGAGCGTGTTTTAAGGAGAGTGATCCAGTTTCCTCACATATGAATGACTGACTTCGCAGGCTGTGAGATTTTCATACCATCACACTGCATCACCAAGGTTTGATTTATTCAGTAGCAACTGCAACACCAAAATGTGTTTCATCTCTCTCCTGATAACACCCGAATGCGGAATGGATGAACATATCATCATCTCCTCACTGATATAAGAACACTGGGATTTATGGAAGTAAAAAGCCAGTGCTTTGGGAAGAGTTATCTATGTAAGTGCCAAATCAGCATTTAGACCTACGTCTCTCTTTTTCTGGTGTTAAAAAAGGAACAATGCTTAATATGCCATCATTCTTTCACCTGGGAAATAAAAATATTGTTATTGAAGGTACATTATTAAAAAGGACTTTGCACTTTTCTTTGGAGATCATTTTACTCAGGGACCACTGAAATAATTTTACAGGAAGGGTGAGGAAGGCTGGCAATGTCTTCCTCTTATGTGTGGGTGAATCATGGTACAGACAAGTTAAGCAACTCACCCCCAAAAGGCAATGATTAGCAAATTTGTCTTCAGTTTCTACACTTAGAACACTCACATTCCTTTCCATGTGTCACCTCAAATGGTGTTTGTTATAGAGGAGACAAAATCAATGATTTAGACTGTGACCATGTAAATATTGCAAGGTAACAACTTCAGCTCTGTTTTATTATTCCAACAACTTGTCTTCAAAATGTATTTTCAGACTATGCCATCATCAATGAAGGAGAGAAAAAAAGTTCCAAGATACAGCTTTTGGGAGTAATGCTTGTTATCTGGACACCTCCAAAAGGAACACTAGATTGGCAGGTTTGTTAATTTAAGAGCTGCTAAGCAGGAGCAACTGTGAAGAGGCATCCTGAATGTGTAACAACGCACTTTCTCTCTCGGGACTCACACTTGTAACCCCACAAAATGTTTCTGTTGTCAACAATGAGCACTGCATAATTTTTTTGGAGGACATAATAAGTATTTCTGCTTTTTGACAGAGGAAGTACAAAATACACAAAAGAATCTTTCTACTTCATTAGGATCTTTATAAAATAGTTTTTAGTTTTAAAGGTTAAAATAAAATGAGCAACCTGCAATACCGTGGTATCATTGCAGCTAAGTTCTTGGTAAACACAGTATATACTGAGATGATATCTGCTGCTTCAGATTAAATATATTTCGTCCTCAGATTTATACTGGCACTTTATGGGTTCTGCAAATGACTGTCTCAGCACTGCAAAGTAATTCCACCCTGTCATATTTGTCTTTAGAAATTGTAACAAATTATGGTGATTTATAACATCAAACTCAACTCTTCCATTTTTTCCCCAGATGGGAACGTCGCTGATGGCGAGATGCTGGGCCATCCATTTAGGCTGTGTGGAGAGTGACAGTGAAACATGTTTCATCTCTCTTGCCTGACACTCTCTTTCCCTTTGAGGGGAGGCTGTCAGCATAACTCAAACTGTCAAGACACCTTTGTAAGGGGCCTGGAACAAATCTAAAGCTCTGCTACCTGCATGCCTACTAATGAGGTGTGACTCCCCAGCCCTGCCTGCCTGGCCTCGATGAAGCTCAGTGCCTCTGACCCCTTCTCAGTCAATAGAAGTCGAACCATCATTTGTCTTGGAGTGAGGACAGGCAATGATCAGAGTAGGAAACTTTAGGGAAACTCCTGCTTTGCTGTGCTTTGTCCAGGAAAAATATATCCTGTGGCACCATTGTAAGAGCTGAAAGCAAGCCCACCTGGGGGTTAAACCAACCTTGAAATACTCTCTTAACCACTTGCCTGCAGCAAGTATGTTCTCTTTGGCAAGTCAAGCACCGGGATTTTTTTTCAGTACAGGATTTCCCCCCATAGAAAAAGATGAATAATAGATTATGTCCTTCAACTGAATATTTTCTTGGTAGGTTTTTAAAGCAGCATGGCAGGAAAATTGCCAGATTAATCTCAAAATTAAGTATTTTAGACCTATTATATAGATAAATACATATTTATTATTCTATCATTAGAAAGGGAGAGTAAGACCTGGTTCAAGCAGTGTGAGATAGGCATAGCTTTATTTTTGCAAATTAACCCACAAAAGTTTTCCACTGGGAGCAGGAAGATGCTGCTTACCTTTTGCAAGGTACAGACCTCTATCTTAAGAAATGCCATTATATTTTGAAAATCTCCATTTTGGTCAAAGAAAGCAGTCCCCAGGAATCCTTGCCTTTAGGGTCCTATGGAGTGGCAGAAGCAATACATGACACAAAACAGTCTAAACTAGAGCTGGCCCTCAGCCCACCTTGGGAAGATGAATTGCTCTCAGGTTAGGAGCTCAGCAAAACCTGGTATTTATTTGCCACCAGTGATGGTGTTACAGATCCCAGCTTATGGCAGAGATTACTCACAGGGCTGTACAGAGGGAGAAGTCAGGGAGGAGAAGGGGAGGTTTTAATACCCTCCACCAGAAATATTTCCTGAGCTGCCTCTGCTTCAGTAAAATAGATTTCACATGATGTGAATGGAAAAATGGAAAGCTGAGGGAGTAAAACATCCAAAATCTACCAGCCAAGTTGGATGTAAATGTGTCATGTGTTTTATCACAGGAGTAGCAGAGCTTCAGTCATTCCAGCTGTATAAGAGAGCCCTCGTGTTTCCTGCAGTGGCTGGGAAGGTGTGTTCAGTGATTGCCAGCACCACACACAAGCAAAGGGAAATAAATTGATCAAGGATATCCTAGACACTTGCACCCTCCAAGATTAAGTAAGCAAGTAAATAAACACATAGAATGACTGTCAGATGCAATCAGTCCTGAGATTATTCTTGAAAAGGTGGTTTTATTTCTCACCTCACCATGGTTGCAGAGAATTATCATCTGACAATTTTTGCTTATTTTTACAGTAGCTTGATAAAATGTGTGCAGGCAAGTCTGTACGTGTGTATTTATTTTTAACATGCTAAGTCTAACATGCCACACGTAACGTGGCAACAAAGGAAATAATTTCATGAAAATTATATAATGTAAACCAAATAATTGGAATACCTACATTAAACACAATTTGCATGCAACATCGCATTATACAATTGCTGACATGCTGCAGAGAGGTATTAGGTTTAAAGTAACTGTGTTTAGAAAGCAATTTGCAGAATTTCTGCTCTTTTGCCGGTTTGAAAAACAGTGATAATATGTTTTTTGCAGCTGACAAGTGAACAAAAAACAATAATTGAATGGTACCATTTTACCCACAAAGCAAGCTGATAATTAGAGGTTTAACAGACAGTTTGGATTTAATCTGAGCAGTGGCAGCTACTCCTTTTTGTTTTTTCTTGCTTTTGTNCCCCCCCCCCCACCTCACCCTTGTTAAGAACGATGGGAAAAACAAGTTATTTTTTATCCTGGCTCATGTCTAACACTGCCTCCCCTGGAGTGCAAACACGGAGAGTGGTCATGCACTACAGGGCAATGTCTGAAGAATGTGCATGTGAAAAAAAATATAAGTAAAAAAGGGAGAAAACAATAACCTGGGCAGGGCATTGGCAGCCATGCCAGGCCACGCCTTTCTACGGCACAGGAAGGGGTGATGTTCACCCAAACAGGGGTCAGGGCACATCTTAGTGATGGGAAGTGCCCCAAGTCACACCCTTCAGGTGTTACCCCTCACCACAGTGGATTCCCAGCCCATCTTAAGTTGCATGAAATGTGAAACCTGGGCCAAAAATTAGAATACTTTTTTCAGGTCAGAAGGTGCAAGATGATGCCTCAACTATTCATCCTCCTTTTCAAAGAGGAATAGCTGTTCTTTCAGTCCAGTGAGCCTTTTTGCAACAGTGGGTTTTACTTATGCTGATCCATGGCTGAATTTTAAGGAGTTACATTACTGATCTCAACAGTAAAATAAAACTATTGCTGAAAAATACAGTCTATTAAACACTAATGAGTATATAAACCTATTTTATAAAACCACAGAGACTTCCTGGAGGGCTAGTCAGACTAGACAAAGAGTGAAGACTATGCAGGCCATTCCCTTTTGAGCAATTTTCAATTGGTTTTATATCATGTCCAGAAGCGGAATTCTGGTTTTGCTTTTGGCTTTTAATAGTTTATTGTGCCTGAAAGTGATATCAGTTAAAGCATCCTCAGAAATCTTAGGCTTAATTGGAGGCCAATTAAGAACTTCAGCAATATACAGATGATAGTACTCATTATTAAACATGTTTATTCCCCAAAGAATTTACATTGAATAAAAGCGTTCTCATTGCTTTTACCCTGGTTTACATTTGGGGATGTAGGCTGGAGACTAAAAAAGTTCATAGCTCACTGCTCACCTTACATATGATTTATTTTCTTTTAAAATATTTGTAAACTAGGCAGGATAGGTGAAGTTCTAAGTATCAATTATTTTTCTTGAAATAAAATTAGAAACAAGTCAGCTTTTTCATTTGAAGACTATATTAATACCTAATGCATAAGTCATTATTAATATTACTGTAATGAGTACCAAGTGAATTAATGATGGCTGGCTGCTTATTTTAAAATTATTCACATTTTTTATGTTTATTCTCAACTCAGCCATTATGCCCTTTTTATAGGACATGTGCTTAAAGAGCAGTTGAATTCAACCTGTAATAGAAGCACAAGAAAAAGTCATTGGGAAAAATAGTTCACATGGGAACAATTAGCTTGCACTATTCCGTACTATTTCACCCCTTGCTTTAAATGTGTGTGTCAGAGTGGACATTTTCCATTCCCCTGTTAATTGACAGAAATAGCGGCTCGCGCACTTTCAGAGTCTGCCTGCTCAGACTCCAGAGCACTCCTTTCTCTGGAGATGAAAGAAACGAAAATCAAATGTGATTCTTCCAAATAAGAATGCAGTGTATTACCACTCAGTTATTAGGGAAGAAAAGTACTCCTCTGAATGCCCAACATCAAGGCCTAATTCCTAGACCTACCACAGTAATGAAAGACCTACCTGAGAAACGAAAGTCACTGACAAAGTCACTTAATCTCCCCATGCCTCAGTATCCAAAGTCACACAAATGAGTCTTAAGGCTAGAGGGAACTCAAACTATGCCTCATGCTAAAAATAATAACAAATTTGACATCAAACCTGCAGCCTGATTTTCTGAGACTGTGGCAGGAGTTCTGGATGAGTGGTAAATGCTGAAATTTAAGCCGTTGCTTCAGGTTGTAAAAACACATTGAGGAGACAGACTTTGGGAACAGCTACATGAAGGTTTTGTGCTGAGTCTGCAGTAGTGCTCCGTTCCAACCAGCCTACAGGGTGTCTTCTCTGGGCTATGTGCAGCCTTGATTTGTTCCCCACATCTTGGAGTTCACATGGCCACTTTCACATCCACTAGGAATCCCCATATGTCCAATTTTATGATATCCATCACTGTGGAGAAGAAAGCTCTTGACTGAGCTCTTCAGAGACATCAGGGTCATTCTCAGCCCCTTTGGAGCCTACAGGAATATCTAATCAGGCAAATGTTCTGTCATGTGTTGCAGACTGGAAGCACCCGGTTTTGGGTAGCAATAGGACCGCTGTGATCTCTGATGAACCATATCCAACACTGGTTTCCTTATGTCAGCAACCTAGAATTGACCATGGAGCTTTTGTAGCCCTTGCAGCTGCTGTCAGCAACTCCAGAAACAACAAACTACACGTGAGAGTTATTTAATAACTGCCAAACCAACACTGCATTTTATTATGGGGAACTGGTGCACAGCTTCTTTTATATTCAATTTGTGATGGCAAGAGGTTTAGTAACATGTTGCCTACAGATATAACCCAGAATAGACTTGCCATTTTCTCACAAGTCCTTTTCCGGAAAAGAAATCACCACGTGGGATATTATGTATGGAAGTAAAAGGATCTATAATGTATTATGTATGTAATTTTCTGTGTATAGGATATGTATAAAATATTCACTTCACACTTCTGTTGCTTGAGGGCTGGCAATATGAGAGATGCCTTTCAAGAAAAAAAAAAGAGTAGAAATAGGGCAATGCTGTAGTATTTTTTCAGTTGTTCATATTAATTTTTTTGGTCTTAAGCAGCACACTGGACCCCCTGGGGACTACCAAGCCCTGTTCTCAGCAGTTTGAATCTCTTTTTTCGACAAGTTAATACACAGCCAGATTGTCTGACAGCACCTACAGCAACAAGTAGTTAATGCTTCTCCTGCAGTCTTAATTCACCCCATTGTGTTTGGGATTGCAGGGATGGAAATGATCACACAGTGAAGTGCTGCAAAATGCAATCTCTCTAGACACAATGGGGTTGAGTTAAAGGACACGAGGCACTTAACTCTGAAACCCTTTGCTTTCATCCAAACACTCTTACTTTAACAGCATGTTTTTGTGGTTTAGTTTCTTTTGGTTTTATTTTACGACATAGAAGAAGTTAGATGCTCATTTGATGCACAAAAAAAGTTGCTACATGCCTTCATTTCTAGGCTGAGATGGGTTTCTATATGAAAAAAACTATATACCAAAAAAGAAAATGAGAAAAAGGAAGCTGGATTTAGTAACCTTCCCTGTTGCATGTCACTTTGGGCCCACGGAGATGTGGTCAGACAATGGGAATGAGGTGGTTCTAGATTAAAGTCCCAGCAGAACACATTAATGAAAGCTGATTTACATGTTAATAACTTGCAGCAATGATTTTCCTTTCCTAAGTATGTTAATTTTCCCTCCTTATCCCTCAGCACACTTTTTTAGATGCTATGAAGATTGGTGTTATCAGCCCTCCCAGGATGGGCAGATAACAGGTTTTTCTCTCTGTGGCTGTCCGATTACAATGAAACTGGCTTTTCTGTTAACAACACAGGCATGTTTACATGAAGTCAGGTCCCGTACAGAATACTCTCTCAAAACAGGACAAATCATTCTTTGCTTCTGTATCTGTCCTTTAAGGTGTGGGCAGATGGCCTCAGGATGGATAACTGTGAATGAATTGTAGAGCATGTTTCCATATGCTCTACACGACACAGAAATAGGCAACACTCATGTTAAAACAGCAACACCCCATAGAAAATTATTTTCTTATGCGTATTTTCTGTAGCCCAAGCCTTGTCCAGCCCCTAAACAGAAAACCACAGCAGTCAGCACCTATACATGCTTGGGGATGTAGAGAAAAATGTTCCCACTTGCTTCAAGCACTTCTTGCACCCATGGACAGATTTCATTTTCTGCAGAAAGGATTTTCCATACAGGAAACCCCACCTGAAATTCCCAGCCTCCCAGGGGTCCCCTAAGGCAGGCATCTTTACAGTGTCTTAACCTACAGTAACCCTTTAGGGACATAATGTAGCCCTACGTTGTGGTGGATGGCTTGAAGGAATGCCTGTTCTAATTATTAATTACATAATAAATGTCAATTCAGTAATATAACACAAGCACTGATTTATGTTATAAATTGGCATCTGCATTTCATAAATAGTTTCATTTTAATGGCTTATAATTGCTACATATCTGCAAGTTATAAAGTGCAAAAAATGCTGGACTGGATTCAAAATATGCTGGCATGCATGCAATTATTGAAAATGGGGAGAAAACCCAGAGCAAATATTTAATTTAGTACTTGCATCACTGTAGTGTTATCAGCCTGCACAAATGCTATAATTGTCATCTGTAAAAAGACCAAAGCAAAGTGTTCTGGAAATAGAAAATACATCTCACATGTCATGGCCTAATCCATCAGTCACTGCATTCACATGCAATCTTTGCCCAGCTGAAGTCAATGGTGTTAGTTATCAAACTGGGCTGACAGGGCTGAGTGGAAGTGATAAAAAATGAAAACCTTTTAATGAGAATTTTTTAGTCCCTGGGCCTGATCCTGTCAGTATTTTCTACTGGACATGCTCTTACTCCTGTGAGTAGCTGAATTTGTTCTCGTTATGCCTGTCTGGAAGTGCTGGCAACACCCAAATGTGACAACCCAGAGGACAGCAGCCTTAGCAGCCCTGCCTGTCACACACCTGCAGCCCAGCCTCCTGCAGTTTTCCCTCGTCGCTCAGAAACATCCCAAGCCCAGCAGCATCTCCTTTCCTAACAGTCATGCCAAGGACACATCCACCTGGAGGAATGCCTGGCACGTTTCCTTTGTAGCCGGTGCGCCTGCTGCTGAGGGGATGCTTGTGGGAGAGCAGCACTGCACTCCCACGCCCTCCCCTGATACACAACAGTGTTGCCTTGCTCAAAGGATTTTGGTCTGGTTGGAAGTCTTGCTGTTCAGGTAATTTATTATAATTGTTAAACAGAAACACTTTTATGTCAAAGCAGAAATCACTTGATGCTTACAGTTTCTTTTAGCAACTTTTCAAAGTGTGAGAATCCCAGGGACAAGCCCAGCTGAAGCCCTTCCCACGGATGCTCTCCCATGCTCACCTCTGCCTGACACATGGCTCACTGTCCCTATCTCACGCTGCTGTTCCCATGGCAGAGTCTGCTCTAATCACATCTCTGAGTTAAATACAACCTCTCTCCTTTCCTTGGAGGTGTCTTTCTAACCTGGACTATGTTAATGATTCAGATTACAGGACAGCCACTCTGCCCGATGACTGGCAGTACTGGGAGCAGAAAGGAGCAGGCAGGGTTGGCCATGCGTCATCATCTCAGAGTGATTCTACCATGGTTTTCACAAAAGGGTGAAGCAATGGGAATAACCTCAGCAGTGTTATCTCATTGGGCTTTCAAAATCTCATCTCTCCTTTCTTCTAGTCTTGTGGGGTAGGAAAACTACTCCATGTTATATACAGAGGAGAAGAAGGAGGCCCTGAGAATACGTAACCCCACAGATCTTGGTGTTTGATCCCTGCGAGATCCTTTCGCCCTCGTGGATACGGTAGCTCCTCCCCAATGTAAATTGCAGCACTGTCTTGGGTTCATGTGGGCTTCTCTCCCAGCTGTTTTGGAGGCTAACTTAGTAGCCTCCCCACATTAACCTGTTTGGACAACAAACACGCTGATGAAAAAAGATTAAAATATCAGTGCACTTGGGAAGCAAAACTATGGAAGTTTTCTGTAGAACAGGGGTATCACTTCTTGTGAGATGTATTTTAAGAGCATCCACAGGAGTATTTTTTGAAAGCCATATGCTACTTATTCACATGCGTATGACAGAACTCATATATGAGGAGTGATACAGAACACAAACGTAGGTGTTGCACATTTCATATGTGCATATGTTCGTAGCTTATTCCCGAATTCAGTTTCTGAAATGCTTCATTACACGTACACCATTTTCAGGTTCAGTATCTGGTTACCTTTGGCTTAAGAAAAATGCATTAAATTTATGATTAACTTGTTCAAAAAGATATGGAATCTACAACTTTCTTATTGGCAGAATTACAGTAGTTGCTTTTGTAAGAAAATGATGTCAAAGTAGGACTAAATCTTGAAGATTATTTAATTTATCTTTGTATGAGTTGGGGCACCACCAGATTGGAACACCATAAAGCAGCACAAGCTTACGCTCTTTCATCTCCATTGTGCTTCATTTCCTTTCCCTGGTGTTCACAACTCATGAATTCCAGAAAACTGCAGTTCATCTGCAAGTTGATAGCATTTACTTTTCTTAATTGGCAAAAAAATTGACCCTCATCCTACCAGGACTAAAGCAGAGTGTGAATCATTTATATGATGTAACTGAGACTGAAACGCCTAATACATTTATAGCAATCTCAGGGAATGTAAGGGGTGAGGCTACTAAAGCAGGAGAGAAACGGCAGCCCGTGTTGAGCAGCCGAAGCAGAGGTGTCCTGGCCACAGACCTGCACCACAGAGCAGATCCTCAGCCTCGTGGTCAGCAGGTGATGCTCAGCCAGGGCAGCGACTCCCCCACTCCTCTGCTGTTGCTCTTGTGCTGGTTTGGCACAAGCTCAGTTTAAAGGCACAGAAAAGGCACAATATTACTTTTTGGGCATAGAGCATGATAGGGGATACACATGATAGAGTCACCCCAAGACAGCTCTCAAAGAAAAAGGCCTTCCGAGGGCCTGCATTGGAAAAGTTACTGACAGGAAGAACAAGTGCTTGAGCCAACTGTCTTTCGGTTGTTCAGAATACAACCCAGAAAGCAGCAGGCAATCACACAAGATAAGTAGGCAACTGCCACGAGAGGACACATTTTTTTCTTAATTCACCACTTCCTCAGGTGTAGCTATTTTTGACCCCATTTAGACTGTAATTATTGTAACCATTTAGTAAGAGATTTCAGCTTTTAAATTGTCATCCCTCAGAAAAGCTTAATGAGCTATAGAAGGACATAAACTTTGTGCTTTTCCACTGGTGAAGCAAAGCAGAAGGTAGACAAATCAGCGGTTTGAGCATCTCTGCAATTATACTTCTTAGCACATGAAGACAGACCTCTGTCTTCCAGAAGTTGTTTCTCCAGCATTAAAATTTGAAGAAAACTTTAATCCTTCGTGGAAGTTTATCATGGTGCTTTGCAGGATCTTGCTCTACCTCTGGTCAAAGGCCCAGTATTCTCAACTACATTGAGCATGTATTTGAATGCTACATTAGATGGAAAGACAAGAGACATTACTTGTAACAATCGTAAGTAGGAAATAAAACCACAAAGGACAGTGGTTTAAAATAAACAATGTACTTTTTCAGATGAAATATTATTAACCCTTAATTGATAATAAATTACTTAATGACATCCTCTGTTCCCTACAGAGAAAACACAAGTAGCTTTTGTGTGGTGAAAAACAATGCAAAATAAGTTAAAGGCAGTTACTGAATGTAAAATACAGTAAATAAGTAATGCACCGCTTTAAACTGAAAAGGAAAAAATGTTTGGAACAACTTGTCAGAGAAGAAAAATAAGGAGCAGTCCTTCATGCCAATGCAGATGTAAGTTAGAAAGAGAATAGCTGATAGGAACACTTCATCACAAAAGAAGTGAGAACAAAATAGAACAAATCTTTAAACAATTTTTAACTTTCCTCCTTTTTTCCAAGCAAGAATTATACCCAAGAACAATCTTAGTATGAGCATTACTCGTCTGTATTTATAATGTTAAGGTACACTTCATAAATCAGTTAAACCAGCACATGGAATGGCTCCGGATAGCAAAGGGACTCCATCATGAATCTGTTACTGAGATGTTCATTTAATTCAAATACGAAAGGCAAGAGGAAAAGCCTGGCTGGCAGATTTATTGATTACATTTCACCAATGACCAGCAAAAGGCAAGCACTCTGAAAATCCCCAAAGGTGATCATTAGTACTGAGTAACTGTCACTAAACATTAGCACCATCAGCAGACTGGAACTAAAAGAAAGTGTGATGCTTTAAATGTGAGGCCCAAGAGGGATTGCCTGTGGTCCAAAGAAAAAATGGGACATTTTACATCATGGCAACTGTGCTTGAGACAAATGAAATGCTTTATGTATATATAAAATACATGTAATACATATATAAATTCATGTGTATATAGAGAGACATAAAATTGGTCTAGCATAGTCAGGCAAATTGGGCAGGTCTCCCTACTATAAAACATAAAATTAATGTGTCAAGCTAATTTCGCGGTCCACTTGCCTGGAGCTGATTAGGACCAAATTAAACTTGGTCCTAATCAGCCGGAGTGCTTTGCAGGTAATACAGAAATCCATGGGATATGCTTATTACTGTAAAAGCACGTGCACATTATCTGCAAAAGCAGTGTAAGAATGGGTTTACCCAAACAATGTGTGGTTTCACACTTTCTAATGCATTGTTAGCCCACTTATTTTTGGTGGATTTTTATTTGAAAGTCCCATGTTTCCACTGCACAGCAGAATCAGACATCAAATACGTGATTTTTTTTTATTTTTCATACTTGAATTTGATCCTATGATCCTTGACTTGGCCGAAGGAACACTTTCTGTATCTGAGGCGATGAATTTAGATTTTACAGGAAGAGAAAGTATATGAAGGGTTTTGCCACTTCCCATTAGCTATCTCCCCCCTTTTTTTTATCACATCCTGTGATTCCCATATGTGTACTTTTGTTCCATGGGAAACAGCAGGAACAATACCTTTTGTACTGCTGGCAGACAACTGCTTCTTACATAGATATACCGCTGCCTTTTGTGCACTTGAAGCATCACCTCCTCCAGGAAAAAGAGGCTATTTGAATTCCACCCTCTTGGTCAGTCTATAGCCCTCGCTCAGAACACAATATCCCAACAGAGAAAGTTATTTCCTGCAGTGACCCAGCACCAGCCCCTTTCATCATGGGGCCACAACAACAAAAGCACGATGCTGCTAAAGGTCCTTCCCCCCCCAGTGGTAGCTGGCAGTCACAGCAGAAAACAGGAGACATGGGAATGGGCTCTGGGAAGGCACATTCACCAAGAGCATCTACTGTGCGCTTTCTCCCACCTTGTGACTCTGCATGAACAGGAACAGAGCCACTCTGTCATCCTACACGGAGGGCTGTCTGCAGTGTGGAGTCCAGTGAGCATCAAGGGTGAGAATTTTGTGACCTTGAGAGACTCATGTCTCATGAATCATATCTCAGCATTAAAACTTGAAATCAGGTGTGTGGCCCATAAATAGGTATCTTCCAGACAACAGTGTCTAAAGCAGTAAAAGGAAGATGAGCTTTGGGAATGCTCAAATTCAATGAGGAAAGAAAGCCAGCAGTGTGGTTTCTGCCTGCAGCATGGGATACTGCATCAGGGGATGAGGATTCAGATTTGCTGCTCTTTACTGAGGTCACTCGAGTCACTTCAGGGCCTTCTGCTTCCCCTGTCCCCCTTCCTGCCTTAAGGGCAGTTAAGTCTGGTCATCCCTGACCTGGATGACAAGTTCTGGATGAGAGACTCCTGCCTGAGTGGACACTCCTGCAATCTTTCTGGTAAACTTTATGGACAGTTTACACATCAAACAGGACTCTGCTAGAAATCAATTCTGCACGAAAATGCAGTGATTTGTACTGGGAATGGAAGCAGCTCTGCAAGGTCCAGCTCAGTTGTCTCTGGCTGCCTTACATTCTGTTTTCCAATTACAAATTGTATTTCTAGGCTTCCATCCCTAGAGAGATGGATAAGAGGCAGCTTTACAAAATATTTACTTATATGCCAGAACCTGGTTTTTCATCTTCAGAACCTATTAATTTTGTATCTGTTTCGATGAGTTAAGGTTGAAAAAAGGACCACTGGCTCAAAAAAGAAAAAAACAACCAACAAAGGTATCTCCATTTGATCATCTTTTATTTCAGTGTGTCTGACAGCACCTCCTCTCAGCATTTAGGTGAAGTTCTTAAACTGTGACATTTTCACTCAATTTTAGAAACACATTATTTCTGAGTAATGAACTCATGTTTATAATTGCTGTAACCTTAAAGAAAAAAAATTAACTTTTCAACACTTTTCCATGTCTTATCCCCATAATTCCATATTGCACAAAGATATTGGCAATTATTATTTAAGTCAAAAGGGGAAAGCAAAATAATTTACATCATCCATCACAGCTCCCTTGCATGAATAAATTACAAGACACCATGGCAAATCAATCGCGGGGAAAAGAACAATCTGCACCAAACACTGTATTTGTGTGCATAATCTTTTTAATATTTCCTGACCTCGTATATCAAACCAGCAGATTGAATTCCGTGAACTTTAAGTAATACAAAGCTGTTTATCCCAAAGTCCTATGAGGAAGCTCTAATCTAATCAGTTAAATTCAGGACACAGCCATAGGAATAAAGAGAACGGACCTAACTCGGCAAAAGTTACAAAATCTGTATGCCATTCAACTCTAGTTTGCAGAGTCAGTGAGGTCTTAATACAAGATTCATCTCCTAAGGTTGTATGGATTACTCCGTATGCAAGAGGACCTGGTTCCTCACACTCCAAAAGTGGTGTCTAAGGATTTGTCAGCAGACCCTTGCCAAGACACCTTTTCTTCACAGAATATTCACAAAATATTCGCAGTTGGATCCAAAAGGAACATCAAGTCCAACTTTTAAGTGACTAGCTCGTACAAGGACCAAACCCACAACCTTGGTGTTATTTGCACCATGGTCTGACCAACTGAGCTAATCTCGGGGTCACCTTTGCCTTCTTTAGGAAAAAAATTGAGCAGCCCACCTGCTCTTCCCTTTTGGAAGACATATTTTTACCTTATTGTCAGTCTCAGCTAACAGGACAAGGAGAAGTTGTCCAGGATCAACCCACTGCCTTTTTGCTTTCAGAAGCTGCCAGTGCTCCAGGGCAGGAAGGCATGGGATGGGTGAAAGGATATGAATGAACTTGTCTTCAAAAAGATAAAAAACCAAGTATTCAGTCTGAATTGACCAAGGGAAACACATTTCCCGTTTGTGGGGAACACCTATACAAAGAATGTACGTGTGAATCTGAATTACTGCAGTTCACTTCAGGGCTTCCAGAAAAGCTGGTGATGCAAAAGCTTCTACAACAGTGGTGTCTCCATCATGCAGAAAGTTTGTGTGCCAAGACAGGCTTGCTCTACTGCATAAGTAGAAGCTGCACTCATCTACTCTCTGCAAATGTGTCACTCTCTAGGGAACAGATCTTAGATGGTAAAACTTCAGCAGGACTCTTGGCTGCCTTTCCTAAGGGATGCAGCATATGCCTGCCCTCCTGCTGAACAATCACTCCGTATCTTCTAACATCTACATAGCCACTCTTATTTTTCCCCACAGTTAAATCCTCCTTTATAACCTCCTGCTTCAGGGTCACAGCTCTATAGAGACTGGTATTAAGGGGATTCAAGCAGGCAGACTGAAAAAGAAATAGACCTCAGAGTTAATTTCGATAGGTTCTGCACATACCCATGTCTACTCGTGCTTCAGAGGGTTCCTGAGTGATGACAATAAATGGTGACCTAAAAGAAAAATGACCTAGTCCTGTTTCACAGATGAAGGAGTGGAACACTCTAAGTCGTAACTGCTGACTGACTTGCTCAGAATCATACAGGAACTCTTGAGCACATAAAAATTTGAATTCAGACCACTCACACTTACGGTAAAATATTTTGGTTTAGGGCTTTGGTGGATTTCCAGAGGTAATCCACCCCCGATTTTTCTTTGTCCCTGCGGAAAGAAAAGAAGAATTTATAAAACTCATGATGTCTTAGCAATAGACACAGAATTGCCTATCGTGGAAGGAGTCACAGCATTACCATTTATTCAAAAATTGCTACCTGTTTTTCATCTAATTTCTTTACTGTTTCTGCAAGTGTTGAACATTATAAATATTATACCCCTGTCTCGCTTCCCTGCTCGATTTTCCTTCCTCTCATATGAACTAAGTGTCCTAAATTTAATTTACCCCCTTACAAATTGGCTGCCCTTTCATGTCAGGAGCAAAAACGCCCACTCAGCACAGCTTGAAAGGAACCTGTCTGCAGCTGGGAGGGAAAAGTCGAGGTGCCGCTTTAACTAACTAAATTAAATACAACTGGAGCTCGGAGCAGCTGGCAGGTTTGATTTGGATGTAGGACACTGTGAGATAGAGATAAGTGAGTGCTCAGGACCAAAGGGAATTAAAAGGCTGTACTTGGGTTTAATGGAGTCACTCTCTTTCTGTGGCGCATCCATTAAGGACGCCGTGCTGGCACGCGGCGGTGCCTGCACCACTTACACTGCAAAAGGCCAGCTTCAAATGAGCCTTGGGCTCCAAAGGACATGAGCATATGGCTCTGGAGGGAGGCAGAAGGAGACCCTTGCTTTGCTGTCCTTATCCACATCAGAGCCTTTTAAAGGAAGGGACAGCTTCTGCCAGTTCAGAGGTTTGGGATCCTGCTCTGGACCACCTGGGAAGTATCTACCAAACCACCAAAGAGGTGATTCAGAAAGTGCAAGAAAAATCATGTTACCCTGGATGAGAAATTTGTCTCTCTCTATGAAAGAATTCCTTAAAACTTGTAATGAGAAAAATTACAGAAAACATTTTCTTCCGCCCATCTTTCCAGCTTACTTAATAGTGCATTAGACAGCAGTTTGCATGTAGTCTGTATTCCCTTGCTCTCTCCTGGTATCAGTATTTCTCTTGTTCATGTAAGCTCTTCCCTGAGGAACAATGAAGATGGGAAAACATTTTTAAAGATTATGATTCAACTGTAAAACCTCTATTTGTCAGTGTCACCACCAGGCAGGTGTAATGCCTGAAAGTGTCTTTCAACTCTGCTTTCTAATGGGACTAAAAATGTAAATGAAACATTGATTTCATAATTAGTACCATAGATTTGACACTTGTCTGCCTCTGGTAATGAGGAGAACTTTCCTTACGTTTGCAAAATACTGTGAAACCTCCTCAAGGAAGATGTTGCAGAAGTAAAAAGCTGTTAATGGGTGCTGTTATAGGCTATGTTTCAAATGAGCTACTCAGCAAGACACCTCTGCGGGCAGAACAGGCTAAATTTTCAATTTTAAGGCTTTTTATTATTTTTCTTTTAAATTTATGAATTATTCTGTATCTGGAGAATTTAAATTTTAAGTGCTGGCGCATGGAAATATTGGTCACTAGATGCTGACAGTGTTTATTAGCATAAGCAATCCCCCTAAATGTCACAATTTCGAATTAGTATTAGTTAGAACACTGAACACTAGAGTAATTATCATGACTATGAATCTGACAAGCCCCATTTCCAAAAAACAGTCATTACAGAATCCTTGGTCTTTTGCTCAGTTCAAAGCTAATCTTTCATTTTTTTTTCTCGTGTATATATGGCAATCTAACTCATGTGGTAAAACAACCCGAGAACATGTAAATATGTTTCTTTCCTTATGCACAGAGATGAATATATATGAATACTCTTCAGTGAATGATGTGCCAAGGAAAAAGGAGAAATTGTTTTGAATAATATTTACTAGTTCTGAACAGAGAAAAAAATGTATTGGGTTAAGGGTAAGTGCCACATAATTTGACTAATTATTGATTTCAAAAGGAAAAGCACCAAGTCACATGAGACTGTGCATGTAGTACAGGCAAAACCAAGAGAGACTGACAGTAAAGAAAAGAAAAGAAAAGAAAATATCCTTTTCAAAGATGATGACTCTCCAAGCAAATTCAGACCTCCTCTTCACCTCTAATTTATTTTATCTGATAGTTTTTCATTTGTCCTTTCTTGGTGGTGAGGTCATTACTACTCTGCATTACAACAGCAGCCAGTAATCGCAGCTGTAATCAAGATCCCATTGTGTCAAAAAACTATTGTGGAAAGAGACACTTTCACCAAAAATGTCTTGGAAAATGTCAGCTGTGTGACTAGGAACTAAATGCTTTAGTTGGTATAGTTGCCTAAGTGAACAGTGCAAAAATACAGGCTGCAGTTATGCAATTAGAGATTGCAATTATGCTGTGAAAGCCATGATTTCAGCAAAACTTCTCCTTGCTTTAAATTGCCAGGATTATGCCCACTACTGCACTGTAACTGGTGAAGATGAGAGATAGAAGTATTGGGAAGGTGTGACAGTTATCTCTTTGGATGCAATTATTTTAGTCTATAATGAAGATACTTCGTTATGTATCTGTACGAAGTTCTTAATGACGTTTTTATACATCAGTTCTAGAAAATGGTCTTGTTAGATATTTTATCTGTTGCACTTAGACATCAAGATATTTCTGGCTACTTATGTCATACTATGCTCTAAAACAGTGAAATTATAGTGATTTAAGTATTTCACCGCAGATCTATATTTAAAACTAGGAAGAAATGAAAGGCTGTCTGACATTTCATAGTTTATCAGGTTTTTAGATGGCCATTATTTTCCCAACTAATTTCCTATTAGAAGTGTCAAGACTTCCCAAGATAGAAAACATGCAATTTTGCTCTACTTTCTGTAATCATGACAAAATAAATATCCAAGCAACCTGTGCTGGAAGGGGAAAATGAAAGCAGGTGAACCTGAAACTGTTCATCTAGACATTATTTTGAAAACCTGGATACAACATCCTGACACATAACACTAAACCCTGCCTGCAGAATAAGTGACTTTGGCTCTAACTATTTTAGTAAGAGCTGGTAGTATTCAGGACACATCCAAAACCGCTCACATCTTTTGAAGCCTGAGGATCTCCAGTTAATGTACAAGAATTTGAAAATCTGGGCATTAAGAGGGACCTTAATGAAAAATAAATTTGAGAGCTGATGCAGCAAGGGATGTTTTCTAGAAAGCTGGATCTGAAATGGCTCTGTGTTTAGATGCCTTTAGGTACCAAACCTGACCACTGACACTGCTGTGTATTCAGGGTCCTGATGGTGAATTCTTAGCTGAATTACCTGCAATTTAAGAAAATTGTTAACTCCTGCCCTCTCAAGAAGTTCCCAACCCCTTTGCCAGAGAAGAAGGGAGCAGGTGCTGGTATCCTCAACATGACAGGCACAGCCATCACAACACTGTGACCATCTGCTACCAAGCCAGAGAATGCTGTAATCCTTCTTTTACAACCAAATTAAGGCCCTTGAAACCAAGACTACAGGAAGTAGGTCCTTAGGAGAACACACAAATGTGCCTGGTGGTATGGCTTTAGAAGGGGATTGCTTCCCACAGCAATCATGGGGTGGCGCCTTTGCCTCTTACCCTGAGGGGCACATCCATTCAGTGCTTTCAAAAGTCATCTTCTCTAACAGAATGTGGCCTGTGATGTTCAACTTCCACACTTGTTTTCACACCAACACTGAAGGGATCCTGGGACAGCCACCACAGACTGTCTTTTGGTTCAGAACTGTTGTTAAGCCTAATCTGCCGACTCAGTGATATAATTACAGATACAGTAGTTAAACCTGTGTAACAACTCTTGGGGATCTCTTATTCCACAACTGCTTTGTCTGATTATTTTTATGTTATGTAGCTTATGAGGTATGAACCCTGAAGTATTCTCTAAGAATCTCTGGAATTATTTCCTTTTTTCAAAAGCCAAATACTGTCCCACCATAGCCCCACATGACAACCAGCAGCAGCCCTTCTCTACACATTTTCTCAGAGCTCCTACAGCAACACAGATGTGCAGGGAAGAATGATGAATTTATGGAATTAATATAGTGCACAAAGTAAAATTCAGTTAATAAAGCAAAATCCAGAAATGGTCCACTGTAAAACAAACCTCGTTTTCCCTAAGAAATAGAACTGCAGTTTTCCAAAGACACCTCCACAAACACCTTCCTCATATTGGATTAAAGTTGATCACAGAAAAAGCAAGCAAATATAGTTAGACTTGAAGTAGAAATTTTCTTTCTGGTGGTACTTCTCTTAATTTCTGCTGAACTAAACACTATTCATTTTGGATAGTGTAAATGTTCCACTGAATCTTGTTCTTATCTGTGTTCTAAATATGCTTGTAAGACAACAATAGATTTGTTGCACAGTGTCCAAACATTATTGTCAGATGCAGTTAAACATCAGGTGAAAACATGCTGACTTTTGGTTAAGTATTGAAAAAATTTATAAGCATCTGTTTGTGGTATTGAGCAGATACTCAGCTACCGGAAGTAGTTTTATAACACATAGCAATTTCTTTGGAATAGTTTATTTCTTTTGTTCATTATGGAACTGTTTCACTCCCTCCACTGGCTAAAGCTTTCTGGTATCTTAAAATCAATTATTATCTGTCATTACTCCTTCAAAGGAACAGTGATACATGTTCTCACTGTAGAAATAATCAGCAGTAACAATGCAATATCAAGTTGCTACCTCTTTAATGAGCCAAGAAACATAACCATTAATTTATTGTACTTTCTTGTGTCACAATAAAAATACATTCATTTTTATTTTAATAAAGCCAAACCCACTGAAATTACCTGTAAAACACACTAATAAGCATTTGATTGAATTAATTAACATTACCTGTTATTTCAGTGTTCTTGATGAACTACAGACCATGAAGTCCAGCGCAGTTTTATAATTCTTAAAAATTACTTTAGAAAATATCAAATCATAACATTCCAATTAGAGAATTACCTGCCATTTTCCTGCTGTTTAATTATACCAATGATAAAATATCAGGAATGCCTAGGTAGTCAAGGAATATGAAAGCTGAAATTCTTAGAAGTTTACAGGTGTCCAAGTTTTACAATGTAGATGTAAAATACTGAAGGCGAAATTTTTAAAAGGCATTTTGGTGTCTAAAGGTGCACACCACTGAGGCATGTCTTATCCAGTTACGCCCCTTTAGTTCAGGATATGTTGAACACACAGTTCTGGAAACATGTCTGTGCCATCTGTCTCTTTAGTACCCTATATTTAGTACCCTGTAACAGCATTATGCTTTGAAACTAAAACCCTAATGCACCGTTTCCATCCTTTTTTCTCTTCCTTCGCTTCAACTGCTATTTTACATTTTTGCACAACCTGTACAAGTCTTCTGTGTGCTCATGTAGAGAGAGCCTGAACTGCCCAGCAGAGCAGGCAGGATAATGCCCACTTGGAGGGCTGTAGCTCAGCTTGGCTGTGCAATAGGCACCATCACCAGGACACTGCCAGTCTCACAGATGCCCAGTAGCAGACGCACAGATGTTGAGAGCATTTTCTCAGCAGAAACCAAATGCTTGCAGGTCAGGTGCAAGCGATGCGCCCTGACCCACGTGCATGGCTGCAAGCAGCCGAGGCAGCCAAGACGACCCTTCCTTCCAAGCCTGCCCTCCTGCTGCCTCCCAGCATGACAGTGGGAGGGAAAATGCACAGCTCAGAGGAGTCTAAATTTGAACAGCTGAGCTCAAATGAGAGCTTTTTACCTCCTCGGGGTTGCTTTATAAAACTATTTGTCTTTTTTTTGTTGAAGATGAACAAAGCAACAGTGGAAAACACAAAAAAAATTTTCAAATTAAAACTGATGCTTAAATAATTTTATATCAAATTTTGTCCACTGTTCTTTCACTCTGAGACAATTGCTTTTTCATCAGAGATTTATGAACCCCTGAGAAGAAAAGTATATAGAAATACTGACAGATTAGCATTATTCCCAAGTTATTTACCTTTTTCTATCAACCCTGGTGAACGTGCTGCTTTATATTTTAAGAGGCTTCTCATTTATTCTGATTCATTCCTGATTATGGTCCTTCAGTTTTTTTCTATGTATCTTCTGTAAATAAAATGGAAAGTATGTCTGGAATCTGAAGTCCATGCATATTTACTTACTCTAGTTGAACCAAAAATACTTGCCTTAGCAGTCTAATAACCCCTCAGAGAAATATGCCACATTCATTTACATGGTGATGAGATGGGAAAATGGATTAAGTAGTGGCTGATCACTTTGGGATAGTGAGAAAATGATGGAGCCTTCAGGCATCCTGAACACTTTAGGTGCAAAGAGACTGACTCAGTGCCTCTGCTGCCTGTTTAGGGGCTTCTCTTGAACAGCCCACCTCCACCCTGCTCATAGTTTGCACCCCACAAAAGTTCATACAGACCTTGGCAGATGGGACTATCTCTCCCAGAAGGGGTTTTACTCATGAATTCCCACTTATCCTCCAAACCAGCCAGACCAATGCCAGGAAGCTGTATTAGTGCAGGATACCTGCTTGTTCTGTTCTGACCACAAATATTTTTCTAGACCCACTATATTACTCTCATTTCGGAGAAATAATTATGAGTTAATTTATACACGCAGTACTGTAACTTCTGTCTCAGCAGCCACTCTAAATCAAATGACAGATTTTTTTCTTTTACTCTCTCAGTCACAGTGATCACACAGCCCTGGTGGAACAGATGAGCATGATGTAACCCTTTGAAACATCTGCACACCAGTTCACTAATTATCCCAAACCAGCCCTTTTCCTCTGGGACAGCAGGAATCCCATTATTATGCATTCATGGAGGAAAGAGAATTTGCCCTGAATTGGCCATAATTTTGTTCTGTTCATGCCCAAGTTGGACAAATGTCGCAGCTGAGGTCTGGAAACTCCTGGGCGGCCTTTATTGTCTACTGTTCAGACACCTTTACCACCTGAAAGCTCATTTGGTTCAAAGAGATGAGTTCACAGAGCTGGTAAAAAAATACCTACCACTCTGGGAAGCATAAGTAGTTCCATGCATGAGAGGCAAAAAAGTAGCGGATGTGTGAGGTGACATTCAAAGCACTGCTGCCTCTGCAGAACAGAATTATTATTTTCTGCTGCTGTTCTCTGGATGTGAGTGGAGGCCCCGAGCCAGGCTGCTGTCTGTGGCAGGGAAACAGAAAGAAACATGAACATGTTTTCATGCCTTATAGCTGAATTCTGCAAGGCATGGCACATCTTTTTGGAGGTCATGAGCCTCCCCAGCTAGGTCAGATGAAGCACCTTTGGGGTTTGCACCCCTGAGGAGAAAATATGGTTTTTTATGATATACATGTCAAAAGAGCTATGGCCTGTTGAAATGTTACTGCCTTGTGGGTTATTTTACACTGACTTTAATTATGCTCCATCTTCACTTGAAAGCCTGATTAGTGCACGGTTGAATTGAAGCCACATTGCCTGCCCAGCTGTGTGCAGACTCGTGTGTGGGGAGATTTCAGAGACATGCCACAGACAGCAGATACTGAACTGCACCAGGAATATCTCACACCTGTACCAATTTAGTGCCCAGAACAAAAATTAATAGCCTCTTCTGCTCTTTCAGATCCTGAGATGTCTTGACAAACACAGCTTAGATGCTAGAAATCCCATTCTGACTTAAAACTACGCAGTTACACCAAATTTCTCATTTCTGTTGCCTTATTAAAGGTAAGAGATTTATATCAACAGAACTGTGTCATTTCATGCATAATGAAGACTAACCCAGGAATTTAAAGCCATGGTCGATACATGATGGTGCGCTAGGAACAAAAATACGCAACTATTTGTCATTAAGGTTTAGTTGTCTTATGCCAAGGTAGGCTACATTTTTGTTCATTAATACTGAACAAACATTTGTTTCACCTGACTTTATTCCCAGCTAGTGCAACACTGAAGCAGAACAGAACACTAGATCACCTTCAATCAAACCAGCTTCTTAATATTTATGTTTTTAATGTTAAGAGCAGAATATGCCTGGATTGCTCAACAAGGACTACAAGCAAAACAAAGTAATGTATTTACACCTTGCTGTGACACACAACTTTTGTTAGACATCATGCACTAGGACTAGCATGATATCCATGTAGTTTCTTCTTCTTCACTCCAGAATGCACTCAGGTTATTTTTAAATGCTTGGTAACATGTTTTTGAATCACTGCTCATTTTTCACAGGTCTGCAGCTCCACACATCCAATTTTTCTTACAAGATGACTTTTGCATATGTTAGATACTACTTCTATGCTGTCTGAGTTACCCCCAAACACACTTTTGCTCCATCTCCATGTCTGCATTTCTTTAACTGCCCTCTTCTGAGCTGGCTATAGCCATGGGGCCCTCAGTGTTCACCTGTGCCCTGTCTCCTATCACCCCAGGCCTGCATGTCTCTGTGCCCATCCTGTTTCCATCTCTCAAGGCATCTGCTGTCGCTCAAAGTCTGCATTTTTCTGTATAACACTGCTCTGTTAGAACCATAAATATCTTATTCTACACTGCTATACAACTGCTACTTATTCTATACTTCTACTGCAACTGCTTTTTACTGATATCTGTATAAGGCCGTAGGTTGAACCACACAAAGAGAAACAAATTAAAAGAAAATTAGCCACAGGTACCTGTTCAATTAAAGAATTTGCTGTCACAGATAAACCAGGCAAATAAAAGCTGCAGGCAAGTCAACAGGAAGTTCAGGCAGGGTAAATCTATCAAGCCTCAGTCCTGAGGCCTTAAGAACTCAATAGAGCCTATGGTCTACAGCCATGGCAATACCTGTTACAGGGCTACATGGACAATGTCATCAAACTGCTGGGAAAAAGATGGCTCTGAATCGAGAATGGGGCAATACCATGGGGAGATTGATCCTATACACCTTTGGCATGTCTACATTTCCAAGGTGGGGCAGAGGCTTTTTTCTCTCAAGTTAAATTAATCATTTATTAAAAGGTGTCTCAGGCTCTTTATCCTATCTGCAGCCACTTTACGAGGGGTGGGCGCTGATGAGATGTTTGCTTTGAGAGCATGAAGCAGAAACATGTTCTGATCAAGTGAGATGTTGTGCTTGTTGAGTTTATACAACACTGATTTTTTAAAATTGTTTTTAGCAGGAATGGATAGTTTTATTAAAGAGAAATATTTTTTCTTAAGTATACATGGTATACAAAAGAGTGAGCATCTTGCACGTAGTCAGTGTTACAGAAAAGGATGTGACTGAAGTACATTCAGTCACCTGGCATGTTGAGTCACACAAGCAAATACAAATCCCCTTGGTACAAATATTTCTTGAATTACAGTCAAGTTATGACAGCATGAAAATTTAACATGTGATCTTAACTTTCCCCCAGGTGACATCTAGTATTACTGAACTGGAATATCATACGTAGAGTTTTAAAAATAAGCTAACATTTTAAAATTGCTTTTAGGCTAGGCTTTAGACATTTTGAACCTAGCTGGGTCCTAAAATTGCAAATTTGTCTTCTCCTTTCACGCTGTCAAGTGTCCTCTCCTCTATTCCACTTTTCTATATCTATATCACTTTTGATTGTGCTTGAGTCCTCAGTCCAAGACTTAGCTCCCTGTTTCTTCCCTCTCCCATCCCTCATCACATCCCCATCACAGTCATCCCCAAGTTCCTGCCTCTCACAGCTGCCACCTCATGTCCCAAACTAAGGGCACAGGTCTTAGCTTAGTCTCTACTTTACAGTAAGAGTGATGTGGAATGGAGTAACCCCTCCACTCTGCAGCTGTTACCTCTTTGGGCACCCTTTGCACCTTCAGAGTTGAGTTCTCCCCTCCTAGGGATATGACCAGGTAAACTGGGTATATGGTCAGGCACCACACAATAATCCGGTCAGGAAAATGTACTGAAAAGGCCTGAAGGGTCCCAAACAATCCCTTGACTTTTTTTTTCTTAATCTAAGACTGGCTCTGTCTGTGTACTTGGCTATTTATAAACATTATCTATCAACTTTGTGCATAATATGTATGAATTAAATGTACAACTTATCACACACACAATATATAACAGTACTATAATAATAATTATAATTATAATATAATAATTATAATAATAAATATAAAGCAGAATAACAGTACAAAATACATTATCTTATCTATGCACTCTCATATTACCTGCTTATCTTGTGGCTATCAGCATAGTCATCTAAGCCCTGACATGTGTATCAGTATGAGCAGCAAAGTCCCTAGTGGAGCATCACTGATGTTTCCTTAACAGCACCTTACTCCTCAGTAAAAAAATTACCCTAATTACAGGTGAGCTTCAGTTGGAGAAAAGAAACTTCTAACTTTTAGGTCCAAAACCTAATACCGACACTGAGTCCAGAAAAGAATCCTGCCATGACTAAACCACGGGTAAATTCTAAATGCCAGAGTGATCTCCACTGGTGCAGATTTTTGAGAAAACAGGAGACCTGTCTGCAACGCCTGTGTGTCAACATTTTCTTTTTCTTTACAAGTTCTAAAATAAACTCAGAACTTGTGTAAGGCATCAGACCTGGCAGTGCTGAGTTTCTTCAATTAGCTATGAGTTGGGATGGCATAGAGAATGCTGATGCTCCAACACTAACCCATCCAAGGCAAACCAGTTTTTGGGAAGGGGAACTCTTGCAGTAAAGTAAGCATCTGCACATGATGGATGATCTGAAGCCTTAGGTCGTTCCATTTCACAGACACCATCAAAATGCCATCAGTCATGGCAGTTTTCAGTCATGACATCAATCAAAGCCATACTTTAGTAAATTTTAGCAGAAACAATTTGCATTTTGAATTATCAGATCTCTGCCTCTCAGTGCTTATGATACTGTCACATTTTTCACTGAATTGCTTTGGAAAGAGCAAATGCAAAAGTTCCTGGAAGTGAAATGAAATTGTGATGCCTTATGCTTAGACAGTAACTTCTAGCAACACTCTGCAAGAATTTATGGCTAAAACTTATGTTTCTATCTGGTTAAAACAGTAACTAGCAAACAATTTTCAGTTAAAGTGAATGTCCTAAGCCCTCATTCAGACAGGAAGAAAGGCTGGATTTCAGCCTTTTTTTGGAAAGAACAAAATTAACCCAAGCAATTCTTCAAGTTTTTTGCAGTTCAGAAAAAAGGATTTTTTGTGCCAAGATCAGAACTAAACAGAAGCATTGCACAAGGTGAGTTTTGGCAAATCTGTTTTTCCTATGTCCAGCAGACAGGATAAGCAGGGACATAGGAGACATAAAGATTAGGATTTTGTGCTGACAGCACATAAAAACAGACTGCCTTGTGCCTTAGGCAGGACAGGCACAGTTTCAGACCCTGCCCAGAAACCTGGACAACCCCAGAGGAGGGTACATATTTCTCATTTAAGAAGGTTAAGTTTGTCTTATCTAAGCACCCCAGCAGCAGCTGTGATGAGGCTCAGCAGGTGTGGTGATCATGGGATGAGGTATCAGTAGGTCTGATCAAACTGCCAGCCACCCCTCACCTCTGAATTTTGGGGCCGATTAATTATATCTACTTTTCTAACTCAGATCCTCCTGTACAAAAGGCCATGGTCATATCTGACAGTGCTGGCACAGAGCTGCTTGGCTACTGTTATGGACTAAGGAATTTGTTTGAAACTTCTGTTCAAACAAATGTCAATTCATACCCAAAAGTAATAAAATAAAAAAAAAAAAAAGAGTGCTTACAAATGCAATAGCATACATTTCAATCTAACATCATCATGACTGCCTTTGGCTCTAGTTTCTTTCTGGTTTATAACTTAGTAATTAACAACCTGAAAAGACAAAGCAACACACATGCAGAGTTTTAAATAATTTGGTATGCTGCATTTCATTTTTGTAGGTGTCTTTTAATAGTTCTTTGCAACATATTCTGGAGTATATCATTACATAAATTCCTAATTTAATGTAATTCCTGAACTAAAACATAGTCTTTTTTTAAAGTTAAACTTGATGTCATATTTTCTTGAAAGCTGTCATCTTAAAAATATAGTGGTGTTTCAATTTAGCTGAGATATATTGAAAGAAAGAAGAACCCTGTGCTCAATTTTAATGTGTTTTTCAAGGTCTACTGATGTTTTCTATATTTGTTTTTAGCTGGTAAAAGGAAAATGAGATAGAAAAAGAAAGTTGAGCTGGGTGAATGATTCATAAAATTAGTTTGAACTTGCCTAAACAGAAATTCTATGGATCCCAAAACTCATTTTTCTACTGAATGTTCAAGTCTGACTTTCAGCTACACTACTGCTCTTTGTCTTACTCCGTGTCACTCTAAAATATTATTATTCTTTGTGTGATTACAGAGAATAAAATGTTTCCTTATTAATACAGCAATTTTTCTTTCACACTGCTTGAAAGGAAAGTCAACAGAACCACAGTGATCTGAAAGAAGTACGAGAGAGACCAGGCTTGCTTACCTCTTGGTAACTAAAATTACAGTATGGATGGCTGCAGATGGCAAAGAGAGTACTGATAACCTCAGCTCTGTTCCTTCTGCACACAAGAGTCAAGCCTCACAGTTTCCAAAGGAGCTACACTCTCCTGTTACTCAACTCCCCTAAAAATTCAGGAGTCCTCTTTGAGTTCAACTCACCATTTTTTAATATTCTCTCTTAACAAAGCAGTGCCACGAGCAATATGATCTGGCAGTTGGATTAGAGAAACCATGAGAAGCTGCCTGTGGAGATCACCCCCACAGGAGTAATCCTTGCAGATCCGCGTGGAGGTGAATCTGCCTGCACTGTTTGGCCAACATTGTCCACTTCCCTGAACTCTTTATGGGTTCTGTTATCAGAGCTAACATTCACTTACTTTTTTAAAGATGTTTATCAAACATATAAAATTCCTCAAACATTTCTATTCTAGGAACTGCAATTGCCTTGCCAGACTTCATTAGGAAGATGACAGAACACAGGCTACTGTTTTAAAACTAAAGAGTGTAAATTTAGACTACATATAAGGAAAAAAATTATGATGAGAGTGGTGAAACACTGAAACAGGTTGCCCTGAGAGGTGGTGAGTGCCTCATCCTTGGACGTGTCCACAGTCAGGTTGGATGAGGCACTGGGCAACCTGGTCTTGTTGAAGAAGCCTCATTGCAGAGGAGGTGGAACTAGGTATCTTTTAAGGTTCCTTCCAAACCAAACCATTCCATGATTCTGTTGTATGTGTGAAAACCCTTTTTATAAGTGCTGCACCAGAGACAGCAGAGAAAATGCTTATCATCATTATTTTTAAACATAGAGAAATGAGAAAACACTATTAGACAAAGGGTTAATAAAATTAAGGAGAAGATTAATTCATTGTATTAGTCCTCTGTAAATAAGGATAGCTGTTCAAGTACTAAAATAAAACCTACATAAATGGAAGGAAAGGTGGCTAAATCTTTTGTTCTAATACAAATGCAAGAAAAGATTGCTTTGATGCTGACGAAGGAAAATGTTTCAAAGCTATGGTGAGGGATATATAATCTTCTCCTATTATCCAGCAGACTGGACAAAGATGGGGTATTTGGATAAAGTGGTTTATGAGAGCATGAAGGACACTGAGGCAGGCGGCAGAATGTACAGCAAAATTATAGTGGTGTTTTCTTCCAGTGTTGATTGATCTTGCCAGTAATTTCTAAAATAATTCTAAAAATCTAAAATAATGCCAGCAACAGGCACAGGGACTGCTCAAAACAAAGCCAAGGACTCAAATCAAAGCCTTCGGCAGTTCACTGGACACTTCAGCCTTACTTTGGACAGTTAGAGGACAAATGTTTCTGATGAAAACCTTTTCATAGTATCTTGTCTCTCCTGATATTTTGATATTCAATGAAGAACATTCAGACTTAGTGTTAGGGAAGTGTTCCAGGCTTTCCAGCACTGTTTGTTAAAAACAGAAGAATCCACACTTTGATTGAATCCTGAGGCTGGTACTAGAGACGTTTACTAAACTGTCTCAGATGAGAATTTTATCCTAACTAGTTTGCAGGTTTTCCATCAACGAACATCTGCTAAAGGCAGCATAAAGCATTCATGGCACGATCAGGGAGAATGAGAAGCACGTTGGTAATTCATCGCTGACAGAGTGGTGACGGCTCCAGTCCTACAGTCTAACCATACTTCCAAAAGGAAGCAGGTGGATATAAACCAGCAAAGAGCCGGAAAGCAAATCCTGGGAGGGATCACACGCACTGACTGTCCAGCCCTCAAGCTACCAAGTTACCCAGGATAACAACATGGCAATGGTTCTGCAAAAGGACCAGAGCCAACTTTAAACAACGATGGATAAGTCCACCTGCTCACTCTTCAAGAGACTCCCTACACATATGCAACCTGCCAGCAGATTCAACAATCTAAAAGTAAACCTGACTCGTGGCTACGGTGTTGGTTAAAGCACCAAGTCAGTCCATCCCTCTGCTGTCATCAGCCAACAGAAAGACACAAAGGAAGAATGCTACATGACTGTGGGCCTTCAGGTTAGGGTTCTCGCTCTCCAAAACCCTTAGGAAAAGACAATAATCTGACATGCAAGCACTCAACACTTCACATTAAGAACCTATCTAAAAAAATTATTTTAGTCAAAGGTGATTTTTGCCCTCTTTCCTACTGGTAAAATGTCAAGCATGCCTGCTCCCAGAAAGCAATGAGCAGGAGTGTGTAAGAGAGAGAGAGAGAACGAGAGAAAGACAGAGAGATACAAGAAAGAAAGAGAGAAGATTGGGTAACTTCATTTGTTCTCATTAACTGAAGAAGATGTATCTCCCCTGGGATATTACTTGGAAAATGGTAACCTCAGGGGCAGCAAGAAAGTCTTAGTTCTCCTGTGACTAACATTGGGCACCTGGCCAAGCTGCCACTTCTTGTCCAAGTAAGCCTGGATCTGCATATCCATGCCCTGAAGAGAAGATGAACTCCACCTGCATTCCTGAGGAGAACTTTGATTATGCAAGCTCTTACTTTCTTTATAAAATACAAAGAAAATATGAGCTTGAATTGTGCCATGACTGAAATCTGCTGACTATTAAGCACAGGGGAAAGTATATGCATCTTGTCTTCCTTCAGTCTTGTGTTTGCTCCAGTCTGGTCTGTGTATGTCCCTTTCTGAAGTATAGCACTTCAAAATAGATATACTGAATATTCACTGAATATGTGCTGGAGTTGATATGAAGTTATTCAGATAATTAGTTGCCAGATCACTTTCTTAGCACAGAGTGAATACTAAAATACACAGTCTGCAGAAATTTGTAGTAAAACCCTGCAGTTTGCTAGCAGTAAAGCCCTTGACAAATGCCCAGTGCTTCCTCTTAAACACTAATAATGTTTCACTGAAGCTTTTTGCTATCTAGATGGACAGGAAAGGAATTTCTTTAAATTAGACGAAAATTACGATACTTATTAGCTAGCAAGACTCTAAAAAATCAATCCTGCTCTCTCAAAGTCGACTTCTCGATACAAAAAATGAAACCTTTTAAATAATATTGATTGCTATTGTTAAACTGTGAAAGAACAGATTATCTACTCAGGCAAATAAGGAGGAAAAAATGTCCAAATTCAGAAGAGTTATGCAAAGAACATTTCTGCCCTACTGTCAAAGGTTACAAGGAATATGTCATTTATATGTTTTCTTTAATATGCTTTCTGCAAAAAGAAATCAAGCTATGTGCTACATCATGCAGACTGTATGACAGCAACTTCTTTGTCAAAAATATACCAGGGACTGCTGTGGGGCTTAGATTGCATGATTATTTTCATCTAGAACTCAAGACAGAATTGCATCCTTGCAAATGATCCCAGATTAGGGTGACTGACTTGCCCTGCAGGAGATAAAGGTTGAAGAAATGAGACTCTGGGAAAGCTGGAGAATGTCATAGGGTTCAATAAGTGAAAGGCAGGATTAACCACTGGGAGGTGACTGGCTGAGTAACAGCCCTGCTGGAGAGGACCTAGGATGGTGATGGACACTGAGTTGCAAATAATTTGCAAACAAAGCAAAATGCACACATGAGGAATTTGGGGAATTGGGGTCTTAGGCCAGGATCAATTGTTACCACCCACCTCCACTTGGTGCTAGTGAAGCTTAACAATGGAACACTGTGCCCAGGTTTCTGTCCCCCTGCTCAGGAGTTATCCTGGAGAGAGCCCAGCTCAAGGCTACACAGATGGTCTAGGGCCCAGAGCACGGGACACTGACACCTGAGGTTGCTTGGTCTGGGGAAGAGAAGGCTCAGGGGTGATCTCGTGGCATCCTATGACTACCTGAAGGGGATTTACAAAGGTGACAGAGCCAAATTCTCCATGACAGGAAAATAATATGGAACAAGGCTGTGATGATGACATCCTTGGCTACACATCCATGCTGACATAGTCCAGTGCTGGCCACAAGTTTGTTGGGACTCTAGGTTGGACTGAAGCCCTCATGAGGCTTTTTTCAACCACATTTTTTAAAATTTTCCTAGCATAATATCCTAATGTAATAATTTTCTAATATATGCAGAAGAATGGAAAAGTGAGAACTCTCTACCATAGTCAGTTGCAGCTTCATCATTAAGGTAGTTACTTCAGCTGACTAACTTGACTTTTTTATTTGGGAATGGTTAAGCATGATTTATTCTGGCATATTAACATTGCTCAATGAAGAAAATTCAGAATATTTTCCACACATATGTTAGGCCACTATTTTAAAAATTCTTCTTTGAAACAGTCTCAAGAAATCCTGAAATAATCAAATTCTTTTTAGAAGTTCAGTTGCACTGAATATTCCCCAGATCTCTTCCAAATTATGGCAAAGAAAGATAATGACAGGAATTTTAATACCTCTGTTGTGAAGCCAAGTGAAACTAAGTGGTTTGAACCAACACATTCAAACGTGAAAGACCCATTCCAAAAATGTGAACATTAACAACTGAAGGAAGGCTTACAAGAAGAGCTGCTACTGTGGACCACAAGGTTTTCATGTGACTAATTTTAAACAAAAATATTCAGGAACTATTAAATGCAAATATCAGAAATGTTCTTCTTTCTCACTTACATGACATATACTCATCCTACTGGTCTTGCCTCCTTGCTCCTGAATTCTCATCTCTCTCTCTAATTCATTTGTTATGGAGAACACCAAAAGTGCGTTTGCTGATACTTACATGAAAATCAGAACTTCACTGACTAGCTACCTGTATTTTTCCTACTTTGAATTTGGATTTCCTGAGACACATCTAGAGTTTTTTAAAAATCAGACACATTTTAAAGGAGTACTTAATAATGAAATAAAATTATTTGGTTAAATTAGAGTAATTTTTATTGGAGACCAGAATATTAGGGGAACCAATTTGGCTATGACTTTCCCATATTTCTTAGACCATCAAGCTAGGGAAAAAGGTAATATTTTGTGAGGTGACAAATTATTCTGCTAATTAAAAGAGTATGATTGGGGAGTACTCAATATTTGGGTAAACCCCCCAAAAATAGTTTCCAAATTTTCTGTAAGTTTACATGTGTTCTTAGCACAACATTTCTTATGAATTTGAAGAATACACCTTGTATACTTAAGAGGAGCACCACTTCACTCATAACTGTTTGCCTTCCGAGTTTAAATTAATATGCAATAAAGAGAGCAGTGAGCTTTCCTAGCAGGGCAAGAGGGGATTTCAGGTTTCCTGAACTAGTGGTTTATTGTTATTTGGTATGAAAACTCTACCATGTCCTTTCCTGTCAGCCAAAATATTTCTTAAGATTGTTGTCATTTACATCACAGAGACAAAAGTCAGTCAGTTCATTTTGGAAACAAATCGTGGTGATATGCATACAGCAAAGATGGAAGGTAGTGATTGGTTACTAAGGCACAGCCCTCTGCACAGGAGCCTTTGGCAAAGAAAAAATGAATTAATTATAATCTCAGAAAATTTCTCTTTTAGTATGAGGTTGAGTGAAAAGCTTTCAGGTTCAGCATAGTTTGTCTCTTCTTTCTTTGGGAAAGCTCCATGCACTGCTCTTGCTTTTCATGCCATTTCCACTGAATAGACGACCTTGTTCTGCTCTTTCTGAGTGCACAGCCCTCACTGTCTTAGGGGTTAAATCAATGGCAGTGCTCATGAGAGCATTGATAAGGTAAAAGATAAATTTTTACTCCAGTGCTTCAGTGTGTGTCTGAACACACACACGTAGCAACTGTCTAGCTCTGCCCTGACAAGTGGGTATTTTAAATGTATTATTCAATCCATCTAACAAATTAAACCAGAAACACGAAGAACAAAACCCTAAATTGCTAATCCAGTGAAGTTACTCACACAATGGCAAAGAGTTCTGGAGAAGTACCAAGGACAAACTAAAATGATGTGTCTGTAAACCCAGAAGGAGAGGAGCTTGTGAGTTATCCCAACTGGTACATTTCCTACAGTGCTGCAATTTCTGCAGTGAAATGCTAGATGCAGGATCAAAAAAACCCTAACTGATAGATCTTTGATGAAGTGAAGTCTTTCAGACTTTGATGAGGAGGGAGCAGAGAGCAAGACAAGGGACACAAATGCCAGTTTCATTGCTCAGTAACATGTAATCCAACTCAAGGAGCAAAACTAGGAAAGACATCAATAGGACATGCCTGTCAGTCCTGTTAGTAGGAATGGAGATATTAAAGTTGGTTCAGAAGAGAAGAGATAAAATAGAACAGCAAAAAGAGTAGCAAAATAAATAATTTAGCTCAGTGGCAAAAAGTTTTTTTAATATCACATTTCCAATCTTTGAACTATTTTGGCAGTAACTTCTTTGGGTTATGTATTACTTGTCAGATAGAGAAGAACTTATCTCCATGGCAACACATTATATTAAATGTAGGAAGCAGAATCTATCTATCTGTCTGTCTATCTATCTATCTATCTATCTATCTATCTATCTATCTCAGCATCTAAGCTTATTTAAGCTCCTTAAATGGTAACCCATAGTAAGAGGGGAATAGAGACCTTTACTGAAGCTTTTGTTAAGGAAAATAAAACACACTAGTAGATACCAACTGAAAATGGAATATTACTTACATTTAAGAGGTAGAAAAGAGTATCCAAACAGATTTTTAAATAGGAACGGCATTCTAGGTAACGGAAGATCTGCAGGTCTGATCAGTGCTCTAAAAGTAATGTGCAGCATAGAGAAATGAGATGCTGAGACACTTTGTGTCTCTCAGGAGGTAGGATGGGAGTTTTCTGAAACTGAATCCAGGCAGAGGGGTGAAACATACAGTGAATAAAAAAAAAAAAGGTACAACAGAGACTAACATTAGCAGCTAAATACTTACGGCGGTGGGTGACTTTGACTCAGACTCAATTAACTATGACTGAAGGATATTTAGCACTCACAGGAATGGACACATAAATCGGGTGAAATCTGGGAGAACTACACCAAGGCAGCTCTAGAAAGAATTCCTCATATACAGTAAACTCAAAAGAACTCTGAAATCAATGGACTCTGGTTTTATGCAATCAAACAAAGCAGTCTTCAGCTGGACGATTTCTGTACACTTATCAAGTAATTTACAGCAGTGCTCTGCCCTCATGTCCGCAACCAGCCATTCTCAAAGACACAGGACTGAGCTCCACACACCTCTGCTGGGAGCCATGTGGTCACTCCTGGTTTTTCACAGTAAAAACAGTACTCACAAATCTCAGTCTCTTTTCATTTACAAGATTAGTATTTCTCATGTATACGTCCCCTTTTATACTACAAAGGTATATTACTGGAGTTTTCCTCTGTGCTGTGTACACCAAAAGATCAGTTCAAATGTTACTATGACAAGCTGCTTGCTAACAGTTGCGTATCTGAGGTTACAGACACTCTTCTGCTATTGCAAGTATTCCCCCTTCAGGTCAGCGTTTGTGGCTTATGTTTGATGAGACAAACCTCAGCTTCTTATGTTGCTGTCAACTCCCAGCAGACAGGTGTGAGCTGTGTGCGCTACAGAGGTTGCTAAATACTTTGACTTCCAGGTTCATTCAGTTAGCATTTGGGATAAGGTTAAAATGAGCTCTTAATCTGCCAAACTCTTTTGCACAACCACGATACCCAGGAAACATGAAAATTAATTAATAACTTTCTCTGTCCACTTGGTTCATTTCCACATGCTTCATTAATGAAATATCTTTAGGCTTCCTATCCACAGTGAGCATCAGGAGATAAATGAAAGTACTAAAATGAATGAACAGGGGCTTGTTCAAAAGAGTTCACTCTTGTTAAAAGTTAACTGAGCAGGAAAGCAAAGAGAATAAATAGAACAAACGCCTGATAAAAAGTGAATCACACTTCATCTGTTCTTGCACCTTACAAACTAGTGCTGGGATTCCAATCACAGGGAAAAACTTATTTATATTAGTCCTCTAGAGATATTCCATTACGTTGTCTGGTGGGAAACACAGAATGGAAATGTAAAGCACAACAGGAATGAACAGGTGAGGTACTTGAGTGATTTTTAGTCAGCTGAAAGCTGACGTGTCCCACTCTGGTATGGGGAAAACAGTTTTGGAGATAGCAACCCTGGAACCTCAGTTACAGTACTGTTCCAGGAGTTGTTGAGTTCCCTCAAAGCTGTGCTGTGGCCAACAGCAGCAGCAGCAGCAGCAGCAGCAGCAGCAGCAGCAGCAGCTCTGAGATGGGTCCTCCCAGGTGTTTTTTACCAGCTGGACTCTGATGCTGAAAGATGCAGCTCAAACTGAGCCTGAGCAATTTCCTGTCACTCACACATACGCTTCAACATTTGTGCTTTGCGCATTTCTCTGCTACAGTGAGACGTGTTTGTGAGCTGGGTGTCTCACCTCAGACTCTGCTGCCCAGGACTCACAGTGGCTATAAAAAGGTAGGCTGAAGTCAGAGTGAACCAATTATGCCAGAATAATTTTCAGGAATAAGGAGAACATTCAGTGCTGTAGTGATCACCCCAATTAATAATGGCTGCAACAGAAAACCTACTCATCAGATTAAATCAGTACTATCTTAAGACCCCTTTGGTCCTTAAACACAGCCGGCATTACATAATATGTCCCTCCATAGACACAGTTCTATTCAGGAAAAATACGACCTCTCTTTCCTTTAAATCAAAATAATCATGCAATCACTTTGCCAAAGCTCCGTCCTATTAGACAGGAGCAACACAAGAGTTACAGCTACTATATTTTCTCTGTCTGTCTATAACAGTTGCATGAAATTCATCTGTCTGAACAAGCAAATTTTGACATTGGGGTCTCAGAAATGTAAGTCATTATCAGATACTACTGTCATCTTTTCAGTATCACTGTAATTTATTTAGGAATCTTTACATGACCATATAAATACTTACAGTAGTCTGCAGACTGGCGGAACAACATTGCTTCTCTCAGCTTTTCATAGGTGTTTCTCTATGGTATAAGCCATAACAGTCAGGAGAGAGTGTATCCCTGAAAGATCTTGCCTAAAGGACAGCGTTTTGATGGAGCAGGGAGGTGAGACAAGACACTTTTTTTTCTATTGTCTTCTTTCAGCTTCTAATTTGTTAAAGGAAAAATGCCAGTATTCTTCAAAAGTTCCAAGATAATTTCTTCCTATTTTAAAACCAGCTATGTGACACTTCAAAGGAGTTCTCCACAGCTGATAACGTGCAGGAAATGACAGCAGAGGACTAATGAGATGCATTTTTTTTTTTTAAGGAGGTAGAATTCACCATTGTTTGGGGATTTTTGCAACAGTTCAATCCCATCTCATCAGACAGACTAATTCTTTCTGCCACTACCCATCAAAGCAGAACAAAAGGTACATTCCTGAACTGCAGTTCAGATCCAGTGGGTCAGCAGAACAGCAAACAGCGAAAAGGTATTAGAATCTAATGTACTACTATAATAATGAGATCCTAATAAAACAATAAACTATAAACGCACCTAATTATAAACACTTTAAAATAGTGCTACGTTGCATACAACATCAGTAATCGCTAAATATGAGGATGTGACCTTCTGGATGACCATGCCAGCCTATGACCCATGTGTTTCTATAAGAGCCTCACACTCTAAAAACTACGATGCATAAACGTGGGTGTCTTAGAGAATTCAAATCAGAACCCAGAAAGACTCGTGCCTAGAAAATACCCATTTTTGTGTTGCTGCTATGTAACACATACTAACCTGCACAACAGGTGGTGTGCAACCAGTGTAACAGTGCAGCTATTTTAGCATGCACAGACCACTTTTGTTCGCACAGAAAACAACATTCCAGGGCTAAGTACTGGCATGGACATCTGTGAGCGTTCACTTAACGTATTTTCGAGGTGAGATACCAGAATAAATATCTTAGCTATGCAGCAACGCCTAGCTCTAAATATCCATAAGATGTTCTATGGCAGGGTGATTTGCAGAGCTATAAAGAAAATTAAGAGATGCTACATATACATAGTACAGATTTTTTTTAAATATGGGTATGGATAAATTCTCTTTTTTTTCCCAAACTGCTTTTACCTAAGTATTTTCCAAGTAATATTTCTTCATTGACCCAGGACAAAATTTTAGAATATTTTTGTAGTCCATAAATAAAGTCTGAAGTCTGTTCACCTTGCTTCTAAAAAGATTTATTTACAATATCTGGAGTTTTTTCCATGAGAAATCATGTGAGCTTGTAATACTCATTTTTTCAAAAAAACCCCAATCATACATCTTGGGATTTGTTTGTTTGTTTGATTGGTTGATTTTTTTACGTACATTTGCAATTTCAAAATTGACTGTGCCCCTAACTTTTTCCTGGAATACAGAGGGAAGAAGGACAGAAGTCCAAATATTTTCCATAGAAAGACAGATTCATTAAGGCTGGAAAAGACCTTTAAGATCATCAAGTCCATGAATAAAAAGGACAGAAATCAGCCCTTTGTGCTTCTAAAAAATACCGCTCTAGTGGAATGTGTCCCTGCCCATGGCAAGGGGCTTGGAACTAGATGATCTTTAAGGTTCCTTCCAACCCAAACCATTCTATGATTCTATGATGAAAATATGCTACAGGTAGTGATACTGCCATTATATAACACCATTAAATACCACCTTACAGCCATCAGAAAGACAGTTGTAGTATTCTTGAAAGTCTTCAGCCACCTAAAGGAGGGTTGCCACTGTGATACATTGGACATTAATTAATCTAACTCTTATTTTGAGGAACAGCACATGAACATTGCCACCACACTGACAGAGAGCAGTACATATCAGAAGAACATGTCAGTATGGCGTTTCTCCCCCTTACAAAAAAAGAGTAAATTGGTGAGTTTAATGGAAAATAGTCTGTTAATTTCTACAAAGTACTTTCACTAGGGCCCTTAGAAAAACCACTGCTTTAGGTCCCTATGCACAGAGCAAAGTCAAAAAGCTTCAACACAAAAAGCCACAGAAACGGGGCTCCCTGAGATGTGAGAAGAAAAGCAGGCAGAACTGAGAAGTTGTTCTCACCCAACACTCACCTCTTCTGCAACTCTTTAGCAGAGAAGTTTCTCTGCCCTTCAAGGTTCAACACACCTGGTTCAGGCAGGGCCACAGGTAATGTCCTGTGGAATCAGCATGGGAAGCTCACTCCTGAGCAGTTCTGATTCTCCGCAGCAGCCACCCTGCCAGACCAATCCTCCTTCTTGGGAGCAGAGGACTTGCTACTTCATTTCTCCCAGTCTGATTACTGGGAGACATCCAAAGCTGGCACCACTGCCCTGCCACCATTGGGCTGGGTGGCTCAGGTGTCCCTCAGGACAGTGGGCAAGAACATCACCTGTCACCTTGCATGGCCCTAGCCAGTCCAGATCCAAAATGAGCACCAGGAGCATCCAGCCCATCACTGTGGCTTGGATGATGCTCGGTGCTGCCTGCACTGTCAATCGTGCACCATGGGGAGGGGAAAGCATGGAAAAAGCTTTTGTTAATAACCCTGCAGAAAGCAGCAAAACCTCTTTCTTTAACAAATGTGTTACACTTCCAGAAAAATTACTAGTTTTCTCCAGTCAAACTAGATTAATTTTCCTTTAAAGCTATTTTAGTTTGCTCAAGGCATCTTAAGCACCCTGTGTAAATGAACTAGGAATGACAGTTTCTCCAGTAAGGGGATAGGTGACCATGTTCCTTTCTTGTACAGTACATACTTTGTGAGAACAAAGAATAAAAGCCAGCATGTTAGCTGTATGCATGTTATTTAAATGGCTCTCTTCCCTTGCTTTGTGAGAGTTTAACATTCCCAGTGATGTGCGGAGAAAGACTTTGAGACATAAAAATGGGACTACAGATAACATAAAATTACTTCTCAGCAACAAATGCACATGTCTGCCGGTCTATAGATGTGCTAAGTAAAGCACAGGGGAATTTTGCAAACAAATTTACAGTGTGTCAAAAGCTTCAGTGAGAAAGCAGATTGAGAAATGCTCTGTAATAATGGTACCTGTCCAAGGGTGCTCTGCCTGTGTTGCAGGACATCTACTGCTGCACAAGGACACAAATCTTAACACCTTAAATCAGACAGACACTTATTTGTTCAACAAAATTTTCCTGGCTACCATATTCTTGTAATTCTATGACCTTTTTTATGCCTTTGAGAGAGATCCAGTAATTAAACCAGACTTAAGAAGTCCTAACGGTGGAACGTTTTTTCCTAGGTAAAGGAGATTTCTGCTTACCTTAGAATATTAAACAAATACTTAGTCTTAATTCCAAATTTATTTAAGTTTGGACTGCATGGGATAAAGCATCCCCTGGGTCTCTTCTTGTGATACACAATAAAATGCATGGTAGGCTCTCTCTCAGCATCTACAAGACAAGATAATAACATGGCCAGATATCCTGGACTGATGGGCATCCCCCAGGACCAGGACATGCAGGAAGGAGCACACAAGGCAATGACAGGAGAATTTTGCAGTGTGCTGTGAGGCTGAGATGTGAATCAAGTTATCAGGCAGGCTCTGGGGCTGGCAATGCAGGCTGGGAAACAATTTCCAATTTTGTTCCTTTCAAACCAAGTGAAGGAGAACAGCTTCTGCTAAGAGCTAAACAAACTTCTGGAAAGTATTTATGTGCCCGGTTTGAGGTTTACCAGCCCCTGTTCTAATCAAGGGATTTGGGTTTCTTGTAGCTGATGCTTTAGTTACGAAGTTACTCACTGCAGAAAGACGTTGCCTAGGTAGCTGGGTGACCCAGGGGGTTAATAAAGCGAATTTCCACCCCAGAGATCTGTGATTCATGCTTGGCTTAACACACAGCAGCAAATGAGTTTGGTGGTCTCAAACTAGCCCACAGACTCACTGTAAAATCCCAGCATCATTTTAAAGGAATTTATCATAGCTGGGATTTTCTATTCATAAGAGAACTAAGACTGGAATAATAGGGTTATGTTTCAGGGCAGGATGAGAGGCCATTAAGTAATCCTAGCATATTATTAAGTAATGTAAGTTTAAATACATGTGCATAAAATGTCTGGAATTAAATAAAAAAAATAAATTAATTCCATTATGAGTTTAACTTTTGACCAAATAGTTGCAAGGAAAAAGTGAAAAAAAAAAGCCTTTCCCACGGAGTGTTGAAGACAGTGCTATTGCACAAAGTATGCAGGGAAAGCTACAGCTCTCCAGGAACAGTACTATCACTCCTTGTGGAAATGCAGTCCTTTAGAAGTGTTTGAAGCAGTTGTTTTTAAATTTAGTCCTACAAAGATAATTAACTTGTTCATGCCAAGATGTGAGATGTTTTTTAAATATTTCTGTCAATGACAGTCCTTAAATACTTCTCAAGAGGCTAAAGGTTTAAAACTCACTGTGGACTATTATCATTATCCCACACATATACCACCTTCTGAGGGCAGTGTGTACTTTAGACTCAGGTTCCTTAGCTCACTTAGCATTGTGCATCACGCCAGAAGCAAGAACTGTAGAAAAGCTTTTCACAGATGAGACAATTCCAGAACAGTGTCAATATCCTGACAGAAACAGTGCTTTTGCCTCTTTTGGGGGGAAGTACATCTCATACACTTCACATTTAGTTTTCTGCTCTCCAAAGGGTCAGAAAGAACGTTGGACTATGTTTTGCCTCTGCCCATAGCTCTGGCTAGATCACAAGCTGATGTAAATCAGTATCATTCTGCTGCAGTCTTTACCTTCCAGATGAGGATCTGAATCTTTACTTACTCCCTTCAGCCAGTGAGAAGTGAAGTCCAGAGCTGTCAGAGGGCCATCACTGGGCAGGTTTATCGAAAAATCCAACAGACTGTAGTACATTTTCTCTTTATAAACAGCCCATATGTTTATGGATGACAGTGGTACTGGGAAAGAGGTGAGAGGGAGAGATGTGGGGAGCGACAAATAGACTGTAAATTAAAATTAACTGCATCAGAAACTTAAAGGAAAGATACAAGTTGGGTGCTGCGCGTAAAAAATATCTTATTGCAGTCAAGCCTGACCCCGTTCCTTGAAAAGCATTTCTCTGATTTGTTCAGGTCACAAGTGGGATGGAAATGAGCCTCCGTACTGCTTCTTCACACATCCGGATTTAATAGACTTTTTTCCACTGATAAAAGACCACTAATGAGTTCATTTTCAAGCTATTAAATTGGCTAGAATAGCTAGTTCTGCTGATGATTGCACAGAGACCTGACGGTCACAGTGGGTTTTGTCTTTGGCTGTTAACCATTTGCTGTCTCGCCGTTGCAACACAAATGTTTAACTAGAAAAGGAAAGCAAACCAAGCATAAGAAACCTTGCCCTGTCCCTTGCTCCCCACCCATTCTTTGTTCTACCCTTTCCATTTTGTGACTCTGTGTGTTTCTCAGATGCCTTTCAACACAAATACTTCCTTCCCAGAGAGCTGCCGTACCAGCAACACCTTGTGATCCAAACCATCAGAAGCACATTCATGACAACATTTGATTTTGGTTTTGGATGAGAGCACAATTACTATTTTCCTTTGTTCACTGAAATGTTTTAATTCAGAGTATGACAGTTCCTTCACCGGATATCATATGCATTTTTTGACTGGTCTGAAGCCTGTGTCCTTACAAAATGCACATGTGGGCTGCCCAGAGCTACACACTGCAGCCTGAAGTCTAAAGGGAACAACTTACTTCTTTAGCCGTGATTGCAATTAAGGTAATGCTAAGTGATTTCTCTTTTGATTTAGATACGTATCACTTGCAGTATCATGCAATCCATCAGACACTTACAGGCAAACAATTAACTGCACAGCTGCTTGGTGCTGTAACCTCTGCCCCCAGCGCTTGGAGGAGCAGGAACAGGTTTGCCTGACACTTGACAGCACCACCTCTTTCTGTTCAGAGAAACTGTTAATGTAATTGTGTGACATACATTAGAAATTGATTTGACCTCAGTGTTTAATATGTATATATCTCCAGTCCAAGGAGAAGAGAAATACCAGCTGAAGGGAGAAAGGCAGTATGTTACATCATGTAACATTTTGGTACCTGGGCCAGTAAGGAACAGATTCACAGACATCTTTGGAGAGAAACAGCAAAACATATGAAAATGTAAGGTATCCCACCACTGTCTTCACAAACTTTGCTCCCAAAGATGAGTGTATCAAGTGTTGATCATTTTGTCAGAGCTCAACCAGTAAGTCACAATCTACACTTCCTAAAAGAGGAAATTTTTGAAGCTACATTTTTTTTTTATTGCCTGGCTGCAGCCACACTGTGTCTATCCGCACCATCCCTTGAAAAGGGCCTGCAATCAATCACCTCATCCAGAATGGAGTTGCCACACACGTGATGTGTCAGTGTCACGGGCTGTTTGTTTGGCTGTACACAATCACGCTGCCTGCAGAGCAGTCACAGCCTGGAGTCTTCCCTACAAAACAGAGCAAGTATTTAAAATCAGCCTTTTGTCAATTAAGATCTTCACTCAGAGATTTAATTCATTCTGTTAAAAGCATCAGAAGGCAACTTCCCCTTAATGGAAATATTACTTACCTCTTCAAAGATTTCAATCTAGTATCTCCCGTTGGAACAAAGTTGTGCAAGTTTAAATTTATCTACAGGCAAAAAAAATCTTGTCTTGTAAATATTCGTAACTGCATCTCAGAAGAATGATTTTTTAAGCTTAATATCTAGTCAGCACCAAAATGATGGTGATCTTATTATGAACATGGCAACAGGAAATCACAGAACTTTAAATGTAATTATGTTCATGACTCCATTTTGTATGTGTTAAATTTTTGTGCTGCCTAATTTCAAACATCAAGAATCTGCTGATATTTCTGTTCAGTTAAATTCTATTCTCTATGTGACGACGCAAGTTACTTGTGGATAATTAGTTGAAACTAAAATGTAGATTAGAATAAGTTGACACAGGAAGAATATATTTCATTTCAAAGAAAGGGAAAAAAGACCACTGAACCAAAAGCATTGTATTTAAGAACCTCCAGTAGACAAGAAAAAAATGTTGACTGGAAGAAAAGATGGCTACAAACTGGAGACCTAAGAAAAAAAGAGTAAAAATCAAAACGCACTACTTTTTCCTCATTTCTCAATGCACACCTAAAGACCCTACTTCTGAAGAACCTTTGTCAAACATTGGAGCATCCATTTAATTCTCCACAAATGGTAATTTTCTAAGTTATGCAGGCTCACCTCACAAAAGCCACTTCTTCTGTGACCTACTTACTCAGAATGCAAAGCAGGGCCCCCTGCCCACCGCTCTCAGAGCTGACAGACTTGTGCTCGGAGCGAGCAGCCAGCGCGCCTGGGTTTGGCTTTCCTGCCGTGTGAAAGCAGTTGCAGGAGAGAGTCTGGATCACGCTGGAGCAGACAGCAATGTCTGTCATTCTGAGGTCAGTCCTGAGTACCACGGTATTTTACGATGAATCTCAGCCACGAGGCAAGCACTGTTCAACAGAGGTAAAACACGTAGCTGCTTCTCTAATGCTTGTTAAAGAACAGGTTTGGAACAGCGAGGCTTTTTATCAGAGAACCTGTTACAGACAGAGAACAGTCTGAGCAATACTCAGGTAAGCTGGAGGAGCTTTTAAAGCTGACTACTTAAAATGCATGGCAATTCTATATGGACCTTTCCAAAGCGAATTAAGCTAAATCCAGTGAAGACCTCTTTCACTTTGAATAAGGGAGTTACATCATATAGTTTAACAATGCAGTTTAAATTAACACTTTCAGGCAATTTGAATTCAAATTTTGTAGTGAATGCTGTATAGGCAAAACACAAATTCCAGTTCTAGCAGTGCACTGTAGCAACGAAATCTGTAACAGGTGAGCAAGATTTCTGTCTCCATGACAATATTGCTTAGGTTTTCTGAATAAATCCTAAATAGTTTTCAGTACTATTTTTAGCAATTCAATGCAAGAGATACTATTTAAAGTAATGGTTAGGATTGGAGTCTTGCCTTACTGTACAGGTCAAGAAATGTGGTCAAAGGTTGTAGACTTCAACTTCTGACCACCAAAGGTAATTCAGGAAAGAAACTGGAAAAGGTCAATGAAAGCATTGACCAAGAAAGGTACCATGACTAAAACCGTGTGGCTATTGCAACTAGCCTCAGCTATTCTGAGACAGACAAAACGATCACCATCAAGAAGCCATCAATACACATCGCACTAGGAGTCCTGTCTGGCAGCCTCAATTCCCAGCCCTTGTGTTACAGGTTAATAATTCATCTCCTCTCACCAGTCAGATTGTACCTTGACTCTAAGCCAATTTATAACAAATGCTATTATAAAATCACAAAACCCTCAGGTTAATCTAATGTTTAAGAAGATAGATAACCAAGTGCTGATGCAAAATTTTCTCTTTTCCTCTGGACTTTTTAAGGATTAGCAGCTTTCAAAGCTCTTTTCTTTTGACATACAGGTGTTGCTGAACAATAACTGAGCTGGATTATTCTTGATGCACAACAGGGCATGATTATTTTCAAGAATGAAATACAAGGAAACCTTAGAAATTTCATTTGCATGTAATCAGCATCCGTTTCCCACAAATGCAATGCCCAGTCAACCGGAAGAAAAATGACTTTTAAAAGCAGGTGTTCTTTCTAATTATTGTTGATTCAAGCAAGTTATTAATGCTTACGTGCACCTAGGTTTACACTTATGTAACCTTGCTTGCCTGCCAGCAGATTCCTGATAGTGAAGAGTACCTTTTGGTTCAGTCCCCAAAACTGGAGTTTATAGTTCAAATCAGCTGGTCCTGCTCCTGTACAAATAGCAGGTTACACCTTACCATACAAAGCTGATAGCCAAGGTAAGAATAGAGCCCAGCCTGCCCTGCTGTTGCAGCATGGGGGGAGGGTGCCATATGAACAGAACAGCAATGGTTAAATGTGCACAGAGAACTCTGAAATATTCAAGTTGTTTATTTCTCCAGGCTTACAAATTTGATTACCATGGAGCACAAAGCTATTAAAAATATGACCTTTCATACTGTACAACTTGGCAAAAAGCCAAATAATAACTTTGTTTGATTTGGGTAGTATGATAGAGTGCCTATTCAGCTGGAAATAAAATTACTTATCTTTACAGGAAATTATACCTGGAAGACTAAATGTCCATCATGAACATAACACACATATGGAGTCATTAATTCAGGCTCTTGGCAGCCACTCTCAGAGAAGTAAAGGGAAAATGTTTTTAGGTATAGAAGAAAAACATGAAGATTTCTAACCCTTGTCTGGCATTTGCTCTGTGATGTGGACAAGAGAAATAAGTGCTGATAATAAGTGATAAGACAGAAGAAACCCCAGGTTGCGTAACTAGTATGGCACAGGTAGTTCACAATTCCTTGTCTTGAACAAGCAGTTCTATTTTTATGCTTTTTGATACACGGACAAAGGGAAAATATGAATCCTATGCTGATGTTCGATAGATAGACATTTGATCTGACAAAACCTACAGTTAGTGCTTCCACTAATACCAATGACAAAACTAATAGATTTCAGTCCAGTAAGTAGTAAAATCAAGAAGATATGCATAGAAGAAAAAATGTTTGGCTAGCCCTCTTGTTTTCAGGTGTGCTACACTGAAATCCACGGAAAAAAATCCCAAGAAGACAAAATATGGTAGGTGATAGGAAAGAAAATTATCATTTCAGCTTCTAGGTATCTTTGGCATTAAAGATGTCTTCTACTTTAATTAAACTAGAATGACACATGACAAATACCACCCTTGAAAAAAAAATCCTGCGTAATTAAATTTTCCCCTTACTCAAAACACTTTGATTAATTGTTTGGCTGACTTCTACTGGTTTTGCTGATTTTTTTTTTTTTAAATTTTTTTTTTTTTTGTGGGGGCACACGGGATTTTCAAAATATTATTTTTCTGTGAAAAGAATATTTCAGTAGACTGAAATTTCAGTCTTCTCCACTGGTTGTTTTTTATTCTCCTTGTTTATTGTCATATGGTACTTTCCCCACCAAATTATTTCCTTTGTTTCACGTTTGCAAAAAAAAGAACATTCTAATCATAAAGATGTTATTAAAAGAAACTCACTGGAATATGCAGGACCTACTGAAAAATCATGAATACATGATGATTAAGAAATTGGAACAAGGACTTTCTAGTTCTGTGGAAAGTTGTGTAGACTCTGTAATTACCACCCATGCTCTGAAGTTTTATGTCTTGTCTGAAAATTGAATTTCCAGTGAGTTGCATTTTTCTATTTAGCTGTGAAAATCAGGCACAAGGGAATGACATTTCACTTAAAGCAAGGCATTAGGAGAGCAATGGCTATCTATCACTCTCCAAAGCACTATACAGGAATGGCTTGAAAGAGAGATGACAATGGAAAAAAAAAAACCCAAGCATTCTTTAGAAAGAAATACTGTAAATCTTATTTCTTGCTTTGTTTTCTTGACTTTTCTTATGAAATTGCTTTGGGACGTAGGAGTTACCTCAGAAAGTTAGACAAAAGTTGCATATCATATAATATCCTACTGAAAACAACTGTTCATATCATACTCTCCAGTTTTGAGGAAATTCAACTAAGGAATTCTGGCCACATGGGAGTTTTCCTTTCTATTCCCCCAGTTTAATACTTGTTTTGCCCAAACCCCAGAAATTTACATCCTTTTCAGTTTAAGAACACTCAAGTGCTCCAAAATTAATAAATTAATAAATAAACCCCTCAACACTTCAGTGCAGGTTTACACTTTTTGCTGCAGTATCAGGTCAGGTATGGAATCCAATTAAGCTGGCACCTTAGATAACTTTTCATGTTCATATGCTCCACAGGCTTACTGTGAACTCTAAAAAAGAAGTACAGGCAGCAATAAGAAAGGGTTCTGGCTCTGTAGCTGTGTCTTCATCACCAAAGGAGTTTTGAGAGCCCAACTTCAAAGTCAGTCTCAAAAAACCCTTCCATCTATGTCAACAATCATTATTCATTTTTTTGACCTATTATCTTTTTTGCATTCACTTTTGAAGTTAAAGCAGACTTTTGTACACAGGAGATATGGGTGGTCTAGGAATGGATACCTAGCATTCTTCAGTTTAAAAGTCACTATTTCCTCCTGTTACCTTTCTTGGGGAGAAAGACTGTGAGCTGTGTTTGAATTGAGTTTGGAGATAGATGTTTCTAAATACTGAGATCCTCTTTACTCATCCATGAGGAGTTTCAGGTCGGATTGAAAGTGTGCTGCAAAATGACAAACTCCTGTGCCCTTTCACTTGCTCTGAACTCACTTCAGGGTTAAGAGACTAGTCACTTGTCAAGTGCCAAACAGCCACTAGTGTGGCTTGATCAGTGTGGACTGATCAAGCGGAGCACGATAGCAGAAAAAACAGAGAAGGAAAAGAATGGATTTTATACAAATTATGAAGTCACTGCTATGCATACAGCCCTGATCATTGCTTAACCTAGGAAAAACTGGACAAAGAAACGTTGTTTTTAGGTTGTGTAAACATATCCCGTATCTTACACTGGCACTTACTTGCCACTTTGGGACTGCATATATATTGCACATTGTCTTGTCTGCTGGAAAGATTAGAGGGATGAACTTGCTCCTCTAAGACACTGCCTTCCTTGGAGAATAGCAGCCACCAACTGCATAACGGAGTGATAGCAAACATATTAAGAAATGCAAGTCTCAAAGCATTCCTTCTGCTTTTTTCTGCTTATGGTGAAGAGTTACTCTTAATACATACATTGTGAAAGATCGAGAGGGGACCTCATCAGTGCTTTGTAATAGCTGAGTATAAATCCAAAGCTCTATGGGTAGTATCCATGATTAATTGCATTCAGTCGACATTAGACTCTGTCATTATCAGCTACTTGCTGCTCAGCACTTGCTATGCTGTTAATTATTGTTGTGTGGCTCTAAGGGATGTTTTCAAAACATTTCAAATTTTGCTACTGTAATAGCACAGGAAAGAAATCAGTAAGTTGCTATTTAGCAGAGGAGAGACAAATATATATTTTTATTAATGTTTTGCACAGTTTTGCTTTATTTGAGACTGGATAAGCTACCACTGATCATAAATGTGCTTCCAAGACAGCACTGGCATTTGGCATCCTATCTAGATTTCACTAAAACTTTTTTGTTTTTCATCAACCCACACACAGAGCAATACCTTCTGGCACATAAGGAATGTGAGAAGAGTAAAAGGGTTGCACCCACATTCCCAGTTTCTTGCAATGGATATTTAAATGAAATTTTTGCTAGCATATCCCTTGTGACTTGGGAAAAAAACCAAACCACCCCACCCCACGTTATTTTATATTATTATTATGGTGATGGACATGGAACTCATTATCTTTTTATAGGACAGAAATTACTATGGTACCGAACTAGAAAAAGAGCTGATATGAGGTGTGCCACTCGCTCTGTATTACGCTATTACTTCAAAGCTAACATTAACTTCATCAAAAAACACACAATGTATATTTTTCTGCTGATGTTCTTACGTTTGTAATGGTCAGCCTTAAAAGTTTTATCCATGGTGCAGTCAAGGGGAAAACACGTAAAATTGCAGTGCAACAGTAACAGGATGGTAATAGCCCTGTAGTAATCTGTGTTAGTAATTATCTCTGATAATTAAAAGCAAGATTAAACTTCGGTAACAGTGCTAATAATAGAAAGAATCTAAAAAAAGGGAAAAATATATTTTTTAACACTTTTAAATCTGTTTCTCCTGAAATTTTCCAAAACAAGATTTTTCTTTAATTCTAATCTGCACAAAACACTGAAATAAGCTCTCTTCTGATTCAGAATTAAAGAAATTTCTGACATGCCAACATTTCTAGAGTTAGGACCTGTATTTAAACCAAGTGGAACAGATCCAATAGCTGAAAGAAACAGACTCCACATTGAGATCGCTGAAATACATACGCTGGGTGTGGGAGAGCTGGAAGAACCAATGCTGGAATATGAAGGATGCACAAAATGCAACTTTCTGGTGCTTGCTTATTCTGGTATGCTATTAATAGCTCCTTCTGACCACAAACTGCATCCTGGACCAGGAAATCTGTCATGATCAAATTTACAGCCCCACTGGCCTCACTCCAGAAAAAGACTTTAGAGACTTACAGTCAGTTTGGATTTGTCTGGTGTACGGGAAAGCACTGAGTACCATTAATTACCAAATTACTGTCCAAACTGGTGAAACTAGTGTGTCATTTTTATTCCTTGGATTCTGAACTATAAAACTCCAGTCAACTCCATATGGGAAGAGCTACAACTAGACCTGAAGTGCAAACATTTAAAAATAAATAAAGTGTATAAATGATCCACTTAATGAAAACATCAAGAGACCCTGTAAACCAACCACTATCAGCTAATGCTATTATCTAAATGAGATGTAGTGCCTGAGAGCATCTGCATACGCATCCCTATGCCTGTACAATGAGATTACACATACAAGGGATGTGTACCTACATGCAGAGGAGCCTACAGCAACCCAGAGGCACCGGTTTTACAAGCCCACACTTGTAGAACAGAGATCTGGATTATGCATGTCTGAGCCATCAGTGAGATAGAGAAATTGCATGTCGATTACCATCCTGTTGAGAAATGGGAGAATGAGCTTGGGAGAGACCGAAAGCAGAGTGTGCCAGAGGCCAAATGATTAATATATTTTCTCAGTATTAGCATCAACAATGTGCTGCCTCAGAGGAAGTCACGGTTAAAGAGTATCCACTAACTTGATGCAAAGCTCAATAGAATATTAGAATAAATAGGATAAAAAATTACCTTCCTATCATGCAGGAAGGCTTCCTGATCTAACATGTCTCATATTGCTTTGCTGGGCTAATTTCAGCTTTACTCTATGATATTCATGGAAAATCAATTATGTGACAGAAAGAGTGAGAGACCTAAGAGGCATCCACCTCTGTGCCCAGCATCACTACTGGCTGGAAATTGATGCTAGACAAGTTCTAATTAGGAATAAAGCACAAATTTGCAACAGTGAAGCTGACTAACCACTGGAAAAAATTATTAAAGGAGGTGGTGGGGTTTCTGCCTTTGTATCACTTCCAAGCAACTGTAGAGGCCTTGCTGGAAAGCATGTATTGGCTGAGCACACATTACAGAGCTCAACAGAGTCAATGGGATTTAACAGTTCATAACAGACTGGTCAGACTGGACAAAACATTCTCCCCCTGGAATTAATTTTCATGCATCTGCTAGCACGAGGAAGCTACCAACTCTGTAAGGAAGAAGATAAAGAAGACAAAGCTCCTTCCTAAATTTGAGACTGCAACTGCGTAACAGTGTTTGGCAGATTTACCCCTAAACAAATAGGAGAGAAAGGTAAAAAGTTATGAAAAGGAGCACACATTTGTCTTACACCTAAAGCATAAATTCCTGTTACCAGTCTATTAGAGGTACTGGAAAATGCAGCAGCCTAAAAGGAGATTGAAGTTGGGCATCCTGTTATTTTAGCTCTTTTAGCCCTATAAATTTGATAAAATATTAATAAATAAAAAGTAGACATTTACTTTTACTCTCCTAGGAAATAATGAAGAGTTAGTGAAGAAATTAAGTACTGTGAGGTATTAATGATGGACCTTCAATCACATTCTGAGTTGCAGCAAAAGCAGCATGGCCCAAGATGATTCTGTCCTCCTGCTCTGCTCTGGTGACATCCCACCTGGAGCACTGCATACAGCTCTGGGGTGCCCAGCACAGGAAGGACATGGACCTGCTGGAGTGAGTCTGGAGGAGGCCGCCAAGATAATCAGAGGGATGGAGCAGCTTTCCTATGAGGAGAGGTGGAGACAATTTGGATTGTTCAGCCTCGAGGAGAGAAGGCTTTGGGGTGACCTAATTGTGGCCTTCCGGTACCTGAAAGGAGTCTATGAGAAAGCTATAGAGGGACATTATATGAGAGCATGAAGTGACAGGGCAAGGGGGAATGGTTTCAGACAGAAAGCAGGTTTAGATTAGATATTAGGAAAAAACTCTTTACTGAGAGGGTGGTGAGCACTGGAACAGGTTGCCCAGAGAAGCTGTAGATGCCCCATCCCTGGAAGTGTTCAAGGCCAAGCTGGGTGGAACTCTGAGCAACCCGGTCCAGTGAAAAGTGCCCCTGTCCACAGCTGGGGGGTTAGAATGAGATGATCTTTAAGGTCCCTCCTAACCCAAGTAATTTTATGATTCTGTGCTTCTATGATACAACACAGTAGAGCTTAAAACAACGTCCGTCTTGTGAGAGAAACTATGTTTTGCAACTAAACCAATTCCCTAGGGTTTGAGTGTGTTTCTTTCACAGAGATGAACAGTTTTAAGCAAGACACCAATCATTACACATGTCTACCTGTAAACAAGACAGCTCTTATGTTTTCAAAGCCTGCTATACTGGCTTTCAAGCAAATAGCTCTCATTTCTCTTCCTCCATTTAGATCTGAGAGATTAATTAAGCTCATCAACAGTTGATTAATGCAGGTAGGAAGCCTGTGGCTTCCTCCAATTACATTTCAATGATGTGGTACTCCTAGATATATTTATTCAGCTTTTAAGAAATATATCTGTAAGAATAATCTAGGCAATTGTCGTGTCAGATTAAAATACATTATAAAATCATTAGTGAACAACACCAGCAGCACATTCTGCGTAGCCATCTGGAAAAGATGCTACAGAACAGACCAACATTTCTTCTGGTATGAGAAGGGAGCCTGGTTCAAATGTACTTGCACTTCACTAATATCTGCTCAGTTATTTTATTACTGTGGAAGCAAGCAGTTGCTAAGCTATGGAAAACGGATGTGGCAGCAGAAAAATGTTTATTACAAAGCACACCCTATGACCTGCTCCTCACCTGGTGTAAAAATGTAGACTTATACCATACTGGTGCACTAGAGGAAACTATTGCTTCCGACTTTCTTTGTATCTCTGACAGTTTCATCTCCTGATGAATAAATACACTGGTCTCAATGGGTAAAATCCCAGCATAGGAAGTATGCTAAAGAATATGAGTAGATAAACCATGTTTTGGTTTTGTTTCTAGTTTTAGTTTTGTTTCTAGTTTGTTTGGTTTTGTTTCTGGAGGGGTGGAGGAAATGGTTTCAAACAGTTAAAATGGACTTTAGAACTACACTAAGACAAGACAGAGACCTCTCAAAGTAAGAACGTCTTGATCCTTAATAAATGATCCCTTTCTTTACGAGGCACACACGGAAATCAAAACAAAACAGGAATCTTCCTCATCTTAAGAAAAATGCATTCCCTTTAATTTCCTTTGCTAATTACAAATCCCATTGCAAAAACTCCAGCGAAGTGAGAATTGGGATTTCGAAACTTCTTATTAGGGGGGTGGTCTGGAATGATAGAGCTGAGTTTGGAGGACGAGAAAAAAATCTATTTAATCACATTTCCCACCAGTTTTTTGAGCTACCTACATGTACGGACAAACATGGAGTTTCCTGAATTTGAGAGCACAATTCCCACAAGTTTGTGTACTGCCTGGACTTCAAGCTCGTCAGTGTGCCCAAGGAAACAACTGGAGCAAGCCAGGCTCAGGCAGTAATGGGATGGCACCTGTTTGCTCAGAGCACTCCTCAGTGTGGCCTTGCCTCAGCCACAGCTGTGGTTGCTCCAGCCTGGAACAAGACAAAGACCAGGAAGGTCACACAGAAGATCAGCTCCTCTCTGTATTAAATCTTTGACTCTGTAACATACTTTAGTTATATCTCTATTAGTCACACATAAATCCACTTCCTAATGTACTGAAAGCTATGCACAGGTTTAAAACTACATAAAAGAAACAGGATAATGATATGACAAAATATTACATGAACATGCCTTGCTGTATAATTCTGACCTTCCCTAATGTCTTGATTTTCCTTTTTTTTTTTTTTTTTGCATGATCCCAGACTTCTAAAGTCTTGCATCTTCTAGCTGGATTTGTTAAGGAACAGTTACACATACATTCACAGTTGCAGCCACGTTCAACTACCATGTTTAATTGCTGCTCACAGTTATATATAATATAGTAGAAGCACACATAAACTGTACATCCAGGGTATCTCCTCGATTAATTTATATTCAATCCTGTACCTGGGATTAATTCTGTGCTTATTTTATCAATTTCAATGGGATTATTCTTTTTGCATCAAAGACTTAGGTGTTATGACTCCTGTTGCCAGTTTAATTTTTCTAATTGGTATGGTTTTGCTGAACCCATTTAATTGAATTTGTTTCATTAACAGTGGAACTGATACTGATATATGGAAAGAATATGGTTTAAATAAATGAGCAAATATTCACCACTTTTTATTCAACCTGATATGGCTTTTCACTGAAATCAGTTGTCACTTCTCAAAACAAATGCATTTTAATTCCTTCCGATTTATTTCCCCTTCTATTTACTACTTCTTTGTCACAGTTGGATGCATTTAAGTAAACCAATTGGTATTTATAGGAGCCAATTTTCATTTAAATCCTTGAAAGATAGTTTAAATATTTCTTTAGCACCCACTGCTCATTAACTGAAACAAACACATTTCTGAAATGCAGTAGACTTGCTATTGATACTACTACAGGATCTTATTTTAATGGTATTCTCGTTTTCCTCTTCCTCCCAGTAATTTAGGCAGATCAGTTTTGAAAACAGGACAGATTGGCTTAAGGTTTATATGCAAACTTAAACCTCCACATACACTCCCTCACGTTTTCACCAAGCTGGTGCTTCCCTTTCTCTGATGCTTGTGGACTCCATTGGTCCAGGCATCTCCAAACAGCAGCCAGAACTCAGGGACCACTAAAATGATCCTCGGTGATGATGTGGACATAGACGGCAACTCCGTGTGAAGTTTCCTTAACACATCCAGCAACACTTGGTTTTTGATTTATAGTATCAACGGGACAGCAACTTCAGGAGTTCAGGATTCAAGTGCGGGGTGGAGCCACTTTCCCAGGAGGTAACAGATCAGCACAGGATACATCCAGTGCTCCTAAAGAAGGACTGAAATGCAACACTTAGGTAAGAAGTGCTTGCTCTTAAAACCCAAACAATCACAAAGCTGTCTTGAAAGTCTGGATTGAAGACAACAATCCCTTACAGCACGCAGTGCTGCCCTGATCTGAATGGTGCAGTTTGGGTGCAGCACATTTGAGTGCCAAGCTGTCTGTTCAGGACAGCTCAGCTGTCCCAGTGATGCAATCCCATATTGCAGCCTAAATATTCGGGCTTTGTGTGAAAGCAACTTCTCATAAGTCACTGGCAACTGCACTCAAAAACTGGCTGTAGTGGAGTTCCCTGTGTATGATTTCCAAGTGATGCACAGGTTTTCATGCAGAGTTTGGTGTGTACTCAGGGCAGGACACACACTGTCCTAATATCCCAGTTTCTTTTCACAGCATCTTAAGTGCATTCTTTTTGTTCTGTTTTATATTGCCATGTCTTACTGCTTTTAAATATTGCTTTATACCAAAAGTTGCATACCAGTGCCACGCACATGAAGGTGGCTACTGTTCTGTGATGTTTCTATTGAAATTTGCTTTATAATCTCTTTGCACAGCAGGAATATATAAATTAATGAAATTTGCCGTCAAATATTTGAAACTGGTTATCAAATATTCTACAATTCACCTCATTTTTATGGATCAGTTATAAGATTTTTCGTCTTGCAGCACTTGGCACTTAATAACATTTTTGGTACATATTAACAATATGTCCCCTCCTATTTAGTAATTTGGAAGTCAGCCCCATCTCTTCTAGGATTTCATATGAAGAGACAATCTTCCTTGAAGTGTATGTACAGCTGCTATTAATAGTAGACTTCAGTATGATAAAGAAAGAACACATTCAGTAGAGCTTTGCTAACGTTCAAGGTGATTTGAAATTGAAGTCCAAATCCATAGAGATGCCTCGTTCCTCCGACTTTCACAACAGCAGAAAAGTTCCCTGACTTCCTGACACTTATTTACTCTCTGAAGCCATCAAGAAAACAGCCAAAGTTATACACTGATTTTTCTGCATCACCTGGATGGTGATTTCTGTATGGATTCCACCTGTATAAAGGCCTGTGTGCCTTCATTCAGGTGGAAGAGAAAACCAAGAGAACAGTAACAGGATCTGTGAGGATCCCTTCCTTAATTTTCACATTTTGTTTCAGTTTCTTCTGCCCTTTCGATTTACAGATTAAATCAGAAATCCAGAAACTGGCAAAGTCTTTATTTCCCTCTTCTTCTGCCCAATATCTTGTCATCTTTTCTAACCTCCTTGCCAGCGGGTTCCTCCCTGGGCATTGGTGACTTTCTGACTCTCTCAGGTATCGGATGGATTTTGCTGGGGTGATGTTAGGATTGTACATGCTCCTTGCAAAATATACAGTTAATCTATGCCACAGTCTTTCTCAATTTTTTTTCCTACTGATGAAAAATTCCTGTATTTCCCGACACCAAGCCATCAAGAACCATGTTCTAGGTGTACTTGGCCACTGTTGACCCAAAGGAGCAAGGGAGACCACAGCAGAGCACCCAACATTATTCAAGAGAAATAGCTCCAAGCAGACAGAATTAGCATTGTGCCCATCACCACGGAGAAGCAGGGAAGGGCAGACAAATTAAACTCACAGAGAAGGCTCATTTTATAAAAAAAGCACAGGGTCATAAAGTATTCCCCTGTGTCCTTCCACAATGAAATTATTTCAGATACCAAATTCCCTCGCAGCTTGTAAAAGCTTTACAAGTAGCCCAACCCCCCTGCAGACAAGTCGTGAGTGATGTGCCCATATATCAGGTACCAAGGTCAGCAGATGAAGGAATTGGGCTGGAGGACACCTGTACAGCATATCGACCCCACAGCTGAGAATCTGCTCTTCTGACTTCAGCACAGGAGGAGCCAAACCCGCCACCTCACAACCAACCTGTGCATTGTCTTGTGCTTTCATAAATGCATCAAATTTCTGTGCTTCCGCTTCTTAATGAGACACTTCACTAAAATGTGAAGTTAATGATTTATTAGTTTAAATAATTTATTTTACAACTGAATTAATCTGCCAGCCACGTTGCACACTCTATAAGGGGAGCAAATCCTTTCAAAGTGCCTCAGTAATCTAATTAGCATGTTTCTTTTCTTTATGCAATGTTTCAACAGTTACCACATATGCCTGGAACTCAAAGCATCTCTGTCTTTGGTTAGATGAGGAGAAAATGGTTAATTTGGATGTGTGAGAAAGGGAAGCTGTTTAGGAATCATCTCTGTGTCATGCTTTGATAAAAAGCTCAGCAAAGGTTTCAAATGAACACACACGACTGGAGCTGGTTTTCAAGCTGGCAGCTTCAAAGAAGATGCAAGATTTTACAATAATAATGGCCATTAAATTACCTTCTCTCCAACAGTGTGGGGATCATTTGGAGTCAGGTCATAAACAGAATAAAGGAATCTCAGCTTTCCACTCCTTGCTATACGGGCACTTTGAGACAGCAGAGGACTCTCTTCACAAGTCTCATTAGCTGGCATTACCATCCTCAAAAGACTACGATAAACTTGAAATTAAACATAAAAAATGAACAGATTTCTAAAAATTTTTAATGGCAAGAATGATGCAGAGACTATTGTAACTGAGGAAAGCAGCTTAAAATATGAGTTTCACTCTTAGAAAATAAAAAAAAAGTCCAACATTTTGGAAAATACTGTCATTTTCTAAGTATTCCTGTTGGCAAAGTGTTCATGTAAAACCAGTAATGGTGTTTAGATATATCCAAAATAACAAGCAAATTTAATAGTGGTCAACACAAAAGCTGTAATGAAATAAAGCTCAGGGTCCTGTATTCATCTTCTAACTGCTCCTTACATTTAAAATCTGAATGTAGACAGATGCTGGCTACCATTTTAAAAATTGATTTTATTTTCATTTTGTAATTACAAGTACTTGTAATTTTATTTAATAAAATGAATGCATTTTATTAAAACCATGTGAATTGGTGACTTTTTTCTGTGACACTTGAAGCACACACTTAAAACCTTGTCTAATCAACACGTGGCATTCCAAACCTCAGTAGGATGATCTTTGGTGAATGTGACAGGACATATTGCAAGGTTACTGATTTGTAATTTAAATTTTAGTAGCATCTAGGGGCCCTGTAAAAGACTGCAGCCGGCCAAACTAAGCCCTGAGAATATATGTGCCATAAGACAGTACACAAAGCTTACAGTTTAAATATTTAGGGCAATATTTTAGGAAAACTGAAAATGCGGAGGAGGGAGGACATAAACCTCAGGGAATTTTTCAGTTTTCCTGAGACTCAGGTCAGTAATTTAACTCTGGCCGTCTTTCATTTCCATTTAATAAAAGATTTGTGTTGCATACTGTGCACACGATGTGTTGTAACTTTGTGCTGTTGTATGGTTATTGCTATTCCTTAAGCCTCCACAACACACAGAGCCTTAAAATATACAGAAAAGAAAGTCCTTACACGGAATGGATAGTCCTCTAATAAGTAAACAAATGAAAGACTTAGAAAATCAGAGGAACTAATTCCTGCATGTACGTGAACTGAGCTACTTTTGTTCTCTCTAATGTATCTTGTTTGAAGCAACCACTTTGTGTTGTCCTCCCTGTGCAATTTTATGCAAATTTAATGATCTGTGTTACATGTTATTAGTAATCTGCCACAGCCATAACCTTATCTTGGATGCAGTAACAATCAAAAGCTCTACTTCTGATGACAGAAATGATGCAGAACATGTCACAGGCTGCCCTCAAATTATTCTGGAAGATGGAGGAAAGACGCAGATCGCTCTTGTGGCTGCAGCCTGTTTAAATAAAAAGCAAAGGGCTGGTTCTGTGCCGCTTCCTCCCTATAGCAGCATCTCAGCATCCTCTCCCCGAGCCTCTTAGTTGTCCCTGCAAGGACATCAGAAACAAGGCAGATGAGCAGGGGGAGAGGATGACCCAGGTGCCTCATCACTGGGCACCAGAGCCGCCTCTGGCAGCCAAAGGACGATCACCTGTGACCTGTCCTCAACTCCCTCAGATGAGTGGGAATTGAGACGAGGCACAGGGCAGGAGCAGGCTGGCAGGTGTGGTACGCTTGGCAACCTTCACCCATCCTGAGAAGGGATTCGAGGAAGGACACGGCAGTGGGGAATTGCCACCACCACAGCTGCTAAATGCAGCTGGGGCAGGGACAGTGACTTCACTGACGGATGAATGTCACCAAATGAAAACATTAGCATAAAAACTGGAGGCATCACTGGAAATGCCCCCCTGTATACAAAGCAGGCTGTTGGAGGGATATCAGTCAGACTGGCAGGACTTTGCTGGTAAGAACTAAAGAGCACCTGAAGAGTTCAGCCCACTGAAGGAGCAAGCACTGCACAGGCTTGATGTGGGCTTAAATCAGTCCCTGCCTTGTGCCCAGCCTCTGGCAGCAGGTAGTCGTGTTATTGAAGTGGCCAGCACCCCAAAATCCACTACCATTCGCAAGTTCTTTAATAATGGCTGATTTGGTCTGTTATAAAATGAATTATTTATTAATAGACACAAAACTAACAGACATAAGACTTAAAATAGACTATTACTACACAGGGATAAGACAAGAAAGGTATAATAGCATCACACGTGGAGTTAAAGGTACCATTAAATTTACAGCTAGCTAGGAAACACTATAACTCAGGATTCAATGTTTCTTACCATCCAATTCTTTGATGGAGTACACATCGAAAACCCTCTCTCTCAGTTCCTGGGGAAAGGGACCTGGAGTTGCGTCCAAGGCTCCAGGGAGAAATCTTCTCACACCTTTCCGAGGAGTGTGTAAGAGACTTCTGCCTCTGTGATAAACTGTAGTACTTCTATAGTGTAAAAACAGGCCTTTTGGTCACCTATGTTTGTTTATCTCTTCCCATATCTGTTAGGCTGGCAGACCTTTTGGCACCAGGAGATGATACCTGCTGGGCCTTGCCCGCCTGGGTTATCTCTCTTATCTGCACCAGCTATCTGTGGTGGGAGAGGGGTGATATGCCCTGCCACAAGGCTGCAGGTGTCACCCAGCCCTGGGACCATCGGTGTGAGAGGCACCACGTTCCACGGCAGGGGCAGACGTGGGAAGAGCTGCTTCCAGCTCACACCAGCTCAGCTCACTGGCACAGGACATGGTTCCCTTTAACAGCTATCAGGGAGCTGTTATCCCTATCACAGATTTGCTGCCAGGTCACAGAGCTTCTGCTTTGAGTCCCACATGTGCTCAGCAGGGCCAACCACTGGATGGTGAACTCCACCAGCTGACGAAGTTGGTTTCCATATCTGGCTGTCAGTGTCACGCATGAGAGAAAATTAGCTAATTTCCAGGGTTTCTAGCAAGCGACTAATGCTTGGAAAAAGAGCAATGTGAGGTTAATTTATCATCCGATTTTAAAAAGGTGCAAGTTTAAATACTAATAATGTGGAACGGGAAATCTGACATAAAGACCCAGCAAATCAGCAATGTGTAAGTAAAGGAAATTAAATGCAGCCATTACAGGCAGTGAAGCATCTTTGAATAAGCTGGAAACACAGATAAATGGTGTTCAAAGAAACACCCCAGAAGATGCTGAGTTTGGCAAAGGCAGTGACAAGGTTTGAATGAAGTGTAACCAAATGCAGATGGTATAATTGCAATTTTATCTCAACTAATGATGTGAACAATCTAATACTAGTCCTTGCAGTGGCACCAGGTCTTTTGTTCACTAAAGCACACTTAAAAAGGGAAGTGGAGGGAAGGGAGATTCGTCTGAACTATTTGCATAATGAGGAGAGTGTGGCTATAGACTGCATTCATTATCCAGAGGAAAGGATCTAAGCATTGCCCAAAATCTGTTTTTCTCGCAATGGTGGGACAAACAAACACGCAGAGTAGAAAATTTATATCTCTTAGATCATACTGGTGCAGTACGGATGCAATTCACAGCCCATGACTCTTAAAATTAACAATACTGAGCACAGGAGGGGCAAGACACCCTGTTCTATGCTGCCTCTTTGCCCCCCATGAGCAGCATCACTGCCACCACCCCTCCAATAGCAGGAGCTTCTCAGCTGCTCCTTCCACGGTCCCTGGTGTGGATACATGAAATGGGACATGAAATGCTCCATCTGGCAGTGGGAACGAGAGGCAAAGAAATAAGAAGCTATAAAAGTTTTAAAAGTATTTCAAGCTCCCCAGGGAAACAATTCTATTCCTTATTTAGCACTAAATACCTCTGGTAAAGCTCATCCTCCCCCACTTTCCAATTAGGAAGGCACCTGCTTTATTTCAGTCGCATCTTCCCGGAGTCTAAGCAGGCTTTCTGAGGCAACTCCATAATGAGGTCAACTTGATAAAAATATCCACTGCTGAAAAATCTGGCCAGTGGCAGGTCACTTAAGCTCTTGCACTGCTCTGGAGTCAGACCTGTCCCACTGAAGTCAACAGGAATTTTGCCATTTGACTTCAAAAGATCAGGATTTCATCTCAGATGATAAAAACTCCTCCTAGCAATAGCCAGTATGGCATTAGAACATTAAATAATAATGGGATTTATATTCGCCAGTCTCAAAATGTAAATCTTTATAGTGTATTTCCTTCTTGTCCAAAAATCATAGCACAAGCCTGTATAAAAGAACTGTCCCATCTGCTGTAATTGTATAAAATAACTTCCAGATGTAAGTGCTGGTGATATGAGAGATACAAACAGGAAAGCCTGAACAGATCATGACAGCCTCTTCCTAGATTCTGTCCAGCATTCACTGTAATTTTTAAACTTTCATGCCTGAAGACAATTATACTTGTGCAGTGATACATGTGGTATTTTCTTAGCTAGAAGCAGAGACTGAAAATCCAGGAAGCAGAAGCTGCAACAAGTAATATAACAAGAACTATCACTTGTTACTGCAGGGTTCCCACGCTGTGAGGATAAATTATCTAACTCCTAGGATAAAACAAGTGTATCTCAAGTATAATTTTTAAATGCAGGGAGAGTTTCCCCAGGGCTTTTCTCTGGCTGCAGCAGCATTGGCAAATGTGCCAAGTAGTCTGCCACTGATTTAGTGGGCTGGAAGCTGCACTCCATCATTGTACCTCACCTGCCATTACCATCAGGTTTTTGCTATCCTTGGCATCCTGCCTACAGCAGAAAATTATTCACTTGCTAGTATGCTACACAAAACCCACACTATTTTTAGCCACCCGCATCTATCAGAGCAAGTTTACATCAAGACTTCAGGGATGAGGGAAAGAGAGGAGGAAAAAGAAACCCCATTTCCTTTCTCACACTCCTGTGCCCGCCCACTCGCAAGCGGTGCCACAGGTTAGCGCGGGCAGTGACACAGAAAGGCGCAGGATGCTCCTTGTGCTGTCACTCCAGCTTTGTCTTTTCCTGGAGAGCACTGTGCTGAATGGACAGATGATGATCACAGTGGTATGAATGCAATTTTTCTTGTCTTCGGTGTCTCGACTCAGTGGGATTTTGCAGACACAGTCATGGCCTCTATTTTTCACAAAGACTCAGAAGCATTTTAAATTATTTTCCTCATGAAAGTGAGCCTTTTGTCGGCAGCTGGAAATCTCTGCCACAGACATTTTACATTTTTAGAGTCTAACTTTCTGACAGGAAGAGATCTAATACGCCATGTGATGAAAAGTGCATTCAAGGCCCTTACTAAGAGCACTGTGCAAATACCATCTCAAGCTATGCCCTGAGAAAAACTGCCTAGCTCATTTCTTGCCCCCNCCCCTTGCCAGCCTGATGATATACAAGTCTAGAAAGATTTTGAGTACATAAAAGCTGTCCTCAGACCGTTGCAGTCAATATTGAAATATCTTATCTAGTGCATTCAAGCCACCCTCTTAGTTGGCAGATCTTTACATCCAAAAGAGCCATTAGATCATCAACCTACTGGACAGGTCATGAAGGGAAGCCTTTCAGATTACTTTCTTTCTTTTAAAAATAGCAATCAAAACTTGTGGTTTTCCCTCCAGTCCACCAAAAGTCATGATACATTGAAGCAGCACACCTGAAAATTCAAATTCTCTGCCTCGATACAGAAAGCCCAGCACAGGCAATAATATTGAAAGTTTCTACGTGTTGTATTACAAGTCCACTGCTGAAATATATGAACCACGTAAGTAGGAATTTTGTTCAACTTCTGCTGGAGACTTTCTACACCATAACACACCCAGCACAGATAAAATCCTAGATAATAGAATAGTTAGTGCATTAATATCCTATGGAAAAATGCCAGTGGTGTCTATTTCCCCATCAATACTCTCTATGGACAGTTGCATAGAAGGAGATAGCAGATAGAATGGAAAATTCTAAATGGAAAAAAAAACCCAATCCAAAACATTAGTTGATGTATTTGGTTGATAAAATGACTCCTCTGAACAGAGGAGTCTTTCTTTTATTCAGAAGTCCTCACTCTGCTTCAGCTGTTTCAGTAATGATGCTCCTGCCAACAAAACACCTTCTGTTGGACCTTCTGATGATCCTGGTGATGTTCTGGTTTCTGGCTTCCTCTGATGCTACAGGACATGTAACCGCTGGGCAAGGAGTGCTAACTCCGAAGGATTCAAACCACAGAGGCATGTCAAATACACACTGACAGTGTTTAGATCCAAAAAATCCGTATTAAATTCAGGGTTAGGTTCAGCCCTGTCTTTAAGGGAGGGAAAGGAAGAGGGACATGCCATGAATGACTCATGGGGCTACAGCAGTCTGTGTTCAGATGGTAAGAGTCAGTTAGCCAGGCTCTGTGTACTTGTGCTCTGCAGTTCAATTTGGATGGTTCAAATCATTCCTGACACTAAGAATATTTCTAAATATAATGCCATGGCGCCCTTGGGTTTGACAGCTCTTTTTTGGAGCTGATAGCTTCCGAGAAGTTAAAATGTGTGCAAATTGTAATAGCTACATCCTACAAGTGCAGAAGGGAGTTTGTGATTCAATAAGCCATAATGTTCTTGATAAAAACATAGAATCATACATTGAAAATACAGCGAAAAATGAACCCTCAAACAACTTCTCTGTATTAGAAGTTCTGCAAATCATTGTGCTGTGAATGCTTATGTCACCTTATACTATTACTCCATAAGGTTCCATTGTGCAGAATACACCATCTTTAATTTTCAAATTATATAACTAGTAATTATTTCTGTTGGGAAAAATTTTTTGTGCTCTTCAAAAATAACAAATCAGAACTATCGCTATTGCAAAGACACTGGGGGGGGGGCATATTGGCATTTTTCTTTTATCATTGTCTTTATTATTTTTTTAAAAGGGTTGAAAATTTATTTCAGAGACCTGACATTACATTTAGTAAAATGTATTATAACTGACTACTACTGGATTGGAAAGTGTAGACGTAAATCACAACCGTCTTATCTTTCTAGTAGCTACATCAAATTTGTTAACAATTGAGAAGCCATTAAAATGCTAATGAGTGTGAAGGATGATCTATGTTTCACACTCCAACTTCTATTTTTACAAAGGCAAAACATACATGAAAATCCCAACAGTTCTCTCCTGCTGAAAGAAATATGAAAGACTGTTCGGCTTTTGAAATTATGACATTGCTGTTAGACTTGTCTGTAAGATAAATTGTTACATTACTGCCAGCATGATTACAAAAAAGCTTTAGGGCCCAAGTTATACAAGAAAAAGTCTTAACTAATTAATTCCCTTTAATTTGCTTTCAAATACTAAACAACATTAAAGAGCAGTGAATTTGACTGTCCAAGCTGTGTCAAATATTAAGAAAGATGAAAACTTCAGACAGATGCCATTCGCATCTGGAAAGCAAACCTCTTCGTAAGTGTCCTAAGTGAAAACCTTTCAAAGTAAGCACTGTAAAATTTACTATTTCTGAAAATGTTTTCATGTGCAGAAGATCTGGACCAACACAAAGGCTGCAGCTCATAAGCCCTTCCTAGAAAGCGTCTTTAGAGTTAAAAGTGAAAAAGATCCTTCAAAGCTACCTGAATTCTTTTAAAAGAGGTATCAGTGCTTTCCCAATCTTCATGAAGGAATTTTATGTTTTATTTTTGGGTGGGTTTTTTTTGTTTTGTTTTGTTTTGTTTTTTGTTTGGTATTTTTTTTCTTGGTTTGTTTTTATCTTTTTTTTTTCTTTTTCTTCACTAGTACACACACGCTAATAAACTCTGCTCAGGCTTTGGTGAAAGTGCCACATTTTCTGATGTGCTCAGGTGTGACCGTGTGTGTGTGTGTGTTTCTGGCACTAAATTTAGGAGCTTGCTGGTCCCTGAGTAGCAGCACATGCATCATACTAATGTAATCCTGCCATCTCCTGTATCCCCTTAATCAGCAAGCAGCTGTGTTTCACTTGCTTCCAGAAATACCACCGTCTTGAATACCTCAAACAACATGGAAAACCCCACACTTTTATGGAGGTTAAAACGAAGAGGGTGAGTGGAACACGTTACAAGCAGCTCTCTGTGCTGTTCCCTTTATTGTTGCCTAATGTTATTTATTGCAGCACCATCTTTCTTTCGAAGCATAATTAAAAAAGATAAATAACCATACAGTCTCCCACAAAGATAAATTGACAGCTTGAGCCTTTTCCAGTTGGACTGCCTTTTTCTAACATATAAGAGTGAAGAAATCTTTGATACCTTTATTCTCATTCTTCATAGGAAAAATACCCTTTTAATCTACTTTGGGGTTCCCTGACGTAATCCAGTACTTTGCTCTGGGTCACAGTAAAGCTACCTATTTTCCTGCTGCCATTTTTGCCTTTCATTGCCTGGTTTAGGCAGACACTTTATTCCCCACTTTTCTGGGCAGCCAGGCCATTCTGTGTCTTGGGCACCTGCCCTGCTTGCGTCTTCTTTCACTCAGGGGTGCCGTTCCCCCAGAAAACCCCTCCTTGGAAAGCCACTCTTGCACCATCCAAGCTGGATGTGGCTGTTGTGGTTCATGGAGCTGTGTGCTGCTCTCACCTTCATGGCCTACTTTGTATGTGTCACCTTTACCAGAGTAAAAATGATGGCAGATCAATTCTGTTCCAAGTTTTGCAAACTACATGAGGCACTCTTTTGCTTTTTCAGTAGCAAGAAGGCTGAGCAGTTCTAGTAGCATTTTATTTATTATGAAGTTTTGTATCATACAACTACCAAGACAAATTCAAATCTAGACACTTGAGCTCAAATACAAGGAACAAGAACAAGACTGTCACTTGTTCCACATGGTGTTGACAAGTGAGACAGATGAGTGAGGAGAAATCTGATCAAAAACAGGAGTCAAAAATACCACTTAATACTGGTCAAGTGCAGATAAAACCAGAAAAATATTTCCACTTTACCCACTGCCTCCTCCACTTCTCTAAACATAGCAGAATTCACAATGCAGCAACAAACACAACGAACTTTCAAAAAAGATTTGGCTGAAGGCAGCAGATGATCACAAAGCTCTTACATTGCAAAACATTTTTGTTACTATGCTTTTAGCTCACTCAATATACATGTTCAGAATTACGTTTGGAAGAGACAACCTGGATTAGTGACTTTGTTTTAAGAATAGATAATCTCTTGGTAAATATTTGCACTGCGTGAGTTAGCTTTGCTGGCAAAATTGTCTTGACAGTTTATCAGGCTGAGCACAAACCTGACTTGCTGATTCTTTCGGGATGTTGCTAAAAATGATACAAACTAATGATGCTTGTACTTGCATACGAAGCAAAATTAATTAAAGGGACAACTAGACTGGCAGAATTTTTGTGAACTGCATTAATTCCTAGGTTTGAAACTGCAGACTGAGACTCTTTGAACTCACAAGTGTGAATTTTAAAACATGTGTCTATCCATTGTAAGAAATATACACAGAAATTAGCATCCGTGAACTATGAATGCATGTCTGTGCATCTGAAATGGCACGCATATCCAGACAAGGTGAGAAGAGCAGCAAATCCAATTTCATAGAATCACAGAATGGTTTGGGTTGGAAGGGACCTTCAAAGACCATCTAGTCCAACCTCTTGCCAGGGGCAGGGACACCTGTCACTAGATCAGGTTGCTCAAGATCAATTTATGGTATTCAAACACAGCACTTTGGCTCTGCAAAGTCTAGCCCATGTAAAAATCATACCATAAAAAAAACACTGAGAAAATAATCGTGTATACCACCAGACACAGAAAAATATTTTAAAGATACTAATAGTTTTTAATATTAAGAGATCAAAATGGACTGTTTTCCCATGAGATTACTTTGAACAATCACTTCAGCTGCTTTCAGTTCTTAAATATTAGTTCCTTTCAATCTCTGTATTGTCTCAATTATTTGCTTCTTAAGATATAGATAGATACCTGACATACACAAAGCTTCGTGATTTATTGACGTACAGATTTTTTTAAGCTATGATGCCTCCTCTGAGGCTACTCAGACTCTTCAAGTGTTATTGACTCTGCGAAAGTCAAGGCCTGTCACATCAGGAGAGATGCTGGAGCTGAGTGATGAAGCTGGATCCACTCCCTGTATAACAATTAGCACAACTAAGAAAAGGCAGTGGGTGATAGTAGTAGGCAATTCCCTTCTGAGAGGTACAGAGGCACCCATCTGCTGCCCTGACAAGCTCTCTAGAGACGTACACTCCTTACCTGGGGTACTAGGAATGCCACCCTGAGACTACCGAGCCTCACGCCATCCACTGACTGTCATCCACTGCAGTTGTTTCATGTGGGCTGATACAGCCAGGAGCAGTCTGGGGAGTATGAAGAAGGATTACAGAGCCCATGGAGTGATAGTAAGGGACTCTGGAGCCCAGGTAATTTTTCAGCAATCCTCCCAGTCAAAGGAAAAGGGTTTGAAAGGGCCAGTCAAATCTGGTGATTCAGCAAATGGTTACAGGACTGGTGCCACAGCCAGGGGTTCAGCTACTGAGACCATGGGACTCACTTTGAGAAACCTGGTCTAAGGGGAGCTGATGGGAAAAGCATCTCAGGTCGTGGCCTTGCCCAGGTGGTGAACAGAGCTTTAAACTAGAGCTTCTGGGGGAGGAAAACCTCAGTCTTTGCCATTCCTACCAGTCTGATGGCAGTGTCAGCCACAGATACCCAGAGCTTGGACAGGGATCACAGGTCAGCAGGAGAGCACCTGATATGAGCCTATAAAAAAAGAGCTGGTAAAATATTTGACATATTAAGAGCTTTTGCGGTTTTGGAATAGGCAATGGGTTGTACTAAACTAAAGAATAAGTGCCACATAAATACTACTGGATAGGCACAGTGAGGTACAACTTTTGTTGGCATCTTGTCCCATGCTTTCTCAAATATTACTGTTAAAGTGGTGGTTTTAACATCTTATAATACTAATACCAACAGTAACACCAGACTGAGAAGAAAATATTGATTTCAGCTTTTAAGGCAGTTACCATTAGCACCCTGAATTTTTTTCCTTCTCTAGCTGAATTAGCCATAATTTTATCAACTTGCCTTGCAGACTGGTTACAGCTGTATCAAGTCTCTGCAGTGCTTTTCTTTATTTGCAGCTCCATCACTAGACAGCATATTGTAGAATTAGGATTTCTTAAAAGTAGCAAGTTCCTCCTATCCAAAAGGGAAATTATTTTGTTTCTCGACACAATAGGAGTGAAATTTGTATCTGAAGTATACATGCTCCTGAACAGAAACTAATAGAAAACATTTTTACATTATTGTTTCATTAGGATGACATAGAAGAGGGGGTGTTGAGAATAAGAGAGGAAAAATCTGTTCCTTTTATTTGGGTTGGCTGACAACGGCAAGATTGACTTGGCTTTCAGGGACTCTGCCTGAATTTCTCTGCCGAGGTTATCTGAAGGATACTGTGCAATAGTCTCATTTCTCCTCAGTGTGCCAAGGTGAACCACACAAATACCTCCAATAGCTCTCAGCTATTCTCATGTGAGACAGATTGCTGAGCTTCTGTTTGGCTTTAGAGATGTTCGCGTGCCAGTCAGTGGGCCACAGGATGACAAATTACCTCTCTGCCAATATGAGAGCTGGGACAGTTCTCTCCACAGCCTCCACCAGATGGGCCTAATTAAACTATTAGCCAATGAGTGAGGTCTGATGGCTCCATTAGGAATCCTCCTGTGCTTAAATAAACAGCTCAAAATAAATAGTTTTCTCAATTACAGTTTTTATCACATCCTTTTCTGGCATATTCATTAGTAGAGTGCCTCCTTTGTCTACTTTTTCCTAATGGGACAGGGCCTTCTTGACACTATGCAAGGGTTTCAAAAGGTCATAAAGGCATCAACCAGTTTGCTTTGAGGAGTTAAAACCCTTCCCACACCTCTCCCAAAGCATCATTTTACTGAACTTTATGGCAAAGATTTGTTCTCCCTTATGATGTGCAGCTTCATCCTGACTGTTTGCTGCCCTGATGGGCTGAAGCCTGTCGCTGCCACAGCACCGCCCCTGTAGCCAACACTGCTTCCAGATCTCCCCAAATAACGATCCCACATCCCATGCTGGCACAGAGGGACAACCTCTTCTCTTTTTTTGTAATTATTACCTAGAACTTATTTCTCCCACTTTGCCTGCTCATACCCTTCACCTTTATCCTTCCTCCCTCTCTATTTTTTCCTGAAATTATTTTTTTCCTCTTGACTCAGTTGTGACCTGTTGTATCTCATCTAGAAATCTTTACTTGAGGCTTTAAACTACCTCTTCCCCTCTCTTCTCCCATTTCAAAAATTTCCCTGTGAAATACCCTGCCTACTCCCTTCTTGAGGTCTCCTTGATTCTTAGTTTCCAAAGGACATCTTCACAATCCAGAAATTTCTCTCTTTCCTGCCCAATCAATGTAAGGAAGATGAGCTCCGCAGTGAATGCTAGTTGTGATTAAATCCTTTTTTTTGACTCATTCTCAGAGGAGAATTGCTGCTTCAGGGGCGGGTGTTGGTACTACAGGAAAAAAATTGGATACTTCACCCATTAATAGCACTCCTTGGCAGAAGTGTTTGACTGTTTGAAATGAGCAACCAGGATTATACATCAAACAAGTATTAGACAGACTCTTCAATATATCTCATTTCAAGCACTGTATTATTCATGTAAATAATTAGGACTGTTTGAGCTCAAAAACAGTAAGGTGCTAGCATCACAGCTTCATGTATTTAATTATAACTCATTTGGTTAAGACACTGTCTAATTGCTCCAGAAAGAAACCAGTATTTACATTTATAAGCTTTAAAACATATTGGGTTGTGAACCCAAAACTGTGTCTATTTAGTCACTGAAAGGAAATGAAAAATTCAGTCATCAACTCTGTGTGAGAAACCAGGATATTCCAGAGGCAGATCCTACGACAACCTGTACCAGCCAAGGACCTGTTCTTCAGTGACTACATGCAAGACTCCTAGGTGGTAAAATTCTTCACTATTTAAAATGAAATTATTGCAATGCCATGTCACCGTCAGCTCCTAAGACTTTTACTGAGATCAGCCCTTAAATAGGCCATTTTCTTTACATTACTACTGCAATGGAGTGAATTCTGAGTCCCTCACTTCATTCATTCTCTTGCATCTTTTAGGAAAGCAGATGAGTTCAGAAAGTGACTAAAATCACAGTTATGTGGAGGTAGAGGTATCATTAGAATGAAAGATTTCAATAACTTTGTGTCTAGATTTTCTTTTGAGCTCCTGGGGGAAGACTGCAGGGTGGGACTATTTTGGAGAGGGGTGCTTTCTGCACATTCTGTTTCCTCCTGGTACTTCACCAAGTTAGGGATGCGTCTCGCCTCCATTACAAGCGAGGACCTCAGAGAAGAAAGGCTCACATGGAGACGGGTGTGTTTCGATGGCTGCAGAGGATTAAAGAAGGGAGATTTTTAAAAGGAATACAAGAACTTGCATTTTTTTTCTTTCTTTTTTATTGTTACCGTGTTCTAAAGGGCTGCTGGTTCTTCTACCAGATGAACCATCAGTGGAGAGAATGAGACAATTCAGAAACAGAATACAAAGGAAGCAAGTATTTGATGAAAGTACACGACTTGATGCGAATAGCCCCCATGAAATAAAACCAAGCAAATGCCTGTGTTAGAGAAGGAAATACTCATGTTCTTTGAGGCAGAGAGCTTTCTCGGTCAAAATCAGGTCCATTTGCATTTAAAACCGAGCCTCATTTCCTTTACAAAGTGCATGTGATTAAATATCTTCACAGAAATTACGTAAGAAGACATCCTTTCAATCCAAAGCTACCAGAAACATGTTTTCTCAGGGTGTACCACCAATTTATCTTCACCCTGCTGTTCGCAGGCAACTTTTTAGCAGCTGTCTCTTTCCATACCCAAGCCCCTTTCTCTCTTGCTGAGCACTCCAAGCCCCACATTGCCTTGCATCCACTCAGCCTCCCCTGTGCCAGGAGTGGCAGTAACATTCCGTGGGGAATGCTCACAGAGGAGATTCAATCAGGAAGAAGGCCATTTTGTACAACCTGTTGAGGAAGGTCAGATTAATGAAAAGAGCCAGGAAACTCCCACCTGCTTCAGCAGGACCTCTATAATGCTTCTATTCACATGCCACCCCAGTTTGCTCTAGGATATGCTGAATTCTTCTGGAAAAGCTACACAGATTTCATCCATGACCACACAGACACTAGAATGACAAATATTCTATTTCCTTTGTTCAACTCAAAGAGCTAAGGTTATGTTCAGGGCTGAGACACTGATTGGAGTTGTATGGTTGTTGGTTTTCTTTTGGTCATAGTCCTTAAAAATAAAACCCTTAAAGCTTAACAATAGCAAAAGTGCCCAGACCACGCATGTGTTTGGCACATCACGTTTAATTGCATTTCTGAGCTAACATGGGCACATTGTTTAAACTTCAAGTATTGGAATTGTCACATTGTAAAATTTCATTGAAGTTCCACTTCTCTGCCTGAAGTGCCATAATGTTACCCAAGTGGGGAAAAGGGTTCTTCTGAGATTGATTTTTCAGACACCATAGTTCTGTTCAATTGAATTCACTCAAGTAGTGGTTAACATAAACACTGTAGAGAGTATGACATGTCAAATTAGCAGCTTTGCAAATCTCCTGTTAATTGTCAGCCTAATTAAAAAATTGCTAATTATAATGTTTATAACTTCAAATAACTGCTCAGCTATAAAGCATTGGCTGTCAGGTGTAAACAGGGGGACTGAAGGAAAAAAATCAATCGACATCTGTTAATTTATCAGAGGCAGTACACTAAATTGAAAAATGGATTGCCTAATGCACTGTAAATCTGCATTATGATAAAAGACCAATTCATTTCAACACCTGTTTAATAAATGATAATGGCCATCTTTAGTGGCTAGCCCCAGGGTTTCTTCTGCCAATCAGACTCAGAATCCTACCTTTACTAGCATCAGACAAGAAACTGATTGAACCATGTTAAGATGTATATAATATCTCCTCCCTTCTTTATGATGATTAAAATGAAGAGTCTTTACGGAAAATTTTTGTTTAAAAATTTCCTGGATTTTCTCATTCCATAAAGCACAAATCTGCCTCATCTTTCTAAGGTTATTTCAGACAGACTTAAATGTGCTGATCAACTAGAAAAAAAATCAAGTGCCAGGTCAAATTATTCCCATTTATCGACTTCCTTTAGTAAGAGCTATAGAGCTGCAAGTCAGTACTTTTGTACTTTTTCCTTAAATATTTACGTTGATCAGACACACTATGAACTTCTGTAGCTTACAGGCTAGTAAATATTACTAACAAACATCAGTGTTTCCAAACTGCCATCTTCCAAAACACCATTTAGCTCAAAGGGCTACAAAGCTTTAGAGAGGGTTGCTCAATTCCTCAAAGTCAGATGGCATTAAAGGTTGTATTTTTACATTTGTATATTTTTCAGGGAACTGTAGACTACTTCCAATGGCTAACAACAGCTCATTTTTTTGGGATAAGCAGGGGAATATAAGTAGCTGGTTGTCATTTCCTCCGTGAAAACCTCGATTGCTCTCGACAAAGTTTGGATGGAGAAGGAACATGTCTCAGGAAAGGCCTCAGCTTCTCCAGAGTTTGAGAAATACATTCTGTGAGGATCCTGCTGCTATTTGCAGGATCCTCAGATATAAAATATAAATTGCAGCCTCTTGGCTAACTGTAATACTCTTTCCTGTTCATCTCCACAAAGACATGCTTTGCACCTATGTGCCTTTCCTGAACTCAGAACTCCCTTTAAACCAACGTCCTTGGCAGTGTGGCTGCAGTTGCCATCTCTCCCCCAGACATGTGTCATGACGTTCTGCTAATGGTTCTCATTTCTGGTGACATCTTTAGCATGGAACACTACTTCCCTTTCCCACTGAAGCACATTTTGAGGGATTAGGCAGCTTCTGTATTATATGATAAAATTAATCAGTAGGTCTCTCCCGTGTTTCTGAGACTGCAAAGCTCTCATAGCATATGATCAAACTGCAGCTAAGTTAATATTTAAAATTGTTTTTAAATTGCTGGTTGTGATGAAAGGGTTAGGTATAACTGAAGATGAAATTCCATCACTGTGACCAGGTTTTGCTTCCTGAAATTCTTACTCCCCTTTCCACTCCAAGATTAAAACATGTTTTCATTTCCCTTTAAGTTCCATAATGCATATTTTATCATTTTACATTTATAGCTTCATCTAAGAGCTTCAGACAGTGTTAGGACCAGTACAAAGCCAAAAAAAAGCTAGTCCTTTACCCATGCAGGTAATGGTGAAATCAGGCTAGACTCAAGGGGAGAGGGGCAAAAGGAAAAAATTATTCAAAACCAAAGGCTACAACCAAACCAGAAATGAGCATAAATCAGATCCTGACTTACATGTCTATACATCAGATTATGCTGTCCATTTCAAAACTGAGCATATTTTTACAAGTATTATATTATGGCAATGATTGTGGTAGTTATGCTTTTCCTCAAGAAGAGACTCCTCCTCCTTTGCAAATAAAATGCAAAGTCAAAGGCTTTACAGTATAGAGGAGGGGAGAGTTGGTACAGGAGAAGCAGGATGCCCACAGAAACTGCTGCTTCATAACTCACGCGCACACTCGAAGCTTGCTGTCATGAATCTCAGGCTGGAAAAAGGTGTCTAGGCACTGTTTTAAAAGTTCAGTGTGCTCTATTTGTAACCTTGTTGTAAATAGGAAGCAGTAGTGACCTGTATTCCATATATTTAGTGGTTAAGAGTTCAGCTATAATTTTTACTTCAGTTTCTTCATGTCAAAGTGAAGTACAAAATTTGGTTATTTATGGAATCAGCATTAGTAATTGCTAACTGTGTAAGCAATAAACATACATACATAATAATAACCTTATCCACTCTGGAATAAACAAAACCATTTTTTCATGTCATGTCTTAAATTTCCATTTTAAACCATGCACCATACACATGTACTGTCAGAAACTTCCTTTATTAACCTGTAGGGATGCAGCTGTTTTCTTAAGTCAATTATTGAATTAGTTTTCAAAATTTCTAAGGAAAGTTGTTTTGGAAGATTTTGCGTTTTAGAAAAGATGGTTCCCATAATAACACACGAATTTTTACAGCCCCACATGCCTTAAAAACCCCTTTCTTCTGCCTAGAAGCTTTTAATTACTCTTTCTGCCAAGTGGGGGTTAAGAGGAGAAGTTTCGGCTGGGGTAGAGGTAATTTTGTTACAGGGGCTGATACCGGGCTGTGTTTTGGATCTGTGCTGAAGATGGGTTGATAACACAGAAATGTTTTTGTTATTGCTGAGCAGCGCTCACACAGAGCCAAGGCCTTTTCTGCTTTTCGTACGGCCACAGTGGCCAGGAGGCCGGGGGTGCCTGGGAGGCTGGGAGGAGACAGAGCCGGGACAGGTGACCCCAAGTGACCAAAGGGATATTCCAGACCATGTGACATCATGCTCAGTAAATAAACTGGGGGGAAGAAGGAGAAATGGGGGAGGTTTGGAGTGATGGGGTTTGTCTTCCCAAGTCACCGTTATGTGTGATGGGGCCCTGCTCTCCTGGAGATGGCTGAACACCTGCCTGCAGTGGGAAGCAGTGAATGAGTTCCTTGCTTTGCTTTGCTTGGGTGTGACTTCTGCTTTCCCTATCAAACTGTCCTTATCTCAACCCATGAGTTTTCCAGCTTTTACCCTCCTGATTCTCTCCCCCATCCTGCTGGAGTGGGAGTGAGCGAGCGGCTGCGTAGGGCTTGGCTGCTGGCTGGGGTTAAACCACAACAACCCAGAAGTAAAATATTATTCTTTCCCCATTGCATACAAATGTTAGGTCTTTGGCACACCTAAACACACACCTTTTAAGGCAAACCCATTAAAATTAATGTAACAGCATGTACATCCATCTGGTGTACATAAGTCAGCCAGAAGCGAGTCCTTTGATGGATTTAGTCTGCTTTGTACATCTTATGAATTCAAATAGTTAAAAATGTTGCGACCTTTATGCCCAGTATTGTGCATAATTTTCAAGATGATAGAAATGCAAGTTATCTATTTTTCTGAATTTATATTTGAAGCATAGCCTAGCAAGCAAACTTGAAAAGCATTTTTGTAAATTACTGTTTTAATCCATTAAAAAGTGAAGGAGAATTTAATTTGATATCACAGATGACACTGTTATGATCTAAAATTCCACACTAAATAGCCCCCAAAAATTACATTAAAAGCACAAACAATGGAAGACCAAAGTAATATCTAATTTATTTCCTGGCTTAAATACACTAAACTCTGCTGCCTGAAATGAAACCGCTGAATGTGTTGTGTAGCTACTTTTAAAAAAAATACTATAGGGAAATGTGTCTTAAGTTTTACCCAGAATGTCTATATTGTAAGGTAGCAGCAGCACAGTCATATACTTTAGGAAACATATTAATTCAGTTGACAATAATAGTGACAAGAAAAGTAATTTTACATGTGGACAATGAAGACCAAGCAATTTTTTTACCTAGAGTGATAAACAGCAAATTGGTTCCAGACCTAAATTTCAAAGAAAATATTACAAGTTTTGTCGGATATCTGACACCTAAATCATCCCTCAGAATAGTAACAAGAAATAATCCCTCCAGGTCCATTAGACAAATAAGAAACAGGATGCAGGTCACACTATATGAATAATGCTATGCTATGTTTTAACCATTTTTGCAGATGGTAATCATGATTTTGGAAACTTTGGCTCATTTAGGAAATGAAATGAGTAATACTCTACCAATAAAGATTCAGAGAGGAAAGTGATTTAGTTTTCAGTAGGACCTAAAAGGATAACTTACCATGATATTTTCATTTAATTTTAACTGGGAAGAAAATAAAGCTTGGAAAAATACCCAATACAGTTGACATCAGTATTTTACTGCAAAAATTCATATAGTTTTGTATGAAACAAGGAACAGTATTGATGAAGGCAGACCACTACATAATATGATTGAACAAGGTTATTAAATATTTAAAAAATGGAAGAAAAAGATCATGTTTAGATTTTTAACTGGTAAAATCAGTGCATCTTTCCTGACTGATCAGTATCTCTGATAATGTATAATGTCCCTGATAGCTGCATCTCTCAGTTTTTCTCTTTTTTGGCTTTTTTATTTATTTACCTAAACATTGTCCTCATAACTCTAAAAAGATGTAACATGAGTTTCTCTGTCATTGTGACATACAATCAACCTTTTTCTTAATGTGCCAAGGTCCTCTGGTAGAATCTTTTATTTTAATATATATATCATATATCTACTAAAACAGCATATAGATAATATAAACATATGTCTCTCTATACACATATGCATATTGCTGTGAGGATATATTCCACATAGAAGAATATATGTGCATACATAAGTATAGTTAATTACATCATGATAATTTAGTCTGATATTGATTAAAAAATCAAATGTAAAGAGGCACATTTATTCTTATAACTTTTTTTTTTCATCTTAATGTTAAAGGAGTGTTGAATACATCAGCTAGGGACATTATCCTGTTAGTCACCACATTTAGATAATTCGTTCGCAATATCCAATTATCCACTGTGTTAATGCCACACATCTGTGTGCAAACCCTGCCAATGAGATCACATTCACATTCAAAAACACACTACACTTGTACTACTGCATAATAAATCCCCATCAATCCATCCAGTACTTTCAGTCACTTGGTCTTTATATACAGGAAAAGAAGAGTACAAACATCACAAAGTCAGGCTTATTCACTTGAAGCATAAAATAAAACCCCCTGCAATTATTTTTTGCCAATTTCCTGAATCCTCTGCATGGAAAGTAGAATTAAACATTTTGTATTCATTCTTCACCTTCCTATTTGATCCGTACAAAACCTGAAGGTTAGAACTTTAAAACATAAATGTTACTAACCTGTGTACATCGTCATTTAGAGGTCAAAATAATGTTCAAGAATAAACTGGAAAAAGCAGAAGTGAAGAGCAAATGGGGAAAAATAAAATCTTTCTGTTGTTAGTCTGTTAATGATAAGAGAAAGAAGTGATTTCTTTAAGAACATTATAAAATAAAAAGAGCAGACATTACAGTAATTCTTACATAACTGAATAGTCATACTTGATAAATTTCCTCATTTTGCAATCAATTGCATGCTTAACTTTAAGCAGGTACTTTGCACATCAGTTTCACTGAAATTAAAGTGAAAGTAGCAGTGAATTTAAAGGGACTAGAAAAAAGCATGAAATCAGACATTTGTGTTCGATCGTATGCATCCAAGGAGTAAAATACTATCTTGAATTTTGGACTGGGGATAAGAATCAAGTAATAGACTGAAATCGAAAGCTGAGAAAAAGGCTCCCAGTGAAACAGTGAGGGTCAGTAAACATAAAATACCAAATAAATCAGAAAATATGAATAAAGAACACAGGAGAGAGACAAGCAGAATATAGATAAAGGAAGTTTCAATGAAGTACAGCTGAGGCACTGCTTGCCTAGACAGGCAAAAGGGGAGCAGTCTGTATGTCCTGTTGCAGGTCACACCACCAGTGTTACGCAGCCTGATGAGTCTCATGCCATTCCACAACATACCTGACAGGGCCTTTCCAGGGCTTCAGTGTAATAGGACAGGTAATAAACCTTGCTCTTAGTTGTCCACTTTATTCTATCAACCTCAAACCACCTGAAGTCACAAGACAGGACAGTAGTGAACACAATCTCCAGTCACTTCAAGTGCTGCCAAGACGGTGGAGGCTGATGGACCTCGCCAGATGTTTGCTGGTTGGAGCTCACAGCTTGTCTATAGTGAACTAAACGCACATATTTGAGTATATAACAATTAGCAAGGCTACCTGAGGTCTCCATTCCCTCCTCATGGAGTTTTCTAGTTCATGTCTTCTCTTCCACCCAAATACAAAAGAGATGACGTGCTGGAACCCACAAGATTCTACGCAGAACTGTGCTCAGTTCCATGACTGGTTTAGTAGATAAGTCAGAAGAAAAAAATATCCACAATGATTTTGTTGTGTGTCTTCTCTACAGCAAAGAACACTACTGCTTTTTTTAAAAATCTGTTTGCTGAAGAAAGGACACAACCGTGAATACAGTAAAATATGTAACCCAGTATAGGAAGAAAAGTTTAGTACAAATCTAGGTACTTCTGAAAAACAAGAAAATGTAGCCAAAACAATATATTGATTTTTTTTTCAGGAGAGCAATCATTCAAAATAATCCATTCAGCTATTTTCAAATTCCTTTCTTTCTCCTTCTTTGCTCATCCTTTACCTTTTTCCCCCACCTAACTCATAGAATTATCATAGATTGGTAAGTATTTTGGAGTGTTCAACCCACATTTCTGCATAACTTATTTATTTAATTACCTTTTGATCAGATCCCTTTGCAGATCCCTGATAAGAAAGAGGTAACTGCTTATCAAAGCAGGATGCTCTGCATCATGAAGGACATAGGAAGATGCTTGCCTGACTTTTTAGAGGAGCATTCAGTCTGGTCTCACAAAGCACTTTCAAGAAACCCAAGAACTTCAAGTAAAATAGTCACAAAAATTCATTTTCATCTCCTGTAGAATGCCATGTACTAATTAAAAGTCAATTTTACCAGTGTTTACTGTATATACCCTGGTATCAGAGGAATGTTGGCTTATGACTGTTGAGATTAGGAAAGGTAAAGGGCAAAATTATTTGGCAAAACAGCACAGATCCTCTGCCACCATTACTTCCAGTGAAATCAAGGGTTGCTTTTTCCATCACATAAACATATCCACAGACATCAAATCCCCCAAAGCCGTTTCTCTGAAGTCCACATACATTGTTTTCACCCGAGAGCAGAACAAGCTCTATGGTATGGGAAATGTAGAAGAATAAAAATCAACAACTGAAGAAGTGAGGACAGGCATCATATTCTTGCAAGTATCAGGGAAAACTTGGACATGAGGAAAGTGATGAAGGGCAACTCATAGGCACAAACACATCTTATCTCTCTTCTTAAGTAAAAAGAAATGTTATCTAAGCTCAGTCTCTGTGTACTTGACTGAAAATGCTGTGAATGGAAGCTGTGTAAAACTGAAGGGTTTTGATGTACAGGGAGAACCAGGTGGTTTTAAATATTGTGAGCTTTAAATAACCTACAACCAGGTATATCAGTGAAATAGCCACACTTTTCACATTTAGGTAAAGGCATCCAGTATGTTCTGACTGCCATAAGAAACAACAGCATCTCCATCATACAGCTCGCAACCTGCTTCCTCAAATCCCAAGAGGTGAACTGCTGTGGGTTAAGAGGTGAATAATCATGTGGGCCATTGAGCAACAATGCAAAAAAAAGTTGTGCAAAGGAGATTACTGCTTAAAGATAATTACAGAATTATAAAATGCAAGTTCCAGATGGAAATTGCCATAACCGTTATTTTACTGATGCTTTCAGAGTACACTCAGAGGAATCAGAGCATTGACACGACAGGCTGGAAGGCTTCTTATTATGCAAAAGGTCAAAGTTTCCCTTAGATTATGTCTACTCTGTGAGTCATTGACTTTTATAGACTGAGGTGTTTAGAAAAAAGTCTCACGAAATTTATGGCAGCATAATGTTCTGGTTATAGTCTGTAACCTTATTTTAAAAGAAAATATAGCTCATTAAGTATAATATTCAGACTATATCATGTATTATTGTTTTTCATTTAAATGGTACCATAAATGTGCACTGGGCTTTAGAGCCTGGTTTGAAAAATTGCCATGAAAAATTTATGCCTTAAGGACTTGCTCCTTGAAATACCTACTCGAGTGACTAACACAACTGGAAGTCTGACAGATATCAAAGGACTTCTCATATGCGTAAGGACTTTAAGGCAAACATCCTACATCTTTAGGAGTCGCTGAGGGACAGTATAGAGTGGTGAGGAAAAGGTTTTTTATTCTGGCTGTGTTTTTCCTTATTGCTGCCTTTGGACCTGTAGGTCACATGATCCTGCCTTCCCAGCTTTCTGCTCTTAAACCCTTCTCGTCCAGGTCATTAATTTATCTTCTAAAGATCATACTCTGAAGATCTTATCTCTATTTTCTTTATATCATTTTCTTCATATTCTTCCATGGTTTAGTTTGTTTCTTTATATTTCCTACATCCTTATTTGTGAGCTCATTCCATCTATACAACTCAGCTTCTCATTTTACCTCTCTGAAATCTCCACCTGAAGGTCTCACTGCTTAAACTTGGCATGCTTGGCCTGGAAATCTTCTGAAATCTTCTGAATACATAACCATTAACCATATATCAAATATTTTCACCGCACAGCACAGAAAAAAAAGTATGGTTTTACGACTAAAGCTGAACACAATCAAAAAATAAGATAATGAAATAAAATTTTCTTATCTGACACTTAACACATCATTTGAAAAAAAAAAAGGTTTTTTCCCATGTCTGAGGCTGAGTCTGTGCACTTCAGGGCAGATTTAAGGGATTCTAAGTGTGCATCAGACTCAGCCTCAGACACGTGAAAAACTTACAGTTTTCCTGTAAGTGCAAATGATTTGGCTGGATTTTCACAACTAATTTTTTTTAGTATTAAAGTGCTAAAGCAGTTTAAGTACATTCGTTCAAATGAGCCTTGGCAGTTATTCTGGGTAACTTAATGTATGGAAAATTAAATTCTTAGAAATCACATGTGGTTGCAGTTAGGACACATTCTCCTTTCTCCCCCCCTGCCCCCATCCTCCCCTTTTCTTTTAATAAGCAAATAATATATTACTTTGGTACTGGAAGCAGGAAAAGAGAATTCAAACTAAATTAAACTTTTTTAGGAGAGTGAACACAGCCTATATCTTATCGGTCTTAGAATAATTCTAATGCCAGAGTAGCTTTTCCTTCATATTAAATGTGCCGCTGATAGCAGAGAGCTAAGGATGTTATTTTACACATTTTTTCTTTATTCTTATTTTCAAAGCTCAGCAAACAATTATACATTTGCATAATTCAATTACAGTTTTTAAAAAAACATCTTCTCGGCAAGACACTCACCTGCCCCTTAAAACTAAAACATTATGTGCCAAGCAACTCCAATCCCCACTGATTAACAACAGCATATTCCAAATTTATAGGGTCTATTACAAGCCATCTGAAGAGCAGCCACTGTGCCAAATCCCCCTCACTCCCTCTCCAGGGAATCTTTTCTCAGATGCTCTTTTCACATCAAGTAAACAACGCTTTATGTCTTTTCCACAGATAGCAGATAATTACCATATGGTTAAAAACATGCTTGCTTCATTCACTTTCCCACTGTAAACTTCCTTCATTATGACAGCTAAGGAGCATCTAGGGAGGTAAACTCTATAATTTAGCCTTCCATAGGTTTAGCGGTTTAAAAGGTCAGTGTCTATTACAATAAAGTTAGCAGGAAGTGTAAGCGACTTTGCAGGAAATAATTTTTTATTCCAGCAGGACCAAAGAGAGTAATTGGTGCAGGAATGAGAGTCAGTATATTTTCTTATTGCAGGCAGTACAGTTACAAATACATGCTCAGGAATAGTGCAGCAGTGTACAACTACACTACAAAGATTTGGGAAGATAAGGAGCTAAAAGTGGACTCTTTGCTGGTTCCCTTGCTGGTTTCCTGCCTCGCTGTTCACTGCATTATAATGCAGCGTTCACTGGGAAAAGGAAACTGGACCAAGCCTTTGCACGGTAACTACACAAGAATGTGACCCTTCAAACCCTGCCTGTAAGCACCGTGGACTCGCAGATCCCATGCTCATAATGCAGCAGACAAGGGTTGAATCTCAAAAGGGATAAGTAAACCAGATTCCAAGAGATCTGTCAGAGTCTCAGAGAGGCTCAGAAGCTGCATTCCTGTGGAGCTGCTTTACAGCAAAGCTAATTATGATTTCTCCCAAGCTGAATGATCAATTTCACCAGGCTCCCTCTCTATTGTGGTGGCTTAATCTGTGCTCCACACTGAAAGGCTGGTTGGCAAATGCTTGGGAACTCGTGACCTCTCCAAGATTAATTCTTTGTGGCCTGGCTGTTTACTTAGGAGTGCAGGCAACAGACAAACACAAAGAGAGAAGGAGCTTCAAGTATGTTGCATCCTCTTGGTACAATTTCTACTGCTTCTGTTCCACAGTTCCTGGAACTCAAAAGCCTCAAGGACGAGGAGGGGAGAAGAGGATCCTGATTCCTGTTCAATTTTATGCTCTGAGCTTTCTACGAACCATTTTCTTATCATCATCACCAACATTTCTTTGGAATGCAATTTCACTCTATCTTTAAATTTTTTGTATGCCTATTATATCTTTATTATTGGTTGAGGTGAGAAAAAAGTTTTCATGTACACTTCAAGGTCTAAGTACTAAACCTTAATGAACCTGACATTACTAAATACCTGATCCAAGTCATTCCCACTTAATGAGAGCCTAGCATATTATATATTGCATGCATTTTATACAAGCCTAGTGAAACCGGTGAAGACAGCTGATGATTTTGAATGCCTTAATTTCAGCTATTTGGATGATCACTTTTTTACCACTTCTGTTTAGCTCCTTTTCTTTTCCTTCCTTATCAGTTACCATTTCATACTGTAACAAAGCAAAGAGCCTTCTAGGAAGAAACAGGCAACCACATCAAGGGCTATAAAGAAATACTCAGCATCTAATACGAAGAGCCAGAAGATTCAGAACTTGGGTTACAACTCCCTCACAGTCTGGATGCACTCAATATGTAGAGTGGATTCAGGCTACCCAAAAGTGCCTGGATAAATTGAAGTATGTTAAATTAAACAAGAACAAAAGCGGTAGAAGTGACAAAAGAAGCCAGAGGATTAGAACAGCATAATTTATACCAATAAGAGGGAGGTCAAGGCAGGTCAATGTCCATAATGTCAAATGCTGGGCAAGCAAAGGGGCAAAGACAGTGACAAAGTGGAGCAGTCAGAGCAGTGCAGCTGCTGCAAAGGCAAGTCCAGTGATAACACTGACTAATAGTTACTAATGTATTTCAAAGACAGAAGTGAGAATGATGATTCACCTGTTACAGACACATCATCCATCAGTGGAAATTGCCCTCTGCAATGAACATTCTGTCAGCATTTCATCTGCTCCTATTGCTTAGCTTGGTGAGGGGGGCAAGAAAGAGCAAGAAAAGGTGCAAGAAAGAGCAAGATTCAGTATTCTAGATAAGAAAAGAAAGTTTTTTGAATGAGGAAAACTAAAATTTGGTATCTGCCTGCATGGCCGGTAGGCTAAAGTAGCACAATATAGTAACTGAGAGTGAACTTCCCAAGATATCCCTGTACGTTTTGAGAGTCCCAACATTCTAAAAGCCCTATTGCAGAACTTCTCCTTTTCCATTTCCCTGGGCCACTGTGTTCTCCATGAAGTTAGATGGGCTTTCCAGAACTCTTATATGGGTCACAGGATAAGAACAGAGGATATTAGGGGCTTATGCCTCATACAAAATGTGAGTAATGCTCAGATACATTCCTGGGCCCTTTAGAGTCTCCTGTTTTATCTACACCTTCATCACTTGAAACCCCAAACGAGCACTTTCCTAATGGCAGGACTCATGTTAGTGGTGCTTGATGAAAAACACTCTGTTTATCCCATTCAGTAATTTTAACAGTATTTTCCTAAGCAGAACATTTATTGTACACCTAAGTGAACTTATGCTGCCATTTATAGACTTAAAAAGGAAGGATTTTCTCCTGGAAACACAAAGCTGACTGTTTGAACAGCATTAGAGAGCAATTTGGGCAGCTGGTGCCCATGTTATTTGTTTTATAGATAAGTCACCCTTCATATGAAAAAAAAAGCACCTGTGGTTTTATCTACACAGAACAAGTTAAACAAAAAGCAGTATAGCATTAGGACTGACTGCTTGCTGATTTACTTAGGAAATAATCTTCATACTTCATTATGATTACTTATATTGCATTATAATGCAGGAAATCTGTCATGGTAGGCATTAAATAACACAAAACAGAAAAGATAGGCTTGTGCCTGAGGTCTTGTGCAGTCAGACCACAGCTGTCCTGCTCTCAGACTTGTTAGAGAACTAGAAAATTCACACCTGGAAAATTTCTTCCCCAGAGAAGGAAAGAAGGGTATAAGAACAAGATTAACTCCTAAATGCAGGATAATTTTGCTGCATACCCTGTCAGAAAACTAGAGTGGAAAAATCTCTCACTTTTGAACTTATCTGGCCATTAAGTATTTCCAAGAGGACAGATTTTATATAAAAGCATTATTCATATTACTTAATAAAAGGCCTCTGGATGAGGTAAGATCAAAGGGACTATTACAATTAAGTACAGGTCTGCTGTAACACAAAAGGCAAAGTGAAACAGAGACATCTACTCTGATGCAGAAGAAACTGAATATTTAGCTGTAAGTTCTTTCCTTTAGCCTTGTACTATATGACTATACAAACGGAGATACCAAAAGAGCATTGGCACAATCACTTAGGTTGTGCACGTTAGGTTGGCAATGTTAGGTTAGCAGTTGAACTCAGTGATCTTTAAGAGTGTTTTCCAACCTGATTTTATGATTCTATGACATGGGCAATTATACCATTCTTGGCCTGGAATGACTTCCAGAAGAGACTCAGCATTTCCTTTAGGCAGACAAGGCCGTGTGGAACTATACAAGTAGCACTATGGCATATTTATTTTGGCAACAAACCAGTTTCTGACTGCTCAGCTCCCCCATTCCCAGTGCCCCCCAGCCCAGGCAACCCAATCCTTCCACTCTGTGCAGAGGGTTCTGCCTCTTGGCAGTGACTCTTTCGCAGTATCTCAGATGAGTATCTTAATGCTCCCCCATAGATATTGGAGGTCAAGTTGCTCTGAGACTCATTTTTGTCGGTAGGATAAAATAAATAGATAGAAAAACATTCTGCCCTTTAGGCAGCAGCCAGGTACCAACAAGTTTGATGGATGTGTAACACACAAGCTGGTGAATTTGGGGAAGAATCATTTCAGAAGGTGTAGTCTTGTGTAAAACTGTTTGTGTGGTTGATGGGCAATAGGAACAGAAAAAATAAGTAGGAAAAGAGAAAAAGAGTTCTCTCAGACATAAACTAGTTAGTGATGACCAGCATGACAGGTTTTTTAAGCCTGAATTAATCTGAATTAAGTGTGCAGAGAACTGACTCACGTTTCATTCCCAAATGAAAAAGACAAGTTTTTTCATCTGCTGAGTGTATGCATCCAGAATGCATCAGATCTAAGAGACAAACTTCACAATAACCAACAACTGTTGTAGTCACAGATGCCAGCTCTAAGTTCTTCAAACCTTAATTTTTAATGATTGATTGATTGATTGATTGATTGATTTACTGCTCTCTGATCATCTCACTAGCTTAAGTTTTTATGGAATAGGGCAAGAAGAGGTAGAAAATAAAATTTTGAATCAGTGAAAAAACAATGGCATGTTTTAATGTCATTACACTTTGCAGGTTTTATACCTATCAAAATATTTTTTACTGGATACTTGCTGCCTTCAATGGCATTTTAAATTATTGAGGCCTAACAGAGTTCTTTAAACAATTGATTTAGGGGTGTATTAGACACAGAGAGGACCAAAAGATGCAAACATATGAAAAAATATATGAGGGCTTTGACAACAGTGAAATTAAATTAATAGTCAAACTGTAGCTAATCAATTCAGTAATAGGATGGGAAGGTTGCATAAGAGAGTTGAATTGAAGCACTTTCTCAGCAATCTGTTTCTGCAGTGCAGCTGCTACATGTTTGTGTAATAACAGAGCTGATGAGCAGCTCATTTGTATGAAACTGAAAGCAAGTTAATGTTGTTTGGGTTATGACGGGAGTCTGCAGCTAATGCACAAAGTGTCTCCACTGGTTTATAGCAACAGGCTAGAACTTCTCACAGCTATTAATGATGGTTTTGGCAGACCACTATGTGGCCATTTTGGCAAGGTAATGGAAAGCTCAAAGGCCGCATTTCCTTTCTCCATCCTTGTGCTTTTCCTATAGCTTCTTTGGAAAGAGCAGGATAAGGTGGGAATACAACACTGTGTCAAAACCTCTTTCACGTTCCTCCATCACCCAGGGCAGCCACACTGCCCCTGGCAGTGCAGGAATGGCTGAGTAAACTTAGCAAGGCATTGAAAGGTGCCATCACTTGCTTTAGTTTGGTGTGATGTTGCTTTTCCAGGGCTTCATGCAGCACTACCTGCAGCACAAAGGCCAGGCAGGTGCTCAGGAAACAATCTGTGCTTTTATCACCTGTGGCCATTGAGAGTGTTTGCATTCACCCCATCCATGTGCTGCATCCCACATTCAGTGTGGTGGATGTTAATCCAGTGCCACAGCTGTCACTGCAGTCACAGATGGGCTCCATTTATTTTTAAACTAGTTATCACAGGTGGCAGCCCAAGTCTTTGGAGCAGAACAGAGCTCAGAGACAAAAATCCAACCAACCAAACAAATGAAGGGTAAATCAGCCTGTGTTCATGGCTGTGTTAGAGCACTGTGTTACGAGGACCATGCTGCTAGGAATATTCAGAAAAACCCCCAACAACTTGTTTTGCATAGACCTGGATAAGATGTAGGTGTCACGGGAAACAAGGATGCAGATATAGCCTCAGCTTGGATGGGGTAGAGTGAAGAGCTTGTTTCCTCAGCTGAAAATACACAGAGTTGACAAAAAGAGCTATATTTACAAATATGGAAATACCTGTAAATGTTCAGTTTAAAACTTTTAAATTTTGCACTAGTCTTATGAATGGCAAAAAATCATTTTATTCTCCATACCATGTTTTGTTTCAGTAACAAGATCACTGTTTCTTGACAGAAACCTATTTTTCCAGTTTTTCAATTCACCATAAATGTCATGTGTTATTCTTTGAAAAGAAAACACATTTTCCCCCCAAACTTGAAAACATAAATGGGCTAAAAGTAATTGCAAGCCATGATTTATCAGTAATACCCAATAAATCCAGTTCCCACCCTTCAAATACTTCAACATAGAAAATCCTATACTTTTAAACAGAAAAGGTTAAAAAATGTTTCCTTAGATGCACATGGGCTCTCTGAGTTAACAGTGGGTGTGTCCATAAACCCGAGTCCAACACAGCTTGTTAGAAATGTACGTATTTTAGATTCACAGTGTACCTTTTATCTTAACAAGTCTATGCATGTAGTCAGGTAAGAATAAAGCTCATTATGGCACCTATGGATGCATGAATGCAGTTGGTCATAGTCAACTCTCTGCACCTGATTTAAGATTTTTGGCAATAACAAAACGTATATTCCAGTCCAACAGATTTTAAAAAATAACTTCAAGGTAAGGAGAACTTATAATCAGCAACGGAAATGCTGAGCAGCTAGGTTACAAGGATAATTGGATACAGGGCCATGTACAGGAGACCAGGTCCCCTGACACTGCGAGCTGCAGATTCGGAGCTGCTCTTGCTCTATGGGAAAATTACTTCTTTGGGCCTTGCCAGCTGGATGGATTGTAAAACTCTGGAGCCAAATAAAAAAGAGAAATAGATGTATTATTTTTCCTCACTCACTGTGTTGTGGTATTAAATAACAGGAATCATGAGAGCAGTAACTTCCAAAGTAAATAAGATTTTGCCTATGAATATATGCAAACCTACTACATGGAAGCATAATAGCAAATAATAGCAAAACATGGTAAAATAGTGAAGTTTAAAAGAAGTTGAAATCTCTTAATGATAAAACTAGAGAGTCAGAACTTCTTTTTAAAAATTATGGGATTATGAGTAACCGCAGCACTGACATAAAGCAATACAATCCACTGACCCCACTGGGGTTACTTTTCCTCTGTGATCCCATCGATTCCTCACCTAAATCCTCATGGCCCCAAGAACAATAGAAGAGAAGCAGATGTCTTCACTGCCCATGAAACCCATCCAAGATTGGGGCTGTCACTGTGGCAGAAGGACAGAGCTGCTTCAGTGTGTGGCATCCTGCAGTTCCCAATGGATGCTGGTGCACGGGGAGACCCCCTCACCCTCCACCTGGGTTTCTGTGCTGGCGTCTGGGGCCCCACACGGGGGAATACGGATGGCCCCATCAGGGCCATGATGGAAGGTCCTGGAGAGTGGATATCTCGGACCAAACCTGAACAGCCACCACAAGCTGGCTTCAGCTTGCAGGTGAAAGGAGAGTGGTTCAGAATGCGAGCTCTTACTACTTTTTTTTTGTTTGTGCCACACATGCAGAATTTGAGGTGTCTTGAGCGAATGCTTTGTTGGTAAATAAAGAATTAAATAGTTTATTATAGATGTTAATCATCATTATACCTTTATCAAAGGTAACTTATAGGAAAGTTATAACTTCAAGTACCTACCTTTCAGTGAACACACTGGCTTAAGAAAGACTATGTATATATTAAATTACACATGTTCTAAAAGATTGATTGATTCATGCCTACCAGTGGTCATTGAACACAGGTGTTCAGGTGTAACTTCTGCTTCTAGCATTCCCATAACCTTTTTGCTTTAAACATGCAGGAAGGGAAGATTCCCAGCATATCCTGTACACTGCTTAACCCCTTCCTAAACATGTGACCTGCTGCCAATTGCTGTTGGAGACTGGAAGCTGTCTGGCTTCCAGCTCTGAGCTAACACAGCATATTACTCTGGACTGCAGAATCTTAAATCCCAATCCTGAACTCAATGGCCAAGGAATGGGCAAATAAAAGATTTTAATTGAGATTTCATAGTTGAAAGTGCTTGGTGATCCCGAAATTCCTAATTTCCAACAATTTGAACAACACAGACCCACAGTGAAATTTGCATAAGAAAGTGTTCATATTGAAAGCTCAGAATTTTGGGGCCGAATTAAATAAGTTTTATTTGTTTCTTGTATCATGTCTAGCCAATTATGAACATTTCTTGCAAGGTGCCAGGCAGTAATGATCACTGGGTAATACTGAAACTATAGACAGGTAGGCATATGGTCTCAATAATCCAAGATCTGTATCCGCATAAAAATGTCCTTGCTCGAATTGAGCCTCAAGGCTTATACATTCCCTTGAACTAAAATATCTACTCTGTTACTTACTGCATTACTTAAATAAACTGCTTCCCTATATTTAGAGAGCCTCATAAATGGCATACTTTGTTGTGCAATGTACGAGCTTGTGTGCCGAATCATACATCACTATGCTTTACCAGATGTCAGAATTTAAAGCAGATCGCAGCGCTTTCTTCTCTGGGAGACAGAAGGAAAACCGGCAGCTCATGCCACAGCAAGCTGAACTACTATTTGTTCTGATTCATTTCACTGTGACTGCATCAACCTGTTGGTTATAAAACCTCAATATAATTATCTGGGCTGAGATCTTTTGGGTTTTGACCCTCTCTCCCAAGGTTTTTTTTATTATTATTTCCAAAAATGAGGCTTTATTGTCCCCTGTTCTTTAAAGAGGATACAACAAATCTAGAAGTCCAAACCACATAAGGTCTCACACAAATCCATCTGGGGTCAGCGGGACTTAAAGAGAAATGCTATGTTTAAAAATTAAGTATCCAAGGACAATTCATCTCTGTCATGACGCCAGATACTATGCATGACCACAGATGTCTGGGGGAAAGGCAGGGGGAAGCAAAGGACTGACTGCTGAAGAAATAGATCCCATTATCAAATGTTTTAAGGGGATCAGGATAAATACACATTTAAAATACTGTTGACTAGCCTTAGGTATGTGCAACTTGGGAGTTATGCCATGTAGGCACAAGTGCATCATGCCTTAGATGGTTCAGACAGTGCTGCAGAAACTGAAGCTACATGTGGCCTTCAGGCTACAGAGAATTCATCCATGAGCCGCCAACCTGGAGCAAGTTGCAAGGCTGGTGTACAACTCTGTGTACCCTTCAAGACCATAATATGTGAGATATACACTGAATGGCAGAATCAAAGAATGAGTCAGAGAATCATAGGATGGTTTGGGTTGGAAGAGACTTGAATGATCATCTCATTCCAACCCCCTTGCCATGGGTGGGGACACCTTCCAGTAGACCAGGTTGGTCAAAGACACACCCAACCTGCCCTTGAACACTTCAGGGATGGGGCAGCCACAGCTTCTCCGGCCAACCTGTTCTACTGCCTCACTACTCTCACAATGAAGAATTTGTTCCTAATATTTAAACTGAATCCACTTTTAGTTTAAAACTGTTATCCCTCATCCTATCACTACGCTACCTGATAAAGAATGCCTACCTGTCTTTTCCCTCTACGTACTGGAAGGTGCTATAAGGTCTCTTTGGAGCCTTCTCTTCTCCAGGCTGAACAACCCCAACTCTCTCAGGCTGTCCTCACACAGGAGGTGCTCCAGCTCCCTAATCATTTTTGTGGCCCTCCTCTGAATTTGCTTGAGCGGGTCCACATCTTTGTTTTGCTGGGACTCCAGAGCTGACCACAGTACTACTGGTGGGATCTCAAGAAAGCAGAGTAGAATCACTTTCCCTGACCTGCTGGCCATGCTTCTTGGTGATGTAGACCAGGTTGTGATTGGGCATCTCCTTGAAATAATGTATAAATATTGTTATTTTAGGAATGGCTCACTTACTAAACAGAGAGACTGGATTAAGAGAACTCGACGGAATCCTCTGTTTCTTTTGACAAACAAAAAAACCCCAAACTGAAAATACAATCTATGTGAGCGTAAAATAGAACAATTCCTTCAGAAGTGAGAGTAAAAACTTGGGATTTCTCTTCAAAACTGAATTCAAAGAATTTTTAAAACAGAATGTTGTACTGAGGGGTAAAATGAAAACAATTGATTTCACTGATTGTTGAATAAATTCAAATGCCTTCTACAGTACTACTAATAGGGTCTAATACCACTCGTACTCCTCCAGAGACTCCCTTTTTCCCTATTTTACAAAAGGATCTAGCCAACTTCTAGTTCATCCAAAATTCCGCCATCTCCCAACATGTGAAACATTTCTGCTTTCCATGGTACCTCGTATAAAGTACATGTACTACCTTGAACCACGTCTTAGGTCAGCCACTGATGACTTCTACCTAGGGATTGGTCTTATTCTACAACAAAGCTGCCCTGTAGGAAATTATGCCACTTGTTGTTTTCGACATCTGCCTGTGGCTTTCTGTGTTTCATGGCAAATGACAGACTAAGAGAAGTGTTCTCATTGGTTTCTTGACCACTCACAGCCCAGAGCACCTGAACTGAATTTAGCACTGTGTGAGATGCACAGAGGGCCTTGTAGTTTTTCACTTACTAGAGTATGACCTCCTGAAATAACTCGTTTCTCCCACTTTCTGTTAATTATAGGGCTTCCAGTTGCTACTACAGTATTTTGCTTGGGGACAGAGAAAAGATATCCTTAACTCAGCATGCAATGGGGAATTTGTTTGACTTTGTTAAATGTAAAAGAATGGGAATTTTTTTTTTCTCTCAGTTTAGTAAAAAAAATAGCGAAGCCTAAGGTATGTCATGTCTGTATGGGTTCAGACTGAATATAAGGCATGTCCTGAAACAGTCTTTAGAGGTCAAGTATTTAAAATGCCTTAAATCTCCTTATGCTAACCTGTTTTGTTAGTTGATTTTGTCACTGCTGATGTGCTATTTTTTTTTCTTCTTATTTTGAAGCCTAGGGTGGTTTATGAAAGGAGGGCAATGAAGGGAAAAGGAAGACACCGAAAGGCTTCCCACATCTTGCAGCAATTACAGACTATAATCCAAACAGGGCTTGTGATCTGAAACTGGGACCCTTCACAAGCTCCTGGAAAGAATCTAAAATAAATGCAATAAAAATGATGGTTCCTCAAATGCTGCAATGATGGATGCAGAATTTTAATGTGAACTAGTCTGAGGGATACTTATTAAAACAGTCTCTTTCAAGTGTTATTAAGAAATGGCACGAAAAAGTGACTTAAAGTGCAGGATATGAAGGAAATCTGTGAGCTTTTTTTGTGTGAAGCTGAACGACTTTTTCACCCTTTCTGAAGGGTTTTGAAAGCTTTTTCCTCTTTCAGGAAAGACACGAAAGCATAGCCTATGCCTTAAATAAAAGCTGAAAAGCAAATAAAAAGAATCCCAATTCCTTCTCTTCTCATTCACTACTTTCCAAGGCCCTGTATGAGAAATATTAAAGCAATTGTTTCTTAACTACATGAAAAACTGCAATATTACTAAAAACCGTAAGAGGTAAATTAAAGAAATGCAATGGGATTCATGTGTGTGCACATGTGTATGTATGTTTACATATTTCTTTGATCTGCTTCAATAAACAGCCTTATGCTGGTAGCAGCAGATAGAAGAACATTCTCCCTGTCTTTATCTTATAATCACCACCTAGCATTCCTCATGCCACTAATGATCCCCTCAGGCAGGCACCCGGCCATCAAAATGAATAGGAACCAAACTAGCAAGTCACAGCTAAAGCAGAACAGCAGAGGCCAGAGCAGATCATGGCATTCTCAACTATCTAATAAGCACTTTGAGAGTTAAATGGGGATCATGACAGGATTGCATGAAGCCCATTGTCAGCATCTCCTGAGTGTTTAATAGCTGATCTGAAGCTAAACAAGTACACAAGATATATTTCTTCTCATGTTCCAGTCCATTTGTACTTTAGTCATTTAGAAATGGGAGTTTCAAAACCAGAGTGTGACTTGATGTTATTTAACAAATTTTATAAGAACATCCCCATGACGTAAGGCTTTACTTTCTGTAGTGGTTTTTTACCAATTTTTCTTTTTCTAATTTCTTTTCTGATATCCTCTTCCAGTAATGCTCAGACGGCTATTCACTTTTATTAGTAAAGCTAAAATGAATGCCACTAATGTGAACAGCATAAAACCTACATTGACCTACTTTTACTAAATGAAGGAGAATAGGCCTCATAGGTCTGACAGGTTGTCCAATTTACTCTTCCATTGAAAATTACTGATATTTCCTTGCCATGATCTATATATACAGGCTATGCTTAACTCTGTTTGAAAGCAACACAAATATAATACACAATATGGTCCTATTCATTCTCTATTCTGAATTACCGGCAATTCAAGAAATAGCCAAAATAGGTGGTTGCAAAAATTGGAAAGGGAAAGAAAAAAACGGAACAAGGCAGCATATCACCAGTTTGACACAATTAAATGCTACCTATGAAGTCAGTATAACCCAGTGGCACTTTTTAAGAGAATGAATTACCCTCAGGCACTTTTCTGCTCAGGTAATTTTTGCATGTTTCTCTTCTTCTCACTGTCCAATTTTAAAGGTCCAATCCTGACTGAACTGCTGAGCATTCCTCTCTAGTATTGGTTTTAGCAGAACAGGAACGCCCTTTAACCATCTCACTAAGGTTTGCCAAGAATCACAGAGTTAGGCCAAATAATTAATTGCTGTCTGACAAGACCTAATGTCACAGAAGTAGCCTTTGGAAGTTCACATGCAGGTTGCACACTCAGCTTCCGCAATGCCTAAAAATAACACTTAATGCCACAGAAATATTGCTATTTCTTTTACAACAACAACAACCAGGAGATCTCAAATCAGATCAGGATCACATCATCCCAGGCATAATTTAATGGTCCCTAAAGGGCTCACAGCACTAAGAGATTAGAAATAACAGTGATGACAGTTACTCTGTCTGTCCTGGCAGATCCAGTGCAGAGGGGAGGCAAGTGGATTGCCACAGTCACAAAAACGAGCAGCAGAGCCAAAAATCAAGCTCCGGGTTCTTGAATTTAGACAAGAACATCTCTCTAATGAGCTTTGCAAGCAAACAAGACACATGTGCAACTACTCAAGTGGTTCTCCTATATTTCTCAAGATGAAATTTAAGAGCAAAATGACAAAAGACCTGTTCTGAAAAATCTGCCCTAAAAAATCCAGTCTGAGGTACTAAGAAAAATCAACACTCACTACCTACAGCTGCATGCTTTGCGGGGGAAAAAAGTCAAACTAGTGTTCACAGATGATTATTTTTTAATAGTTCTGGCCTCAAAGCAGCAGCTCACATTCCCAATATTATAGGGAAGGAGGAAAGTAGAAACATATCAATCACTCAACAAAGTGGCTTGTCAGGGCGTGGGTATTTTTCTTTTGTAGCATTTTCTTCTCAGTAGGTGCCCACGTACAGTCTATCAGGATATATCTCAGGTGTCCATCAGAATATTCTTCTGCACTCTCTCCACTGTTGGTGCTTGAGCTTAATTTATTTGTCAAGTGCTCATTTGGGAGTAGGACTGGTTGGGGGGAACAGGGAGAAATGTGTTCGTTTCATCATGATACTGGCCCATCTCCCTGCTTTCTGTCAGCCTGCAAATATTTACATCAGACCTGCTGGATTTCTGCATCTTTCAGGATTTTTTTGCAATTAATTCAATCTCAATATTCTCCTCATTTCCATACTTTTCAAATGTCATTTCATCTCTTTTGATCTGCTTCCATTTCTTTTCTCCCTTCTCCCTCTTTGCTTTCATGCTCTTTCTGAATTTTGAAATGGATTTTGTTGGTTGATAGAGGCATTTGAATTGCTTTCAGAGACTGGGCCTTGGAAACACAGTATAGCAGCTTGCTTAATCACATTTCTCACCTACAGCCTGTATAAAAAGGGTGATACATAGGGTGTGAGGTTGCAAAGCTACTAGTGAAGATGAGCTAATGGACCCTGGCCAACCTTTAATGAGAGTTTCTAAGCCAAACCTTTTCCTCCTCTGACCATGAGTGTGTCAGCCTATCAGTTTTATAACAGCTGTCAACCTCCTCTGACTAGTTTGTCTTCATCTTTCCTATTTCATGTGTTGACACAGCACCAAAAGAGTTATTTCCCTGCAGCCAAGGGGTCCTTCACTCTGCAGGCAGAACAAAAAGTGCCTCTTCTAGAGGGTACCTGACCCTGCCCCCAGGAGGGGCCATGTATGGCATGAACCACTGCAACCCTTGACACCCTGCACCTTCAGGATATGGCAATCTGGCACTTCAAAATATACATGCTTTTATATGTGCATGTATATATATATATTTATAAAATACATAAATACACCAACCTCGCCCCCCCAAAAAACAAACCAACATTAAAAAAAAAAAAGCAAAGCAATAACAAAAAAAACCCCAGAAAAAAACCAGAACAAAACATGAACCCGCACTAAAAACAAAGCTCGCCAAACCATCACCACAATAAATCCACTGCTGAAGTGCTGGCACCCAATATGAATTGCCAAAGAGGGCAGAGTGAGAGAAACAACTTCTTTTTCTATTTCAAACTAGTTGAGGAAGGCGTATCAATTGTATATGTGTTTCCCAGTGGAAAGCTTCCAACCAGCTGTGCAACATGTAAATCAAAACGTGCCTACTTAATAACAAAGGCTTGTTTCCATCAGGATGGACCGATAAATTGCTCTCTGCCTGAGGATAAAGAGGACTGGGCTTTAGGTGTGTAAAAAATGGTAAATACCTCTCTTCTGCTTTTGTTCTTTCCCAGCCAAAAGCATCTTAAGAGAGCCATCTGTTTCACTGCCACAGAAAGAAAAAAATTAGGGTTACCAGGCTGCCTGTGCTTATTCATCCAATTTTACCTTGAGTTAAATGTTGGAAAACTGTCCCCATTTGGAAAGGTTTTAGTTCTGCCACTGGCTACGATAAAGGCTGCTTTTCTATCCACCGCTTGGCTTGTCTGTCTCTGGGTTTTTTATTTCAGCTAGAATTGCAAAAGAAATTACACTATTCTAGTGTAAAATGAATGGGATTTGCTCATTTTAGTTTATTATCTTCATCTGTTTCTCTCCAGTAAAGAAGAGAGAAAAGTCCCACTCATCCTCCTGCCCTCCCCTCACCCCCAGAGAAAGTGGCAATTGTACCATTAAGCCTGGAGTACTTTACATATGCAAACACAAACACAGTGCTTACAGGAAAGATCTTTCCTATCCATATGTTCATCTCCTTTCCTTTACCTAAACCAGACGATTACCTCAGCAGCTCAGCTGTGTTATTGAGACATTTCAGCGTGAAATTTGTTTTTCCTCACTGAACTTTAAGCGGAATTTCAAGTGCCAAGTCTCCAAAGCCAAGTGGGGCTATTAAGAGATAATTACTAATTATGCTAATTTGAGAAGTTGTGCTATTTCTTTCCCTGGTCATTTTATCTGCAGCTCTCCTGAGAGAACAGTCCCCATTCAATGTTAATAACCTTTCCAGGCTAAGCATTCAATGGAGGACAGCGTGTCCTAAACCCAGGAATACTTTACAGTTAATCTAGATATATCCCTGTAAATTAGAAAGAGAAGCAAGTTGCACTAATGATAATGACTTATGTTATTAATTCTTTGCAGTAGCAGAAATATCTGATTCCTCTCCATTCATATATTGATATAGCTGATGCTTTTATTTTAAATGGAGTCCTCAGTGACTTGAAATATTCAGTAGGCCAACAATATTTCTCAGTGATCATTTTCTAATCCTACCTACTGCAAGCTCCCATAATAACAGATAAAAAAAAAGGAAGATATTTATTTGCATTTTCTAAATGTCTAATTTATTTTTGCCTTATTTATGTAATGGTATGAAACAGATCTTTTCCAAACTCTTTACAGTTTTTTTTCTTTTCTTTTTCAAGAAAGTGGTTATTGGATTGATTACATTATTCTGCAGAGTATGTTGACAGAGTAAGAGACTTTGCCATTTCTTTAAAGAAAATAACGACTTTAGGTTTTATTTGATGTATAATTCCATCCCTGTTTGGTGGCAAAACATAGGTATTTTACCCCTTTTATAATTTGTGGAGTGGCAGTAATCAGAGTCTTCTTGACTTGGTTGCCTTCCCAGCACAGAGCTGCTGGGACAGCCCTCATGAGGGATTGCTAAAATCCTGTTCCTCTGCTCCTCGGAATGGATCTCCCAGGTAAGAACACATCATCACATACAATGTCCAAGATCAGAGCACTCTCCACCAAGAGCCTGTGGCTGCTCTGATGCGGACTTGAGGGCCCATTCCTGCAACACCTGGGCTCAGACACCCCTCTGGATGGGAGGCATACACACCTAAGGGCAGCTGCTGGTACAGGCTGCAAACCCCAGAAACACTCAGGGGAGGTCAGCAACACCTGAAAGCAGACAGAAAACACACCATGCTGAGGAGGGCAAAGCAGGGCACCAGCAGGCAGGTGAAGACTGTCCCCTCCCCTTGAACCACCACTAATGGGAACAGGGGCTGTGTTTCCACAGTACATTCTTCACTGGAGTTCATCATCCTGCTGGACAGCTTTCTAAGTGGCACCGGCAGGGTTTTAAATGAGCAGGCTTCCACTGAACTCCTTGTCCACAGCCACTGGCTCTGACCCAGCTATCCATGCCTGTGTCCTCAGGGATGCTGGCAACGAGTCACACAGCAGGACAGGAGCTCTGGCATTGCACAGCGGGGGCTCCAGCACCACAGGCAGCTGCAGTTCCTTCCCATCGCTTGCCAGCTTGCTTGGCCATCTCCACCACCCTGGCTGTGGCCAGGGCAAACTTCTCCAAAATCCCCTCACTGCTGCCTGATGGCACCAGCTGGAACCACCTCTGAAGGCCAGGCCCTGCCCTTGCTGCACATTAGGGCTTCCACGAGAGGATTTTTAGCAGAGTTGACCTCTGTGAACACCAGCCGCAAATGTTCTGACAGGAAGGCAATGTCGGTGTGCTGCTGGACCAGGGCTCACACCAGCAGCTGGGTTTAGGGATTCTGGAGCTCCAAAGGACAGAGCAGAGAACAGGAGACATCCAAAATATTTTCATAGGAACTGAGAAATATTCTGTATTTATTTTGCATTTCGCAGCATCTAGATGCAAACTAAGGGAAGTTCCCCTTCACGCAACCAAAATAAAAATAGAACGGAGCGATAAAAAACCAAAGGATAGCAGCTTCTACTTAAGTTTTTCACCATTTTAAACCCGTATACACACCTAAAACCAATAGGTGCATTTTTTTAAAGGCAGAGAATGTAAATATTAAAAATCTTGGGTTGCACCTATTTCTGGAAAATGTAATGCACAGCCCTCAGACTCCAGTTCAGTACTTCCAACGTGGGAGTGGGAGGACTGCATTCACATGAGACATGAATTAGGGCCTAAAAATATGTCCTAGTAATAAAGGAGAAGCTAATTTTAACTTTTAGCATTGCCAGTTTCAGAACAGAGCTTCATTTAGAGGAAATCCATTTTGCAAGTGTGTGAACCTGCCCCCAAAGCCTAGAAAATCAGCAGGTTAGACACAGGTCTGCCTTGCTGATAGGGCTAGGGGGACCAACAGGCCACTACACTCCCACCATTCCACCAGGGGACATTGAAGAACCATGGCTGTGTGACTTCCTAGAACTGCAGCTCTCACAGGTCCGTGTGAGCACATTCAGCAGAACTGGCTGCTGCTGGGATCATCCTGATCCCAACACTGTAACAGCTCTTTAGCACACACCAAACTGAAGGTCCTGACGGGCACGTGGACAGACGCACACACAGTTCATAGTCTTCTACATAAAACAGAGTTTTCTGGCCATGGAAAGCACGTGCAGAAGGTGACACAGGCGAGGGTCTCAGGTGCAAGTATCACATCAGCTCTCCCACCAGACAACAGGCTGTTGTACGTCTTGCACCTCCCCAAGTCCTATCAACTCTTGAGCCACTGCATCTTCTAAAGAAACACTTGTTCCAAAATTCAGCCTCACCAAGTCACATTAGAGCCACCTATCCTTGCTGATACATTACTGTCCAAAGACATCAGCTGAGGGCAACAGCCAGACTCCACCTGTGTGAGAAGAGAGCAACGCATCTGGGCAACGCAAAGTTGTAAGTGAATAAGCATCTGCAAGAGAGAAGATCTCTAAAAACAGAGGCAGCCAGAAGAAGAAGATGCTATTTCTCCTGAAAGGCGTCCTGGAATATTTAAAAGTAGTTCTTCATGGGGAAAGAAATGATTGCTAGAGACTATTTCAAAATGCTTCATGGGCTCTGTTGGTCTCAGCCACACTTGCTCTGTGCTCCAGGGGAAACTGGCAGACTGGAGGCACAGCCCCAGAAGGGTGCTTCACATTGCTAACTCTAGCCGAAATGCAGCTTTTTTCCCCGAACCTGGTGAAGGAGAGGCGGCTGAAACCTGCCTTCTATCAGAGGACATTTTTCCTCCAATTTGTCTCAAACCAGAACACTTATTCACATTTGAAATTACTTTTAAATCTAATACCTACAAAGATCACAGAGAGTTCTGAAAGAAACAAAAAAAATCAGTTTAAAAAGTTACAGACATTAGCTGTTTTCTTTCCTCCTATATTTCCATAATGAAAACATTTGTAACTGTATTATAGTACAGCATCATTCCAAAACCTGCACTAACACTATTGCAAATTGTTTGGAGCTGTTGCAGGTTTTGAAAGTCTTAGATTGCATGAATAACAGGAAAGCGTATTTGCAAGAGACTCAGCAGCTGGGTGGCCCCATCTAATTGATATAAGAAATTATGTATGGGAGAGCCTAAATACACCCCATGGCCCAGTTCAGGCCAAAGACCACATGGTCCTTTGGATGGACACGACATGTGAGTATCAGCTGCAGCAAAAAGGAGCAGCAAACTCAGTTCTGCATAAATTACGTGACACTTAGAGACAGTTCCTTCTGGAGAAAAAATAAAAGCCCTCTGTGTGATGCTACCTGGTGTTTGAGACTGTGACTAGGACAGTAGGAGGGATGAGAAAAGAAATTATTTTATTTGCTGCTCTTCTACCTGTGCTGACAAACGTACAGTGTGTTAGGAAAATTTCTCTTCCACTCTCTCTTCATGCTGTGAGTCAGTGAGGGGGAAGAGAATGCTTGCCATCCCAAGGTTTCCAACTGGAAACAGGTAATGACAAACGGGTACTTGATCTTCCTTCAATCCCGCAAAATCTTAACCCCAACTATATAAAAAAACATGCACAGCAAGTGCGGCAGGGAAAATTGCTCCCTTAAGAAGCTATGAGCAAACAGGCTTCACATGGAAATCTTGACAAGGAGTCGAGGGAAGCTCAGACCTGAACGTCTGAAGGAGGATGGTCCTTTCACTGTCACCAGCAGCAGGTACAGCTGCAGGTCCCTTAAATGTGATTTTCTGAAAACAACGCATCTTGGCATCTGACTACTGAATGAAAATGTTGGATTTGTTTACTTATTGCAAGTATACAAATATGTGTATGTTTCTCTCCCACATCTTTGCAAAGAAAATTTTGAAAATACAGACTGATGAAAGCTCTGCAAAAAGAAACAATTCATTTATCATTGTCTTTTTCCACCCATGGTTTCTTTAAGCTGGTTCTTGAAAAAAATGGACACATGAGGTCCAAAATTCTGCAAAAAAGCACCAGTTGTGGACTCCTTGATTTCTGTATTTCCCCACACCCCATCTGCATGGATTTATTCTCAGGCTAAGAGCCCAGATGCCCAGATAATGCAGAATGTAACATTTCACTCTTAAACCCCCCAGTTATAACAAAGAACAAACAATAATCATGATGGGTACAAGATGCAAAGAGATTAAATACAAGGCAGATGTTCAATCTTGTCTTTTCAGTTGAGATTATAAATGGTCTGAGCCTAAGAGAAAAATTCAGAGCCTGAAAGAAGGTTTGCTAATTAATCAGTTATAACGGTATAGGGGATTAGAGAGAATGATTAAAACACACTGAAAACAAGAAAGACAAAGGAGGATGGCGAAGGGAGTACGGAAGCAGCTCTGTCAACAGAGAAACATCTCTACACAAGCAGCTGAAAATGATGCAGCTCATAAAAAACCTGTGCTTAAGAATTAAAATCCAACTACAACAAAAAGACAATGTTATGAACTAAATTAATTCCTGGAAATTTGTTACAATGTTTATTTAAAAAAAATACAGGGTTTTTAAAATAAAAATCTCCTTATGAAGCCTAGGACAAAACTTCCATTGAGTCCAGCCCTTTATAAAAATATCCATGTACATTAATATAGGCGTTGCTGGAGTATATACTGGCACATTAATATGCATAGTCCTAGAGAGTCTGTGCTTAAGTATGTAAATAGAAATTGAATATAAACATATGCATTCATAGCTTTGAAGACAGCGTAGAGAAATTGTTAGCATTTTTACATGATGATTTCTGCCTAAGTCAGATAATGAAGTGCTACTGATACTTACAAGGCATTCAACAGATGGGGAGTCCAGACCGATAACTTCTGTGCTAGGCAAGCATATTTTTAAACCTCCTTTAACATTAAATTCTGATGCTGTGCTGTAGGGATGAACTAAGGTTCTTCCCTGAGTGTGCAATTTTAACTTCCTTGTTTACTTTACGAGACTCTTAATTCGGCAGCGATCCACTACTGAAGTGCCAGTTAGCATGACCCCAATCCCTATAAAAATTATCACCAAGATCAATCTGTGCTGAAGACAATGGGACTGCCCATATGAGAATGTCCTATGGGATGAAGGTCCCATAAGATGTAGGGCCAGGTGCTCCTCAAAAAAACAGACTCCCATGTAATATGGTAGGATAAGGCCCCTATACCGTTCATCTTCAATCTGCCATCAATCTTTTTCTTTTTTTCTACTGGAAACAAGAAAAGGAATTGTGCTTTAGTTCATAAATTCCCAACAACGTTGATGCATGCATATTTGCTGTAGTATTACCTACTCAACTGAAAATAATCTATAACCTTAGTGGACATTATACAAATGAAGACAGAAAAAGAATAATTTCTAGCTCTTTTCTAGTTTTGGAAAATGAATGCAATAAAGTGATATCCTGTTAGAAATACCTTTGCTTACCATTTATGCAATTTTAAGATGTATTAGTAAGGTAGCATTTATTTGTGTGGTTTATTGCTTGCCCTGAGAGACCTGCATTTGTTCAAATTTAGATTTAAAATTGTAAGAGAAAACTAATGTAAAAACATAATGAAATCACCTTCAAATCTTCTTACGTTCTCACTTTTCATACAAAATTATTTTCATCACAAAAATAATCCCCAAAATTTGTCTGAGATTATTCCAGCAAATCCCATGCCCAACAAATCCTAAAACATGCTCCACCTGTTAGTGAAACTATCATAGTAATTGTCTGGGCTTTTATCTAATGAATATGCATTACAGCAGTCAAAACAAATTCTATCTTAATCTATATTACTGGGGAAAGTTTCTGAAACAAGCTGTTGCAGGGAAATTTATATAATATGTTGTCAACATTCAGCAGAGACAAGCTGTCTGCTAGAAAGGGCAGATGGAAACAGTTTCCTACGTTTGGTCAGGGAGATGTATTTTTGCTACCCTTAAGCCACGCTTCTGGCCAGAGCTGTGCTGAGAGCATCACATCCCCTGGTGCCTTTAGCGTGCCTGCCCACCTGTACCACACCTCCCTGCAAAGCCTGAGCTGACCATGACTGAGAAGTCTCTTTTTGCCATGTGCGTTTCTGTGAGTCATCATCTCTTCCACGATGTGCAAACTCATTGACACCTGTCGGAGCATGGGGAAATGACTGAAGGAAGTTTAGCTGACTGCCTGCTCAAGGGCTGTGTGTGACTGCCCCTGCAGGCAGGTGTGTGCCTGACACCAGCAGCTGCAACAGCATCATATGGGGCAAACCAACAACAGGAAAGGTACTGGAAACCAAGATTAACAAGATTTATAAAATTAACCAAGATTAACAAGCCACTCTTTTCAATCAACTGCCTGCCTATGACTCACACACTGCTTTTGCTATAATGGCCATTAAAATAATAGTCTCAGCCTCTTACCTTGACTTTTTGCTGTCTTCCATTTCTGCCTAAACAGCACAGGAGCCAACTTTCTGTGCCAGTGTCAGAGAAACGTTTAGTCAGCTCAGGAACTGGTAGCAAGATCAGTTTAGATATGCTAAGACAGAACAAGCCCTAAGAAATACATGCTGTAATTAAGTGCATTATAAATTTTTTGTATGCAGAAAATTTTTAGGAAGTTAATAGTAACTTCTTATCCAGTTTCTGATTCCACATAAAAACCTAAGCACCAGCACATCTGTATGCAGATCTTGTTACTTATTATTTACTGCTTTTCTGAGCAGCAATGGAATGACTGAAGAAGTGATTTTGCTGAACCAAGGCCATATGTTACCCCAAAGACCTTTGATGATATATTGGTCCTATCCAGGCACCAATCTCATATTGGTGCTTTCCTTTTCATAATTTGTATGAATAACAGCTGCTTCAATAGGTGAGGATACAAACAAGGGAAGTAAGACAGTAAAAAGAAGGGGAGGAAAGAGATGGGTGTTTTGGTAAATAAAAAACAAATTCAAAAAATGCAAATATGTGGATTTTCAGGGTTACATACACTTTTATTTTAGGAGTGATTTTTTGGAACCTTTGTGATTATCTTGACTGAGATGGCTTCTGTAGTGTTTAATTCATTCTCCTGCTAAAACAGCACTCTACAAGACCCAAAGCAGTGTAATTTGTTGCTGCTTGGTTTCAGTTAATTTCAGAGACAATTCTTTTGAGGCAAAATTAAGATGATAATGCATAAGGAATAGATCTTTTCTTAAGGTTTGTTTTTTTTTTTTAATGTTACGAATTACTTTCCTGGCTTCAGAAACAAATGTTTAGTTCTTTTTTCATCTTAAGAATTGTCTGCCACATTTTAGTCAAAGAATTATTGTTAAAGACCAGAGTGAATTTACAGTGGTTTTAGCTAAAGTGGAATAGTCTTTTGGTCTTCTGAGGAGCTTGCGAATAAACAAAACTGATGAACTACAGGCAAGGTACAAATGTAGGGACTGTTACTATGATTTTTAATGGAAATGAAAGTGATGAAATTTAGAAATTTGCATTTAACACTTCTGAAATTAAGTGATTCATCTAAAAGGATAAATCTAATTTAAGAAAAAAAAGGAATCTGTAACAGTTTCAATGAATTTCATAAGCAAACTCTTGTAGCACCTGAAGGAAGTAATGTATATTACAAAACCAGAGTTATTGTGGTTATTCTGCAGACCTGCCCACAGTGTGCTGCTTAATACCGAAGAGTTGCCTTTTAAATGTAAACTTTGCTACTCAGAAACCTCACCCCCAGCACATATAACAAGCCATTCTGGGAGAAATCGAAAGCTGTCCAGAAACTGAAGAGCAGATGTGATTTAGTATGATTCTGATTCAAAGAAGAATCAGATCCCATGCCTTTGTTTACATACAAAATAGGTAAATAAATACAAAGCCCTCTTCTTTCCAACACCAGCAGGCAGAACTGCTTTGCCATGCCCTGCACAGGCTGCCTTGCAGGCAGGGATTACACCTGCTCCTGCTGCCAGCACTGATGCCGGCGTGCAGCCTGGCACACAGCTCACCTTGGAACGAGCAGCTCCCAGGGACCTGCCACGGCTCACAGGCACTTCGCAGTGATAAACTCAAGCAGTGTGATCCAACTACAGCTGTGACACAGCTACAGCAAGGATTGGTACAAACCGGAGCCAGGTTCTTTAGACACTTGAAACCGGAGCGACAGACTCCTGAATTACTACCTCTCGCTAATTAATTCTGCAACAGATTAACCAGTCTGACTTAATTTTCCTCTCGTAAACTGGGTGAATGTGGCCTGTCTGTCTACGAGAGTTAATAACAAGTTTTCATAAGAAGTTTGAGCATGTACCTAGCATGATTACACTGATGCATTTTTATTAACTCTGGGAAATAAGAGACCTTTCTGTCTGGGATGAGTTGGAATTATCTGAAGAGAAGGATGATCTTACCACTGTCAGGGAAAAATAGTCTAATGTACCTTACATCATAAAAGTACAAATTTAATAAGGAATTCACTGTTAGCCTTCAGGAAAATCTGACAAAACATCTTTGTCTATGGCTTCTTACCACATTTAAGCAGAATGTATCACTTGCTTAAAAATGTGCCTGGGTTAACCCATCTATAAAGCAGTGTTCTGTTAAACTACTTCTGTTACAAACCAGACTTTTAACTGCAAAAGAGTATTTCATTTCTGACTACTCAAAACCAGTGTATATATTTTTAAATCCCCAGGTTTTTTTGACACCTAATTACCATCTTCTGGTAACTGGTCCTGTTTCTAACTTACTGCCTGTTTTTACCTTGCAGTTCACACCTTATGCTGTAACAAGAAAATATTTCAAAATTATTATTTTTTTAAAACAAAATGAATGCAGAGATAAAGTCTCTTCTTAAAAGAATATAAGAGAGTACAAGTTAATATAGGAAGACTAGCTTTTGACTTGTTCTGGCAGAACTGAAAAGCTTCACATTTATCCTTGAACACTCTTGTATATTCCCTCTTCTTCCTGTGTACGAAACTTACAGGATTCACACAGTGAAACATTTTTATTAAACAAACAAACAAACAAACAAACAAAAAGCCACCAAAAAACCACAGCATCAAATGTCTTGTGCTTATGGATTTCAGTTGAAGGTACAAGACGTGTTCTTTGTGGGCACAGCACCAGTCAAAGCAATTACCTTACACAGCTGTAAAAACTGATCATCATAAGCGTGAATTGCAAACAAGTCAAGTATCTTGATTTTAGAAACAACAGATTTTACAACAGACATGCATCAGATGCTTTAGCATAAATAAATGATAAACATGGGTCAATCAATAATATTTGAAGCAGCTGCAAGTGGAAGAAACCTGCTGTCAGTGACATTAAAGAACATTCCCTTTTTCTTTTAAACTCCTAAATCCACAAGCAGCAAGAGCTGAGCTCCAATTTAATTACTGTCTGCGCTGCTCAACAATGAGGCAATGCCGACCACTGCAGCCTGCTTCCCAAAATCACCATGTATATGGACATGATTGACATGAGGAAAGGAAATTACAACCTGGAAATCAGCTAATGAAAGTTAATTTTGAGTAAGTTTTGTTCAAGAAGCCATGGGCATTTTGTCTGGCGGTTTGCAGCAGGGCTGCTGGCATGGATGTAATATAGAGCATGAGCTCAAAGTTGGCTTCTGCTCTGTTAGTCCTTTCGTAGGATTCAGCTGGAGAAAGATAAGCACACAAAGAAACTTAAGACCAAATCCACTTTTTTGGTAAACATTTGGGGTTTCCTGACATGAGAATTATGGGCTCCTGCATAAGCATCTGTCTTTACCATGCTGAAATACTTAGCTACTCAAAAAACATACCTACACAAACGGAACATAGAAATATACTAAAAAAGTCTGGCTTATAAGAAGTGTTCTTCATTTCTTTCTGTTTCTCACTCTAAAAAAAAAAAAATCATAATCCCTGTGCAATTGTGCCTTTGTGATTTGTCTGTACGATGACTGTTATTGCTTAGAGAAAGAACACACACAAATAGTATGAGAATTTTTATACATATATTTTTACAATTATGAATTCATACAGTCTGGATGGATGAATGTGAATAAACACAAATGATGTAAGTGTATTTTATTTTTACATCACTAAAAAAAATACTTCAATGGAATATAAAAATCCTTCATATAATTTGAACTCTATAGGCTTTAAGACCCTTTGTCTAATATAACTTGGAGTTTATTACAGTCATTCACTCCATACAGCTAGACAACTGTATTTCATACAAAATTGTATATATGTACCTACATATTAAGGCACAGACATAAATGTATGTAGCAACACAGTTCTGCCACCCTGACTGATACGGAGAAGTTTCAGTTTTACTCTGAGTAGAGGCAGCAGAGTTAGGCCTTATACAAAGGTAACACATTATTACAGTTGGCTTGAAAGCCACCATTTTACATTTGTTAAATCACACTATTTAAGGAATAAATAGCCATTTCAGTTTCCGAGAAGTGGCAAGAAGCAAGCAATTGCATAAAATCAGTTGTGTGTAAATCTCTTAGAAGATGGAGATAAAATATCTGTCAAATTCTACTTATTTCTTCCCACACTTCCCAGCAGCTTTGACTCTTCACGCTGATGTTTCATTACCATTTAGAGAAAGGTGATTCTGTTAATAATTCTGAGCACAATTTCTCTTGCAAGGAACAAAAAATGGGGGGAAAAAAGTCACACTTCAGCACGAAGTATTTTGCTGAGATCTACTTATTGCTCATTCCTCATTCCAGAATCGCACAAAAAATGCCACCAGCACGTAGCGCAGGTTTCAGAAACAGCACTCACAAGGACACAACTCCAAAATCAGACACAGGAGTTGGTTTAGCATTGAGATCAAACCAGAAACTCTTTCACAAACACAGATTAGTTTGCAGGGGTAATCCCCTATGACACAATAGTCATCTGATGACGATGCACTGGCAGTCACACCAGTATCTGTGGGGTTTTTCTGCTGAACAAATCATCATGTATTTGTAAAATTTGTTTTCACCCCCTTTTATTCCATCCTTGTGTTTTTTTTTTTTTCAAGAGAGTAAGAAATGGGTGGGGTGAATTAATTTTTATTGTAATCATCCTAACCTCACTACAGCATCAAAGTAAGAGACTAGGAATCAGTCTCAAATTTGGTCTATTTTTATAAATACCATGAAGTGTGTTGAGTGGGAACAGAGAGGAAGGCAACCTAAAAAGCTGTCAGGAATATTCCAAGGAAATGTGCCTGCTTTCCTCTCAGCTGTGTTGCTGGTTTTGGGAGGCACACGGCAGAGGGACGCACATCGCCACGGCTGCGAAGCCGAGTGGAAAGGCACCTCCTGAACCGCTGCCACACCATGGCTTCAGCTGGGGAAACAGGAGAGTGCAAAAAGCCTCACAGTTCAATCACACAGGAGCGATTAAACTGCCTAAAAATCACCTTTCCACCTAATCCAAGCAAGTCAGGAGTCAGATAATTTCCTGAAAAAGACGATTCATATCTCATATGAAAAAAAATGAAATCCTTCTTAAGGTATCCTACCTAAAGCCAAAGCCTACAGTCACTGAAGTGAGCATCAAACTTAGTAGTGCGAGTCTCAGCTGAGCTAATCAAATACCTCAAACTCCCTACAAGTAAGTTTTGTTTTTCCATACCTTGAATGAACAAATTTCCCAGGCCAGCTACATGCAGTCTCAACAGAAAAAGTCTTTCCACTCCTATTAAACATGCTGAAATTTTCCTTCCTTAAAGGCCTCTTAGTAAATAAAAAAAATCAGGAATAAATTAGAGTAGCGTAGAGCCTGTTCACCTTCTTTATAATCTTTTCTTCTTTAATGTGATTTTACTGTATCTTTTCTTATGTTTATCTCCAAAGTAAACAATATAAATCTAATCAATTTTCTTCTACTGAAATTTTACACATCTCTAATCCCTTTTGCCATATGTTTCTGAATCCTCACTATTTCTGGTACACATTTGGGAGCTAGAACAGCCTGAACGAAAGAGAATAAACTCAGTGAAAATACACCTTTCATTCATTAATGTCACGGTAATATCTTCAGTATTAGCCATCCTGCTCTTTACGCACTCTGCCCTGCTCCGTGCTTCCCTTGTTATCACGGTTTGCTTAGCAGAGATTTTCATTAAACCAGCCATGGTGATGACCAGTCTTTAGTCCGGAGTGTGTATTGTTAATTCAGGGCCTAAAAATACATCCTCATATTTCAAATCTGCTGTAAGAAGCAAGAAATTCGAGACTGGCTGAGCGACAATAACTCCATCCATTTAATGCTTTCCGTTAAAGCATTAAATTTGGCTATTTTATGACTCAGGGAGGGTTGCCTATTAGTATGGGTTGACAAGCTGCTTCCTCCAGTTAACAAAGCAGTCTTTTAAATATGTTCCATATCACAATATGCTGTTAAAACTCCTCTGGGTTGGCTGCTTCGTTTCAAATTCGTACAGCGGGGAACAAAGGTCAGCCACAGCAGAAAGGTAAGCGCTTTGTTTTGCTATTGGAACTTACATAATTTGCAAGCAAAACAAGCTGTTTTACACAGCAAAAGTCAAGTTCATCACAGATGCCTTGAGAATGATCTATCTACTGATGCGTATCAGCCTTTTTTGTCTGGATAACTAATCACTTACACGGGAAAAAACGGTAAACTGCCTGAAAGGTTGTAGAGATAGTTAGCTGTAAACACAGGGATCAATTCAGGTTCATTACTACTCGCAAAACCTAAACAATATTGGCCAGCAGTAATTCAAAAGTAGTACAATTAACAGAGATCAGACAGATATCCTCATGTTCGCTTTTTTGAGACGTGCTAACCTATAAGGCATTACAAGGACCTAAGAATACAGTTTGCACAGACCTTTAGTAACTTTGATATTTCACAAGGCAATTTCATCTGACCTTTAATTTTTAGTGCAGCATTTTCCATTTGTAGGGTATCACTTCAGAAGGGACTGCCTTTAAGTATTTTAAAAACTCCATTAATACTACTTAAACTGGAACTTGTAAGCAAAGCTGTCACCTTATGGGAGACTTTTCCTACACAAATCACCAAGGAAAAGCTACAAAACTTTAAGCAATATGAAGCAATTTCCAACAGTAGGATTTTTTGCCACTAGCTTTATATGTCTGCGTATTGCCACTGAGGAAAGCAAAACATCTGACAATATCTGTGTTCAGAAAGGTAAAAATTACAATATTGTTCATGTAAAATGCAGTCAATATTCATACCAGTGTTTTTTCTACTTACATAATTAATAGTCTGAGATAAAGTTGAAATGTTTTGTTCTCTTTGAAAGTAAAATACACCATTTTATTGTCCTCACAATTACATGCTGTTGCTAGGAAGTTACAAGTCTGCTATAACCTAATCGTCTGCTATTTAGATATGGACTCATGGATCCTGTATTTTTATTCTAAATTTAAGTTCAGTCATCGTAGCTAATGTCCTTGATGCTATCTCAAATTGCTGTCATTACACGGATCACTAGAAATCGGAGGTAATAGTAAAAAAGAAAAGAAAAAAGAAAGCTACCAAATTAGATGATGGATAAAGGTTTAATCAATTTAATTTTATCACCAAATCCATTCCCTTCCTCTTGAGCTGTCAGGGCACGAGATAAGCGGAACACATCGTGAAGCACAACACAGTCCCTTTGTGGGGAAGGAGTTGTGTCCCTGAACCTCGCCAAGATGAAACACGCTCATTTATTACTTTGGCATTGCAGGATGATGAAGAACCAAGCTGGTTTCCTCCCTTCATCTTCAGCACAATCTTTCTATTTCATTAATTTTTCATGGAATTTCATTTCACAATCATTTTGCCTCTCTCACCCACTTGCTGCCCGTATTTAGTTTAATCTGTCAACTTTTATTTCATGTCCCATTGTATCAGCAGCAACCCTGGCCCTGGCTTTGTACCACATCAGGAATACCTGATCCCCTCCTGCTTCCAGTAATTAACTTCATTCAGTAGCCTTATAAAACTCCACTGCAAATAAGGGGGCTTATTTGTTGTCTTACACTGGAAAATAACTAAGAAGGGTTATCTATCCAATCCCCTATTTCATACTTACTTTCTGTGTGTTGATTTCTAAGAAGCTGCTGGAGGCTGCTGAAGTGTGGCCTTCTTAGTATTATCAGTAAATGGCGATTCTGCTTTTGTTTGGTCTACTTGTAATGACTTATCTGGAAAAACAAGCCTTCTTTTCAAAATCTATACCACAGGCTATGAAATCGGCACAAGCCGTGCTGAGGCCGCTGTGCTGAGTTCTGCCAGTACTCTGACATATTCCAGAACCCTGAGAAAACACAAGAACCCACAAACACAGTAACTGCCTATTAAACCCTAAAAATTTTAAAAGGATTTCTCTAAATCAATAGGCATAATTTTCTATCCTCTGGTCATTTTATACATACCGATAAAAAAAACCCCCAACAACTCAAAACCAACCAGAGAGAGAAATATAAAACATCTATTACTGCTGCCACATGAAATTAGTATGCAGATAATCTGTCAAGCATCCATATTTATTTTTCATTAGATCTTTGTAAAATTAAGATATTTACGTCTTACTGGGAGTTATCATACTTTTCTAAATGACAATGAAAATATTTTTACCTATACTAATTTAAAAAATCACTCTGAATATCTACATTTTAACTTTTTAACACACATTCTGCACAGAGTGTAAAACTGAATAAAATCACTGTAAATATATGCTTGCAATATGATATTCATTGCATAGACATTTATCGTTAAGGCAGGCTCTTTTTACTAAAAGCGTTGCTGGATTTCATAAGCATGAAAATAAGCTGCATGCAAATTAATTACTGGACAATGATATTGTACCCTGGAATCATATTCAGCGTCCTACACTTTTCAGTGCTTGATTTGCATATATGGAAAGTCTCTCTCTGATTCTTACTGCATGTGTTTTTTATTGGTTTTTTTAGGCCAAATGTACAAGGAAATTCAGCTATTCAGCGAATGCTGTTTGCTCTCCTTGCTTGAACTTGCTTTCTGCCCCCAGGAAACTCCTAAAACAGAGCATCCAGGTATAAAAGAAATGGAGTGAAGTGCTAAACCCACACACACAAATTTGTAATTCATACTAACCAGAGCAAAAAGATGGCTGAAAACACGGAAAGTGAAGCAGAAGGGGATAAGCAACACTATTAAATAGAGAATAATAATTGTTTCTACTGCTGTACATTCCTAGATATTCTACTAGGCAATATCTCAACCTGGTTTTAAGCACAGTTCATATATAACATGTGTAATAAAATATACTAAGTTGTATAAACAATTTGCTGAGTCCATTTCCTTAAGGAGTGGGGATGTGACAGATAAATTCATCTCCTTACTTTGTCTAATACTGAATTTAAATTTAAAACTATAGTGAATTTCTTTGTCTGTTCATGTTCATAGGTATCCCTGTGTATGGATGTGTAAATGTGTGTCTAGTTACAGACTTTAAAGCAGCTACTAAAAGCATTCCTGCTATAAACAACAAGATATGTGCTGGAGAATAGTTAAAAGCAAGTGTCTTTGGTCTAACTCTCTGCAAAGACTTTCTCACAATCCATTAAACAGATCAAACCTCCAAAATAGTGGAGCCAACTAATAATCCTCATAAAAACCCAGTAATTTAAAAGCTTAATAAACATTTTCTTGACTAGTTTCCTGAACAGCCTAACAGTTGTTAAGCAACACCTTCTTATTAGACACCATAAAAATAAAAAAAAAAGCAGAAATTGATGGCGACTAAATAAAATAGCATAATAGTAACATCCAACAGGTTTTATACTGGGCATGCTTTAAGTTACAGGAATTTTTTGGCCAGCATGATTTTACAGGAATGTGTATTTTTATGAATGTATACTGTGATTATAAAGAAAGGAAAAACAAAATCATATGAACACAGGTCTGTTAGTATACTAACCAACTCAATTATTTGAAAAGTGGTTACAAATAGCACACTTGGAAGAATAAAGAACACTTCAAGTGCACATTCTTACTGATGTTAGTCAGTTAAGCACTTTCTAGAATGCCATTCACCTCCAGCTGTGTATTCTGCAAATAGCTGTCAGCTACCAAGTTATTGTTGAGCAAGTTCTCGTGGTTTTTCTTAAAGACATTCAACTTCCACCTTGTTTTCGCAAAACAAAGCAAAAAAGGATGCATCAGAAAAGTCTTATCAAAAGACCCTAACTTTCGTCTGCTCTTAAAAAAAGAATTAAACCAAGTGCCTTTCCTCCATTGCATAGATTAATGGTTACTCTTTTCTCCTGGACAAGTACCGGTCGTTAAAGCTAGGCTAAGTTTGCAATTCCATAGAAAAGTAGTTTTGCTAGAACAAATCAGCATAAAAAAGCCTGCAGAGCACAACTTGATTACAGGAAAATTTAAAGGGAACTGAGTATGTGAGCTCTCCTTTCTGAGTGTTTTAAAATCTTTTCTGTAATGCCAAGTAAAAGGCTGCCTTTCTCATTAGGTGTTATAACCTGCTAAAAACCCAGGGTAACAAGTTGAGGTTGCACACCTACTCGAAGTCCTGATATATCTGCGTGTCTACTGTTTCTACTCGTGTGCAGGTCACTATTTGTTACTATGATTTTGAATATAGAGAGTTAACAGATTAAAGTTAAAATAGTGACAGTCAAATGACACAGTCTCGCCCTTAGCATTTGACCCGTTTTTACCAGCTACCATACATAAGCTGCTTTGACACCTTTTTAAAAAGTTATCAAATACCGCACTTACTGACTCCAACATAATCAATAATTAAGAGACACTTAGCTAATGGCACCTACAAATTATGTTTTCTAGAATCAGACGGAGAAACAGTGTGTCCAGAGCACCAGCTTGAGAACTAGCGGACTAAAACTTGTGTGAGTACCACACAGAGATGACAATTACAGGTTAGATTATATTCACTGCTTGGACAAACACTGGGACTTCGCATCTCTGCAGTTGAATGCCTTGCAGCTGGGCATCTCTGGCACTCTGCTCCCGTATCAATTTATTTTACTTTAAAGTCCTCACAGCCGGTTAACTTCGCCTTTTTCAGGCAAAACACCAAAAATCAGGCGGTAGTGTGTCATCCCCTCTACAGGAGAAAGCCAGACAGCCTCGCGAAGAGCTGTTATCTAGGGCATATTCCCTGTTCGCAATGACATCCTGTAGCTTCACTTTTCCTGCTTATGGCAATTAGCGCCTTCCTAACCAGGGTTCGCTTAGGGACGAGGAACAGCACCAAAACAGAAAAACTTGTGGACCTTGTCTAGAAAAAGAGAGAAGCGGTAGTTCGGACGGCGCGACAGCCCTGGGGGGCTCCGCGCCCCGCTCCGGCCGGGCAGCGGCACCTCCTGCCCGGGGGCACGGGCGGGCACCAGGCCGCGGGAGAGCCGGA